>JARJEI010000047.1:1054266-1182305 GCA_029955415.1 Lottia scabra | reverse complement strand
TTATACAAAGCACAGAACTTCAAAACTCGATGTTTTTCGTTAGCAACGGTTTAAAAAAGTGGTTTTAAAAGCCGAAAATGGTTGACAATCTGCCATTTTTGATCGATTTTGTCAGAAAAATTTCACTTTTGGACCAAAAAAAAAATTTTTTGTTCTCGCTCCATTTCAACTTCTAGAGTCCTAGAGAGGCCAAAAATTCGATTCGCAGGTTTTTGTTGCACTTTTCTGAAAATCTATGGGCTAATAGATATTGATGAATTGGCTTTTGTGCCGAAATTTGGGCGCTGTAGGCCTGTAACTTCCCGAGATATGGGCATTTTGGCCTACCGTGACGTAGAGCCATTGTTAAGCTATTTCCTTATACAAAGCACAGAACTTCAAAACTCGATGTTTTTCGTTAGTAACGGTTTGAAAAAGTGGTTTTAAAGCCGAAAATGGTTGACAATCTGCCATTTTTGATCGATTTTGTCAGAAAAATTTCACTTTTGGACCAAAAAAAAAAATTTTTTGTTCTCGCTCAATTTCAACTCTTAGAGTCCTAGAGAGGCCAAAAATTCGATTCGCAGGTTTTTTTTGCACTTTTCTAAAAATCTATGGGCTAATAGATATTGACGAATTGGCTTTTGTGCCGAAATTTGGGCGCTGTAGGCCTGTAACTTCCCGAGTCCCGAGATATGGGCATTTTGGCCTACCGTGACGTAGAGCCATTGTTAAGCTATTTCCTTATACAAAGCACAGAACTTCAAAACTCGATGTTTTTCGTTAGTAACGGTTTAAAAAAGAGGTTTTAAAGCCGAAAATGGTTGACAATCTGCCATTTTTGATCGATTTTGTCAGAAAAATTTCACTTTTGGACCAAAAAAAAAATTTTTCTTTCTAGCTCAATTTCAACTCTTAGAGTCCTAGAGAGGCCAAAAATTCGATTCGCAGGTTTTTTTTGCACTTTTCTAAAAATCTATGGGCTAATAGATATTGACGAATTGGCTTTTGTGCCGAAATTTGGCGCTGTAGGCCTGTAACTTCCCGAGATATGGGCATTTTGGCCTACCGTGACGTAGAGCCATTGTTAAGCTATTTCCTTATACAAAGCACAGTACTTCAAAACTCGATGTTTTTCATTAGCAACGGTTTAAAAAAGTGGTTTTAAAGCCGAAAATGGTTGACAATCTGCCATTTTTGATCGATTTTGTCAGAAAAATTTCACTTTTGGACCAAAAAATTTTTTTTTTGTTCTCGCTCAATTTCAACTCTTAAAGTCCTAGAGAGGCCAAAAATTCGATTCGCAGGTTTTTGTTGCACTTTTCTGAAAATCTATGGGCTAATAGATATTGACAAATTGGCTTTTGTGCCGAAATTTGGGCGCTGTAGGCCTGTAACTTCCCGAGATATGGGCATTTTGTCCTACCGTGACGTAGAGCCATTGTTAAGCTATTTCCTTATACAAAGCACAGAACTTCAAAACTCGATGTTTTTCGTTAGCAACGGTTTAAAAAAAGTGGTTTTAAAGCCGAAAATGGTTGACAATCTGCCATTTTTGATCGATTTTGTCAGAAAAATTTCACTTTTGGACCAAAAAAAAACATTTTTTTGTTCTCGCTCCATTTCAACTTCTAGAGTCCTAGAGAGGCCAAAAATTCGATTCGCAGGTTTTTGTTGCACTTTTCTGAAAATCTATGGGCTAATAGATATTGACGAATTGGCTTTTGTGCCGAAATTTGGGCGCTGTAGGCCTGTAACTTCCCGAGATATGGGCATTTTGTCCTACCGTGACGTAGAGCCATTGTTAAGCTATTTCCTTATACAAAGCACAGAACTTCAAAACTCGATGTTTTTCGTTAGCAACGGTTTAAAAAAGTGGTTTTAAAGCCGAAAATGGTTGACAATCTGCCATTTTTGATCGATTTTGTCAGAAAAATTTCACTTTTGGACCAAAAAAAAAATTTTTTGTTCTCGCTCCATTTCAACTTCTAGAGTCCTAGAGAGGCCAAAAATTCGATTCGCAGGTTTTTGTTGCACTTTTCTGAAAATCTATGGGCTAATAGATATTGATGAATTGGCTTTTGTGCCGAAATTTGGGCGCTGTAGGCCTGTAACTTCCCGAGATATGGGCATTTTGGCCTACCGTGACGTAGAGCCATTGTTAAGCTATTTCCTTATACAAAGCACAGAACTTCAAAACTCGATGTTTTTCGTTAGTAACGGTTTGAAAAAGTGGTTTTAAAAGCCGAAAATGGTTGACAATCTGCCATTTTTGATCGATTTTGTCAGAAAAATTTCACTTTTGGACCAAAAAAAAAATTTTTTGTTCTCGCTCAATTTCAACTCTTAGAGTCCTAGAGAGGCCAAAAATTCGATTCGCAGGTTTTTTTTGCACTTTTCTAAAAATCTATGGGCTAATAGATATTGACGAATTGGCTTTTGTGCCGAAATTTGGGCGCTGTAGGCCTGTAACTTCCCGAGTCCCGAGATATGGGCATTTTGGCCTACCGTGACGTAGAGCCATTGTTAAGCTATTTCCTTATACAAAGCACAGAACTTCAAAACTCGATGTTTTTCGTTAGTAACGGTTTAAAAAAGAGGTTTTTAAAGCGAAAATGGTTGACAATCTGCCATTTTTGATCGATTTTGTCAGAAAAATTTCACTTTTGGACCAAAAAAAAAAAATTTTCTTTCTAGCTCAATTTCAACTCTTAGAGTCCTAGAGAGGCCAAAAATTCGATTCGCAGGTTTTTTTTGCACTTTTCTAAAAATCTATGGGCTAATAGATATTGACGAATTGGCTTTTGTGCCGAAATTTGGCGCTGTAGGCCTGTAACTTCCCGAGATATGGGCATTTTGGCCTACCGTGACGTAGAGCCATTGTTAAGCTATTTCCTTATACAAAGCACAGTACTTCAAAACTCGATGTTTTTCATTAGCAACGGTTTAAAAAAGTGGTTTTAAAGCCGAAAATGGTTGACAATCTGCCATTTTTGATCGATTTTGTCAGAAAAATTTCACTTTTGGACCAAAAAATTTTTTTTTTGTTCTCGCTCAATTTCAACTCTTAAAGTCCTAGAGAGGCCAAAAATTCGATTCGCAGGTTTTTGTTGCACTTTTCTGAAAATCTATGGGCTAATAGATATTGACAAATTGGCTTTTGTGCCGAAATTTGGGCGCTGTAGGCCTGTAACTTCCCGAGATATGGGCATTTTGGCCTACCGTGACGTAGAGCCATTGTTAAGCTATTTCCTTATACAAAGCACAGAACTTCAAAACTCGATGTTTTTCGTTAGCAACGGTTTAAAAAAGTGGTTTTAAAGCCGAAAATGGTTGACAATCTGCCATTTTTGATCGATTTTGTCAGAAAAATTTCACTTTTGGACCAAAAAAAAATTTTTTTGTTCTCGCTCAATTTCAACTCTTAGAGTCCTAGAGAGGCCAAAAATTCGATTCGCAGGTTTTTGTTGCACTTTTCTAAAAATCTATGGGCTAATAGATATTGACGAATTGGCTTTTGTGCCGAAATTTGGGCGCTGTAGGCCTGTAACTTCCCGAGATATGGGCATTTTGTCCAACCGTGACGTAGAGCCATTGTTAAGCTATTTCCTTATACAAAGCACAGAACTTCAAAACTCGATGTTTTTCGTTAGCAACGGTTTAAAAAAGTGGTTTTAAAGCCGAAAATGGTTGACAATCTGCCATTTTTGATCGATTTTGTCAGAAAAATTTCACTTTTGGACCAAAAAAAAATTTTTTTGTTCTCGCTCAATTTCAACTCTTACAGTCCTAGAGAGGCCAAAAATTCGATTCGCAGGTTTTTGTTGCACTTTTCTGAAAATCTATGGGCTAATAGATATTGACGAATTGGCTTTTGTGCCGAAATTTGGGCGCTGTAGGCCTGTAACTTCCCGAGATATGGGCATTTTGGCCTACCGTGACGTAGAGCCATTGTTAAGCTATTTCCTTATACAAAGCACAGAACTTCAAAACTCGATGTTTTTCGTTAGTAACGGTTTAAAAAAGTGGTTTTAAAGCCGAAAATGGTTGACAATCTGCCATTTTTGATCGATTTTATCAGAAAAATTTCACTTTTGGACCAAAAAAAAAATTTTTTGTTCTCGCTCAATTTCAACTCTTAGAGTCCTAGAGAGGCCAAAAATTCGATTCGCAGGTTTTTGTTGCACTTTTCTAAAAATCTATGGGCTAATAGATATTGACGAATTGGCTTTTGTGCCGAAATTTGGGCGCTGTAGGCCTGTAACTTCCCGAGATATGGGCATTTTGTCCTACCGTGACGTAGAGCCATTGTTAAGCTATTTCCTTATACAAAGCACAGAACTTCAAAACTCGATGTTTTTCGTTAGCAACGGTTTAAAAAAGTGGTTTTAAAGCCGAAAATGGTTGACAATCTGCCATTTTTGATCGATTTTGTCAGAAAAATTTCACTTTTGGACCAAAAAAACATTTTTTTGTTCTCGCTCCATTTCAACTTCTAGAGTCCTAGAGAGGCCAAAAATTCGATTCGCAGGTTTTTGTTGCACTTTTCTGAAAATCTATGGGCTAATAGATATTGACGAATTGGCTTTTGTGCCGAAATTTGGGCGCTGTAGGCCTGTAACTTCCCGAGATATGGGCATTTTGTCCTACCGTGACGTAGAGCCATTGTTAAGCTATTTCCTTATACAAAGCACAGAACTTCAAAACTCGATGTTTTTCGTTAGCAACGGTTTAAAAAAGTGGTTTTAAAGCCGAAAATGGTTGACAATCTGCCATTTTTGATCGATTTTGTCAGAAAAATTTCACTTTTGGATCAAAAAATTTTTTTTTTGTTCTCGCTCAATTTCAACTCTTAGAGTCCTAGAGAGGCCAAAAATTCGATTCGCAGGTTTTTGTTGCACTTTTCTGAAAATCTATGGGCTAATAGATATTGACGAATTGGCTTTTGTGCCGAAATTTGGGCGCTGTAGGCCTGTAACTTCCCGAGATATGGGCATTTTGGCCTACCGTGACGTAGAGCCATTGTTAAGCTATTTCCTTATACAAAGCACAGAACTTCAAAACTCGATGTTTTTCGTTAGCAACGGTTTAAAAAAGTGGTTTTAAAGCCGAAAATGGTTGACAATCTGCCATTTTTGATCGATTTTGTCAGAAAAATTTCACTTTTGGACCAAAAAAAAAATTTTTTGTTCTCGCTCAATTTCAACTCTTAGAGTCCTAGAGAGGCCAAAAATTCGATTCGCAGGTTTTTGTTGCACTTTTCTAAAAATCTATGGGCTAATAGATATTGACGAATTGGCTTTTGTGCCGAAATTTGGGCGCTGTAGGCCTGTAACTTCCCGAGATATGGGCATTTTGTCCAACCGTGACGTAGAGCCATTGTTAAGCTATTTCCTTATACAAAGCACAGAACTTCAAAACTCGATGTTTTTCGTTAGCAACGGTTTAAAAAAGTGGTTTTAAAGCCGAAAATGGTTGACAATCTGCCATTTTTGATCGATTTTGTCAGAAAAATTTCACTTTTGGACCAAAAAAAAATTTTTTTGTTCTCGCTCAATTTCAACTCTTACAGTCCTAGAGAGAACCAAAAATTCGATTCGCAGGTTTTTGTTGCACTTTTCTGAAAATCTATGGGCTAATAGATATTGACGAATTGGCTTTTGTGCCGAAATTTGGGCGCTGTAGGCCTGTAACTTCCCGAGATATGGGCATTTTGGCCTACCGTGACGTAGAGCCATTGTTAAGCTATTTCCTTATACAAAGCACAGAACTTCAAAACTCGATGTTTTTCGTTAGCAACGGTTTAAAAAAGTGGTTTTAAAGCCGAAAATGGTTGACAATCTGCCATTTTTGATCGATTTTGTCAGAAAAATTTCACTTTTGGACCAAAAAAAAAATTTTTTGTTCTCGCTCAATTTCAACTCTTAGAGTCCTAGAGAGGCCAAAAATTCGATTCGCAGGTTTTTGTTGCACTTTTCTAAAAATCTATGGGCTAATAGATATTGACGAATTGGCTTTTGTGCCGAAATTTGGGCGCTGTAGGCCTGTAACTTCCCGAGATATGGGCATTTTGTCCTACCGTGACGTAGAGCCATTGTTAAGCTATTTCCTTATACAAAGCACAGAACTTCAAAACTCGATGTTTTTCGTTAGCAACGGTTTAAAAAAGTGGTTTTAAAGCCGAAAATGGTTGACAATCTGCCATTTTTGATCGATTTTGTCAGAAAAATTTCACTTTTGGATCAAAAAAAATTTTTTTTGTTCTCGCTCAATTTCAACTCTTAGAGTCCTAGAGAGGCCAAAAATTCGATTCGCAGGTTTTTGTTGCACTTTTCTGAAAATCTATGGGCTAATAGATATTGACGAATTGGCTTTTGTGCCGA
This sequence comes from Lottia scabra, assembly GCA_029955415.1. Classification (NCBI taxonomy): domain Eukaryota; kingdom Metazoa; phylum Mollusca; class Gastropoda; family Lottiidae; genus Lottia; species Lottia scabra. Next base: position 1,175,943 of record JARJEI010000047.1, on the reverse strand, counting down.
AATTTGGGCGCTGTAGGCCTGTAACTTCCCGAGATATGGGCATTTTGTCCTACCGTGACGTAGAGCCATTGTTAAGCTATTTCCTTATACAAAGCACAGAACTTCAAAACTCGATGTTTTTCGTTAGCAACGGTTTAAAAAAGTGGTTTTAAAGCCGAACATGGTTGACAATCTGCCATTTTTGATCGATTTTGTCAGAAAAATTTCACTTTTGGACCAAAAAAATTTTTTTTTGTTCTCGCTCAATTTCAACTCTTAGAGTCCTAGAGAGGCCAAATATTCGATTCGCAGGTTTTTGTTGCACTTTTCGGAAAATCTATGGGCTAATAGATATTGACGAATTGGCTTTTGTGCCGAAATTTGGGCGCTGTAGGCCTGTAACTTCCCGAGATATGGGCATTTTGGCCTACCGTGACGTAGAGCCATTGTTAAGCTATTTCCTTATACAAAGCACAGAACTTCAAAACTCGATGTTTTTCGTTAGTAACGGTTTAAAAAAGTGGTTTTAAAGCCGAAAATGGTTGACAATCTGCCATTTTTGATCGATTTTGTCAGAAAAATTTCACTTTTGGACCAAAAAAAAAATTTTTTGTTCTCGCTCAATTTCAACTCTTAGAGTCCTAGAGAGGCCAAAAATTCGATTCGCAGGTTTTTGTTGCACTTTTCTGAAAATCTATGGGCTAATAGATATTGACGAATTGGCTTTTGTGCCGAAATTTGGGCGCTGTAGGCCTGTAACTTCCCGAGATATGGGCATTTTGGCCTACCGTGACGTAGAGCCATTGGCTATTTCCTTATACAAAGCACAGAACTTCAAAACTCGATGTTTTTCGTTAGCAACGGTTTAAAAAAGTGGTTTTAAAGCCGAAAATGGTTGACAATCTGCCATTTTTGATCGATTTTGTCAGAAAAATTTCACTTTTGGACCAAAAAAAAAATTTTTTGTTCTCGCTCAATTTCAACTCTTAGAGTCCTAGAGAGGCCAAAAATTCGATTCGCAGGTTTTTGTTTCACTTTTCTAAAAATCTATGGGCTAATAGATATTGACGAATTGGCTTTTGTGCCGAAATTTGGGCGCTGTAGGCCTGTAACTTCCCGAGATATGGGCATTTTGTCCAACCGTGACGTAGAGCCATTGTTAAGCTATTTCCTTATACAAAGCACAGAACTTCAAAACTCGATGTTTTTCGTTAGCAACGGTTTAAAAAAGTGGTTTTAAAGCCAAAAATGGTTGACAATCTGCTATTTTTGAATGATTTTGTTAAAAAAAATTTCACTTTTGGATCAAAAAAAAATTTTTTTGTTCTCGCTCCATTTCAACTTCTAGAGTCCTAGAGAGGCCAAAAATTCGATTCGCAGGTTTTTGTTGCACTTTTCTGAAAATCTATGGGCTAATAGATATTGACGAATTGGCTTTTGTGCCGAAATTTGGGCGCTGTAGGCCTGTAACTTCCCGAGATATGGGCATTTTGGCCTACCGTGACGTAGAGCCATTGTTAAGCTATTTCCTTATACAAAGCACAGAACTTCAAAACTCGATGTTTTTCGTTAGTAACGGTTTAAAGAAGAGGTTTTAAAGCCGAAAATGGTTGACAATCTGCCATTTTTGATCGATTTTGTCAGAAAAATTTCACTTTTGGACCAAAAAAAAATTTTTTGTTCTCGCTCAATTTCAACTCTTAGAGTCCTAGAGAGGCCAAAAATTCGATTCGCAGGTTTTTTTTGCACTTTTCTAAAAATCTATGGGCAAATAGATATTGACGAATTGGCTTTTGTGCCGAAATTTGGGCGCTGTAGGCCTGTAACTTCTCGAGATATGGGCATTTTGGCCTACCGTGACGTAGAGCCATTGTTAAGCTATTCCCTTATACAAAGCACAGAACTTCAAAACTAGATGTTTTTCGTTAGCAACGGTTTAAAAAAGTGGTTTTAAAGCCGAAAATGGTTGACAATCTGCCATTTTTGATCGATTTTGTCAGAAAAATTTCACTTTTGGACCAAAAAAAAAATTTTTTTCTTCTCGCTCAATTTCAACTCTTAGAGTCCTAGAGAGGCCAAAAATTCGATTCGTAGGTTTTTGTTGCACTTTTCTGAAAATCTATGGGCTAATAGATATTGACGAATTGGCTTTTGTGCCGAAATTTGGGCGCTGTAGGCCTGTAACTTCCCGAGATATGGGCATTTTGGCCTACCGTGACGTAGAGCCATTGTATTTCCTTATACAAAGCACAGGACTTCAAAACTCGATGTTTTTCGTTAGCAACGGTTTAAAAAAGTGGTTTTAAAGCCGAAAATGGTTGACAATCTGCCATTTTTGATCGATTTTGTCAGAAAAATTTCACTTTTGGACCAAAAAAAACATTTTTTTGTTCTCGCTCAATTTCAACTCTTAGAGTCCTAGAGAGGCCAAAAATTCGATTCGTAGGTTTTTGTTGCACTTTTCTGAAAATCTATGGGCTAATAGATATTGACGAATTGGCTTTTGTGCCGAAATTTGGGCGCTGTAGGCCTGTAACTTCCCGAGATATGGGCATTTTGGCCTACCGTGACGTAGAGCCATTGTTAAAGCTATTTCCTTATACAAAGCACAGAACTTCAAAACTCGATGTTTTTCGTAAGCAACGGTTTAAAAAAGTGGTTTTAAAGCCGAAAATGGTTGACAATCTGCCATTTTTGATCGATTTTGTCAGAAAAATTTCACTTTTGGACCAAAAAAAAGAATTTTTGTTCTCGCTCAATTTCAACTCTTAGAGTCCTAGAGAGGCCAAAAATTCGATTCGCAGGTTTTTTTTGCACTTTTCTAAAAATCTATGGGCAAATAGATATTGACGAATTGGCTTTTGTGCCCAAATTTGGGCGCTGTAGGCCTGTAACTTCCCGAGATATGGGCATTTTGGCCTACCGTGACGTAGAGCCATTGTTAAGCTATTTCCTTATACAAAGCACAGAACTTCAAAACTCGATGTTTTTCGTTAGCAACGGTTTAAAAAAGTGGTTTTAAAGCCGAAAATGGTTGACAATCTGCTAATTTTGATCGATTTTGTCAGAAAAATTTCACTTTTGGACCAAAAAAAAATTTTTTCTTCTCGCTCAATTTCAACTTCTAGAGTCCTAGAGAGGCCAAAAATTCGATTCGCAGGTTTTTGTTGCACTTTTCTGAAAATCTATGGGCTAATAGATATTGACAAATTGGCTTTTGTGCCGAAATTTGGGCGCTGTAGGCCTGTAACTTCCCGAGATATGGGCATTTTGGCCTACCGTGACGCAGAGCCATTGTTAAGCTATTTCCTTATACAAAGCACAGAACTTCAAAACTCTATGTTTTTCGTTAGCAACGGTTTAAGAAAGTGGTTTTAAAGCCGAAAATGGTTGACAATCTGCCATTTTTGATCAATTTTGTCAGAAAAATTTCAATTTTGGACCAAAAAAAAAATTGTTTGTTCTCGCTCAATTTCAACTCTTAGAGTCCTAGAGAGGCCAAAAATTCGATTCGCAGGTTTTTTTTGCACTTTTCTAAAAATCTATGGGCAAATAGATATTGACGAATTGGCTTTTGTGCCGAAATTTGGGCGCTGTAGGCCTGTAACTTCCCGAGATATGGGCATTTTGGCCTACCGTGACGTAGAGCCATTGTTAAGCTATTTCCTTATACAAAGCACAGAACTTCAAAACTCGATGTTTTTCGTTAGCAACGGTTTAAAAAAGTGGTTTTAAAGCCGAAAATGGTTGACAATCTGCCATTTTTGATCGATTTTGTCAGAAAAATTTCACTTTTGGACCAAAAAAAAAATTGTTTGTTCTCGCTCAATTTCAACTCTTAGAGAGTCCTAGAGAGGCCAAAAATTCGATTCGCAGGTTTTTTTTTGCACTTTTCTAAAAATCTATGGGCTAATAGATATTGACGAATTGGCTTTTGTGCCGAAATTTGGCGCTGTAGGCCTGTAACTTCCCGAGATATGGGCATTTTGGCCTACCGTGACGTAGAGCCATTGTTAAGCTATTTCCTTATACAAAGCACAGAACTTCAAAACTCGATGTTTTTCGTTAGCAACGGTTTAAAAAAGTGGTTTTAAAGCCGAAAATGGTTGACAATCTGCCATTTTTGATCGATTTTGTCAGAAAAATTTCACTTTTGGATCAAAAAAAATTTTTTTTGTTCTCGCTCAATTTCAACTCTTAGAGTCCTAGAGAGAACCAAAAATTCGATTCGCAGGTTTTTGTTGCACTTTTCTGAAAATCTATGGGCTAATAGATATTGACGAATTGGCTTTTGTGCCGAAATTTGGGCGCTGTAGGCCTGTAACTTCCCGAGATATGGGCATTTTGGCCTACCGTGACGTAGAGCCATTGTTAAGCTATTTCCTTATACAAAGCACAGAACTTCAAAACTCGATGTTTTTCGTTAGCAACGGTTTAAAAAAGTGGTTTTAAAGCCGAAAATGGTTGACAATCTGCCATTTTTGATCGATTTTGTCAGAAAAATTTCACTTTTGGACCAAAAAAAAAATTTTTTCTTCTCGCTCAATTTCAACTCTTAGAGTCCTAGAGAGGCCAAAAATTCGATTCGTAGGTTTTTTTTGCACTTTTCTAAAAATCTATGGGCAAATAGATATTGACGAATTGGCTTTTGTGCCGAAATTTGGGCGCTGTAGGCCTGTAACTTCCCGAGATATGGGCATTTTGGCCTACCGTGACGTAGAGCCATTGTTAAGCTATTTCCTTATACAAAGCACAGAACTTCAAAACTCGATGTTTTTCGTTAGCAACGGTTTAAAAAAGTGGTTTTAAAGCCGAAAATGGTTGACAATCTGCTAATTTTGATCGATTTTGTCAGAAAAATTTCACTTTTGGACCAAAAAAAAATTTTTTTCTTCTCGCTCAATTTCAACTTCTAGAGTCCTAGAGAGGCCAAAAATTCGATTCGCAGGTTTTTGTTGCACTTTTCTGAAAATCTATGGGCTAATAGATATTGACAAATTGGCTTTTGTGCCGAAATTTGGGCGCTGTAGGCCTGTAACTTCCCGAGATATGGGCATTTTGGCCTACCGTGACGCAGAGCCATTGTTAAGCTATTTCCTTATACAAAGCACAGAACTTCAAAACTCTATGTTTTTCGTTAGCAACGGTTTAAGAAAGTGGTTTTAAAGCCGAAAATGGTTGACAATCTGCCATTTTTGATCAATTTTGTCAGAAAAATTTCAATTTTGGACCAAAAAAAAAATTGTTTGTTCTCGCTCAATTTCAACTCTTAGAGTCCTAGAGAGGCCAAAAATTCGATTCGCAGGTTTTTTTTGCACTTTTCTAAAAATCTATGGGCAAATAGATATTGACGAATTGGCTTTTGTGCCGAAATTTGGGCGCTGTAGGCCTGTAACTTCCCGAGATATGGGCATTTTGGCCTACCGTGACGTAGAGCCATTGTTAAGCTATTTCCTTATACAAAGCACAGAACTTCAAAACTCGATGTTTTTCGTTAGCAACGGTTTAAAAAAGTGGTTTTAAAGCCGAAAATGGTTGACAATCTGCCATTTTTGATCGATTTTGTCAGAAAAATTTCACTTTTGGACCAAAAAAAAAATTGTTTGTTCTCGCTCAATTTCAACTCTTAGAGAGTCCTAGAGAGGCCAAAAATTCGATTCGCAGGTTTTTTTTTGCACTTTTCTAAAAATCTATGGGCTAATAGATATTGACGAATTGGCTTTTGTGCCGAAATTTGGCGCTGTAGGCCTGTAACTTCCCGAGATATGGGCATTTTGGCCTACCGTGACGTAGAGCCATTGTTAAGCTATTTCCTTATACAAAGCACAGAACTTCAAAACTCGATGTTTTTCGTTAGCAACGGTTTAAAAAAGTGGTTTTAAAGCCGAAAATGGTTGACAATCTGCCATTTTTGATCGATTTTGTCAGAAAAATTTCACTTTTGGATCAAAAAAAATTTTTTTTGTTCTCGCTCAATTTCAACTCTTAGAGTCCTAGAGAGGCCAAAAATTCGATTCGCAGGTTTTTGTTGCACTTTTCTGAAAATCTATGGGCTAATAGATATTGACGAATTGGCTTTTGTGCCGAAATTTGGGCGCTGTAGGCCTGTAACTTCCCGAGATATGGGCATTTTGGCCTATCGTGACGTAGAGCCATTGTTAAGCTATTTCCTTATACAAAGCACAGAAGTTCAAAACTCGATGTTTTTCGTTAGCAACGGTTTAAAAAAGTGGTTTTAAAGCCGAAAATGGTTGACAATCTGCCATTTTTGATCGATTTTGTCAGAAAAATTTCACTTTTGGACCAAAAAAAAAATTGTTTGTTCTCGCTCAATTTCAACTCTTAGAGTCCTAGAGAGGCCAAAAATTCGATTCGCAGGTTTTTTTTTGCACTTTTCTAAAAATCTATGGGCAAATAGATATTGACGAATTGGCTTTTGTGCCGAAATTTGGGCGCTGTAGGCCTGTAACTTCCCGAGATATGGGCATTTTGGCCTACCGTGACGTAGAGCCATTGTTAAGCTATTTCCTTATACAAAGCACAGAACTTCAAAACTCGATGTTTTTCGTTAGCAACGGTTTAAAAAAGTGGTTTTAAAGCCGAAAATGGTTGACAATCTGCCATTTTTTATCGATTTTGTCAGAAAAATTTCACTTTTGGACCAAAAAAAAAAGTTTTTGTTCTCGCTCAATTTCAACTCTTAGAGTCCTAGAGAGGCCAAAAATTCGATTCGCAGGTTTTTGTTGCACTTTTCTGAAAATCTATGGGCTAATAGATATTGACGAATTGGCTTTTGTGCCGAAATTTGGGCGCTGTAGGCCTGTAACTTCCCGAGATATGGGCATTTTGGCCTACAGTGACGTAGAGCCATTGTTAAGCTATTTCCTTATACAAAGCACAGAACTTCAAAACTCGATGTTTTTCGTTAGCAACGGTTTAAAAAGTGGTTTTAAAGCCGAAAATGGTTGACAATCTGCCATTTTTGATCGATTTTGTCAGAAAAATTTCACTTTTGGACCAAAAAAAAAATTTTTTGTTCTCGCTCAATTTCAACTCTTAGAGTCCTAGAGAGGCCAAAAATTCGATTCGCAGGTTTTTTTTGCACTTTTCTGAAAATCTATGGGCTAATAGATATTGACGAATTGGCTTTTGTGCCGAAATTTGGGCGCTGTAGGGCTGTAACTTCCCGAGATATGGGCATTTTGGCCTACCGTGACGTAGAGCCATTGTTAAGCTATTTCCTTATACAAAGCACAGAACTTCAAAACTCGATGTTTTTCGTTAGCAACGGTTTAAAAAAGTGGTTTTAAAGCCGAAAATGGTTGACAATCTGCCATTTTTGATCGATTTTGTCAGAAAAATTTCACTTTTGGACCAAAAAAAAAATTGTTTGTTCTCGCTCAATTTCAACTCTTAGAGTCCTAGAGAGGCCAAAAATTCGATTCGCAGGTTTTTGTTGCACTTTTCTGAAAATCTATGGGCTAATAGATATTGACGAATTGGCTTTTGTGCCGAAATTTGGGCGCTGTAGGCCTGTAACTTCCCGAGATATGGGCATTTTGGCCTACCGTGACGTAGAGCCATTGTTAAGCTATTTCCTTATACAAAGCACAGAACTTCAAAACTCGATGTTTTTCGTTAGCAACGGTTTAAAAAAGTGGTTTTAAAGCCGAAAATGGTTGACAATCTGCCATTTTTGATCGATTTTGTCAGAAAAATTTCACTTTTGGACCAAAAAAAAAAATTTTTTGTTCTCGCTCAATTTCAAATCTTAGAGTCCTAGAGAGGCCAAAAATTCGATTCGCAGGTTTTTTTTGCACTTTTCTAAAAATCTATGGGCAAATAGATATTGACGAATTGGCTTTTGTGCCGAAATTTGGGTGCTGTAGGCCTGTAACTTCCCGAGATATGGGCATTTTGGCCTACCGTGACGTAGAGCCATTGTTAAGCTTTTTCCTTATACAAAGCACAGAAGTTCAAAACTCGATGTTTTTCGTTAGCAACGGTTTAAAAAAGTGGTTTTAAAGCCGAAAATGGTTGACAATCTGCCATTTTTGATCGATTTTGTCAGGAAAATTTCACTTTTGGACCAAAAAAAAACTTTTTTGTTCTCGCTCAATTTCAACTCTTAGAGTCCTAGAGAGGCCAAAAATTCGATTCGCAGGTTTTTGTTGCACTTTTCTGAAAATCTATGGGCTAATAGATATTGACGAATTGGCTTTTGTGCCGAAATTTGTGCGCTGTAGGCCTGTAACTTCCCGAGATATGGGCATTTTGGCCTACCGTGACGTAGTGCCATTGTTAAGCTATTTCCTTGTACAAAGCACAGAACTTCAAAACTCGATGTTTTTCGTTAGCAACGGTTTAAAAAATGGTTTTAAAGCCGAAAATGGTTGACAATCTGCCATTTTTGATCGATTTTGTCAGAAAAATTTCACTTTTGGACCAAAAAAAATTTTTTTTGTTCTCGCTCAATTTCAACTCTTAGAGTCCTAGAGAGGCCAAAAATTCGATTCGCAGGTTTTTGTTGCACTTTTCTGAAAATCTATGGGCTAATAGATATTGACGAATTGGCTTTTGTGCCGAAATTTGGGCGCTGTAGGCCTGTAACTTCCCGAGATATGGGCATTTTGGCCTACCGTGACGTAGAGCCATTGTTAAGCTATTTCCTTATACAAAGCACAGAACCTCAAAACTCGATGTTTTTTGTTAGCAACGGTTTAAAAAAAAGTGGTTTTAAAGCCGAAAATGGTTGACAATCTACCATTTTTGATCGATTTTGACAGGAAAATTTCACTTTTGGACCAAAAAAAAAAAAAAATTTTGTTCTCGCTCAATTTCAACTCTTAGAGTCCTAGAGAGGCCAAAAATTCGATTCGCAGGTTTTTGTTGCACTTTTCTGAAAATCTATGGGCTAATAGATATTGACGAATTGGCTTTTGTGCCGAAATTTGGGCGCTGTAGGCCTGTAACTTCCCGAGATATGGGCATTTTGGCCTACCGTGACGTAGAGCCATTGTTAACCCTTTGAACCCGAAGAGCCGGTATACCGGCTCAATCATTACGTGATATATACCCGACAAGCCGGTAAACCGGCCGTTGTCAAGTGACGTCATACAACGTTAACGTAATACACTTTAAGAAATATTGCTGGGAGCTCAGGGTTTATGACGTTTTAGCGAAAATTACGTCAGGGTTCAAAGGGTTAAGCTATTTCCTTATACAAAGCACAGAACTTCAAAACTCGATGTTTTTTGTTAGCAACGGTTTAAAAAAAAGTGGTTTTAAAGCCGAAAATGGTTGACAATCTACCATTTTTGATCGATTTTGACAGGAAAATTTCACTTTTGGACCAAAAAAAAAAAAAATTTTTGTTCTCGCTCAATTTCAACTCTTAGAGTCCTAGAGAGGCCAAAAATTCGATTCGCAGGTTTTTGTTGCACTTTTCTGAAAATCTATGGGCTAATAGATATTGACGAATTGGCTTTTGTGCCGAAATTTGGGCGCTGTAGGCCTGTAACTTTCGAGATATGGGCATTTTGGCCTACCGTGACGTAGAGCCATTGTTAAGCTATTTCCTTATACAAAGCACAGAACTTCAAAACTCGATGTTTTTCGTTAGCAACGGTTTAAAAAAGTGGTTTTAAAGCCGAAAATGGTTGACAATCTGCCATTTTTGATCGATTTTGTCAGAAAAATTTCACTTTTGGACCAAAAAATTTTTTTTTTGTTCTCGCTCAATTTCAACTCTTAAAGTCCTAGAGAGGCCAAAAATTCGATTCGCAGGTTTTTGTTGCACTTTTCTGAAAATCTATGGGCTAATAGATATTGACAAATTGGCTTTTGTGCCGAAATTTGGGCGCTGTAGGCCTGTAACTTCCCGAGATATGGGCATTTTGGCCTACCGTGACGTAGAGCCATTGTTAAGCTATTTCCTTATACAAAGCACAGAACTTCAAAACTCGATGTTTTTCGTTAGCAACGGTTTAAAAAAGTGGTTTTAAAGCCGAAAATGGTTGACAATCTGCCATTTTTGATCGATTTTGTCAGAAAAATTTCACTTTTGGATCAAAAAAAAATTTTTTTGTTCTCGCTCAATTTCAACTCTTACAGTCCTAGAGAGGCCAAAAATTCGATTCGCAGGTTTTTGTTGCACTTTTCTAAAAATCTATGGGCTAATAGATATTGACGAATTGGCTTTTGTGCCGAAATTTGGGCGCTGTAGGCCTGTAACTTCCCGAGATATGGGCATTTTGTCCAACCGTGACGTAGAGCCATTGTTAAGCTATTTCCTTATACAAAGCACAGAACTTCAAAACTCGATGTTTTTCGTTAGCAACGGTTTAAAAAAGTGGTTTTAAAGCCGAAAATGGTTGACAATCTGCCATTTTTGATCGATTTTGTCAGAAAAATTTCACTTTTGGACCAAAAAAAAATTTTTTTGTTCTCGCTCAATTTCAACTCTTACAGTCCTAGAGAGGCCAAAAATTCGATTCGCAGGTTTTTGTTGCACTTTTCTGAAAATCTATGGGCTAATAGATATTGACGAATTGGCTTTTGTGCCGAAATTTGGGCGCTGTAGGCCTGTAACTTCCCGAGATATGGGCATTTTGGCCTACCGTGACGTAGAGCCATTGTTAAGCTATTTCCTTATACAAAGCACAGAACTTCAAAACTCGATGTTTTTCGTTAGCAACGGTTTAAAAAAGTGGTTTTAAAGCCGAAAATGGTTGACAATCTGCCATTTTTGATCGATTTTGTCAGAAAAATTTCACTTTTGGACCAAAAAAAAAATTTTTTGTTCTCGCTCAATTTCAACTCTTAGAGTCCTAGAGAGGCCAAAAATTCGATTCGCAGGTTTTTGTTGCACTTTTCTAAAAATCTATGGGCTAATAGATATTGACGAATTGGCTTTTGTGCCGAAATTTGGGCGCTGTAGGCCTGTAACTTCCCGAGATATGGGCATTTTGGCCTACCGTGACGTAGAGCCATTGTTAAGCTATTTCCTTATACAAAGCACAGAACTTCAAAACTCGATGTTTTTCGTTAGCAACGGTTTAAAAAAGTGGTTTTAAAGCCGAAAATGGTTGACAATCTGCCATTTTTGATCGATTTTGTCAGAAAAATTTCACTTTTGGACCAAAAAAAAAATTTTTTGTTCTCGCTCCATTTCAACTTCTAGAGTCCTAGAGAGGCCAAAAATTCGATTCGCAGGTTTTTGTTGCACTTTTCTGAAAATCTATGGGCTAATAGATATTGATGAATTGGCTTTTGTGCCGAAATTTGGGCGCTGTAGGCCTGTAACTTCCCGAGATATGGGCATTTTGGCCTACCGTGACGTAGAGCCATTGTTAAGCTATTTCCTTATACAAAGCACAGAACTTCAAAACTCGATGTTTTTCGTTAGTAACGGTTTGAAAAAGTGGTTTTAAAGCCGAAAATGGTTGACAATCTGCCATTTTTGATCGATTTTGTCAGAAAAATTTCTTCTTTTGGACCAAAAAAAAAATTTTTTGTTCTCGCTCAATTTCAACTCTTAGAGTCCTAGAGAGGCCAAAAATTCGATTCGCAGGTTTTTTTTGCACTTTTCTAAAAATCTATGGGCTAATAGATATTGACGAATTGGCTTTTGTGCCGAAATTTGGGCGCTGTAGGCCTGTAACTTCCCGAGTCCCGAGATATGGGCATTTTGGCCTACCGTGACGTAGAGCCATTGTTAAGCTATTTCCTTATACAAAGCACAGAACTTCAAAACTCGATGTTTTTCGTTAGTAACGGTTTAAAAAAGAGGTTTTAAAGCCGAAAATGGTTGACAATCTGCCATTTTTGATCGATTTTGTCAGAAAAATTTCACTTTTGGACCAAAAAAAAAATTTTTCTTTCTAGCTCAATTTCAACTCTTAGAGTCCTAGAGAGGCCAAAAATTCGATTCGCAGGTTTTTTTTGCACTTTTCTAAAAATCTATGGGCTAATAGATATTGACGAATTGGCTTTTGTGCCGAAATTTGGCGCTGTAGGCCTGTAACTTCCCGAGATATGGGCATTTTGGCCTACCGTGACGTAGAGCCATTGTTAAGCTATTTCCTTATACAAAGCACAGAACTTCAAAACTCGATGTTTTTCGTTAGCAACGGTTTAAAAAAGTGGTTTTAAAGCCGAAAATGGTTGACAATCTGCCATTTTTGATCGATTTTGTCAGAAAAATTTCACTTTTGGACCAAAAAATTTTTTTTTTGTTCTCGCTCAATTTCAACTCTTAAAGTCCTAGAGAGGCCAAAAATTCGATTCGCAGGTTTTTGTTGCACTTTTCTGAAAATCTATGGGCTAATAGATATTGACAAATTGGCTTTTGTGCCGAAATTTGGGCGCTGTAGGCCTGTAACTTCCCGAGATATGGGCATTTTGGCCTACCGTGACGTAGAGCCATTGTTAAGCTATTTCCTTATACAAAGCACAGAACTTCAAAACTCGATGTTTTTCGTTAGCAACGGTTTAAAAAAGTGGTTTTAAAGCCGAAAATGGTTGACAATCTGCCATTTTTGATCGATTTTGTCAGAAAAATTTCACTTTTGGACCAAAAAAAAATTTTTTTGTTCTCGCTCAATTTCAACTCTTAGAGTCCTAGAGAGGCCAAAAATTCGATTCGCAGGTTTTTGTTGCACTTTTCTAAAAATCTATGGGCTAATAGATATTGACGAATTGGCTTTTGTGCCGAAATTTGGGCGCTGTAGGCCTGTAACTTCCCGAGATATGGGCATTTTGTCCAACCGTGACGTAGAGCCATTGTTAAGCTATTTCCTTATACAAAGCACAGAACTTCAAAACTCGATGTTTTTCGTTAGCAACGGTTTAAAAAAGTGGTTTTAAAGCCGAAAATGGTTGACAATCTGCCATTTTTGATCGATTTTGTCAGAAAAATTTCACTTTTGGACCAAAAAAAAATTTTTTTGTTCTCGCTCAATTTCAACTCTTACAGTCCTAGAGAGGCCAAAAATTCGATTCGCAGGTTTTTGTTGCACTTTTCTGAAAATCTATGGGCTAATAGATATTGACGAATTGGCTTTTGTGCCGAAATTTGGGCGCTGTAGGCCTGTAACTTCCCGAGATATGGGCATTTTGGCCTACCGTGACGTAGAGCCATTGTTAAGCTATTTCCTTATACAAAGCACAGAACTTCAAAACTCGATGTTTTTCGTTAGTAACGGTTTAAAAAAGTGGTTTTAAAGCCGAAAATGGTTGACAATCTGCCATTTTTGATCGATTTTATCAGAAAAATTTCACTTTTGGACCAAAAAAAAAATTTTTTGTTCTCGCTCAATTTCAACTCTTAGAGTCCTAGAGAGGCCAAAAATTCGATTCGCAGGTTTTTGTTGCACTTTTCTAAAAATCTATGGGCTAATAGATATTGACGAATTGGCTTTTGTGCCGAAATTTGGGCGCTGTAGGCCTGTAACTTCCCGAGATATGGGCATTTTGTCCTACCGTGACGTAGAGCCATTGTTAAGCTATTTCCTTATACAAAGCACAGAACTTCAAAACTCGATGTTTTTCGTTAGCAACGGTTTAAAAAAGTGGTTTTAAAGCCGAAAATGGTTGACAATCTGCCATTTTTGATCGATTTTGTCAGAAAAATTTCACTTTTGGACCAAAAAAACATTTTTTTGTTCTCGCTCCATTTCAACTTCTAGAGTCCTAGAGAGGCCAAAAATTCGATTCGCAGGTTTTTGTTGCACTTTTCTGAAAATCTATGGGCTAATAGATATTGACGAATTGGCTTTTGTGCCGAAATTTGGGCGCTGTAGGCCTGTAACTTCCCGAGATATGGGCATTTTGTCCTACCGTGACGTAGAGCCATTGTTAAGCTATTTCCTTATACAAAGCACAGAACTTCAAAACTCGATGTTTTTCGTTAGCAACGGTTTAAAAAAGTGGTTTTAAAGCCGAAAATGGTTGACAATCTGCCATTTTTGATCGATTTTGTCAGAAAAATTTCACTTTTGGACCAAAAAAAAAATTTTTTGTTCTCGCTCCATTTCAACTTCTAGAGTCCTAGAGAGGCCAAAAATTCGATTCGCAGGTTTTTGTTGCACTTTTCTGAAAATCTATGGGCTAATAGATATTGATGAATTGGCTTTTGTGCCGAAATTTGGGCGCTGTAGGCCTGTAACTTCCCGAGATATGGGCATTTTGGCCTACCGTGACGTAGAGCCATTGTTAAGCTATTTCCTTATACAAAGCACAGAACTTCAAAACTCGATGTTTTTCGTTAGTAACGGTTTGAAAAAGTGGTTTTAAAGCCGAAAATGGTTGACAATCTGCCATTTTTGATCGATTTTGTCAGAAAAATTTCACTTTTGGACCAAAAAAAAAATTTTTTGTTCTCGCTCAATTTCAACTCTTAGAGTCCTAGAGAGGCCAAAAATTCGATTCGCAGGTTTTTTTTGCACTTTTCTAAAAATCTATGGGCTAATAGATATTGACGAATTGGCTTTTGTGCCGAAATTTGGGCGCTGTAGGCCTGTAACTTCCCGAGTCCCGAGATATGGGCATTTTGGCCTACCGTGACGTAGAGCCATTGTTAAGCTATTTCCTTATACAAAGCACAGAACTTCAAAACTCGATGTTTTTCGTTAGTAACGGTTTAAAAAAGAGGTTTTAAAGCCGAAAATGGTTGACAATCTGCCATTTTTGATCGATTTTGTCAGAAAAATTTCACTTTTGGACCAAAAAAAATTTTTTTCTTTCTAGCTCAATTTCAACTCTTAGAGTCCTAGAGAGGCCAAAAATTCGATTCGCAGGTTTTTTTTGCACTTTTCTAAAAATCTATGGGCTAATAGATATTGACGAATTGGCTTTTGTGCCGAAATTTGGCGCTGTAGGCCTGTAACTTCCCGAGATATGGGCATTTTGGCCTACCGTAACGTAGAGCCATTGTTAAGCTATTTCCTTATACAAAGCACAGAACTTCAAAACTCGATGTTTTTCGTTAGCAACGGTTTAAAAAAGTGGTTTTAAAGCCGAAAATGGTTGACAATCTGCCATTTTTGATCGATTTTGTCAGAAAAATTTCACTTTTGGATCAAAAAATTTTTTTTTGTTCTCGCTCAATTTCAACTCTTAGAGTCCTAGAGAGGCCAAAAATTCGATTCGCAGGTTTTTGTTGCACTTTTCTGAAAATCTATGGGCTAATAGATATTGACGAATTGGCTTTTGTGCCGAAATTTGGGCGCTGTAGGCCTGTAACTTCCCGAGATATGGGCATTTTGTCCTACCGTGACGTAGAGCCATTGTTAAGCTATTTCCTTATACAAAGCACAGAACTTCAAAACTCGATGTTTTTCGTTAGCAACGGTTTAAAAAAGTGGTTTTAAAGCCGAAAATGGTTGACAATCTGCCATTTTTGATCGATTTTGTCAGAAAAATTTCACTTTTGGACCAAAAAAAAAATTTTTTGTTCTCGCTCCATTTCAACTTCTAGAGTCCTAGAGAGGCCAAAAATTCGATTCGCAGGTTTTTGTTGCACTTTTCTGAAAATCTATGGGCTAATAGATATTGATGAATTGGCTTTTGTGCCGAAATTTGGGCGCTGTAGGCCTGTAACTTCCCGAGATATGGGCATTTTGGCCTACCGTGACGTAGAGCCATTGTTAAGCTATTTCCTTATACAAAGCACAGAACTTCAAAACTCGATGTTTTTCGTTAGTAACGGTTTAAAAAAGTGGTTTTAAAGCCGAAAATGGTTGACAATCTGCCATTTTTGATCGATTTTGTCAGAAAAATTTCACTTTTGGACCAAAAAAAAAATTTTTTGTTCTCGCTCAATTTCAACTCTTAGAGTCCTAGAGAGGCCAAAAATTCGATTCGCAGGTTTTTTTTGCACTTTTCTAAAAATCTATGGGCTAATAGATATTGACGAATTGGCTTTTGTGCCGAAATTTGGGCGCTGTAGGCCTGTAACTTCCCGAGTCCCGAGATATGGGCATTTTGGCCTACCGTGACGTAGAGCCATTGTTAAGCTATTTCCTTATACAAAGCACAGAACTTCAAAACTCGATGTTTTTCGTTAGCAACGGTTTAAAAAAGTGGTTTTAAAGCCGAAAATGGTTGACAATCTGCCATTTTTGATCGATTTTGTCAGAAAAATTTCACTTTTGGACCAAAAAAAGTTTTTTTTGTTCTCGCTCAATTTCAACTCTTAGAGTCCTAGAGAGGCCAAAAATTCGATTCGCAGGTTTTTGTTGCACTTTTCTGAAAATCTATGGGCTAATAGATATTGACGAATTGGCTTTTGTGCCGAAATTTGGGCGCTGTAGGCCTGTAACTTCCCGAGATATGGGCATTTTGGCCTACCGTGACGTAGAGCCATTGTTAAGCTATTTCCTTATACAAAGCACAGAACTTCAAAACTCGATGTTTTTCGTTAGCAACGGTTTAAAAAAGTGGTTTTAAAGCCGAAAATGGTTGACAATCTGCCATTTTTGATCGATTTTGTCAGAAAAATTTCACTTTTGGACCAAAAAAACATTTTTTTGTTCTCGCTCCATTTCAACTTCTAGAGTCCTAGAGAGGCCAAAAATTCGATTCGCAGGTTTTTGTTGCACTTTTCTGAAAATCTATGGGCTAATAGATATTGACGAATTGGCTTTTGTGCCGAAATTTGGGCGCTGTAGGCCTGTAACTTCCCGAGATATGGGCATTTTGTCCTACCGTGACGTAGAGCCATTGTTAAGCTATTTCCTTATACAAAGCACAGAACTTCAAAACTCGATGTTTTTCGTTAGCAACGGTTTAAAAAAGTGGTTTTAAAGCCGAAAATGGTTGACAATCTGCCATTTTTGATCGATTTTGTCAGAAAAATTTCACTTTTGGACCAAAAAAAAAATTTTTTGTTCTCGCTCCATTTCAACTTCTAGAGTCCTAGAGAGGCCAAAAATTCGATTCGCAGGTTTTTGTTGCACTTTTCTGAAAATCTATGGGCTAATAGATATTGACGAATTGGCTTTTGTGCCGAAATTTGGGCGCTGTAGGCCTGTAACTTCCCGAGATATGGGCATTTTGGCCTACCGTGACGTAGAGCCATTGTTAAGCTATTTCCTTATACAAAGCACAGAACTTCAAAACTCGATGTTTTTCGTTAGTAACGGTTTAAAAAAGTGGTTTTAAAGCCGAAAATGGTTGACAATCTGCCATTTTTGATCGATTTTGTCAGAAAAATTTCACTTTTGGACCAAAAAAAAAAATTTTTGTTCTCGCTCAATTTCAACTCTTAGAGTCCTAGAGAGGCCAAAAATTCGATTCGCAGGTTTTTTTTGCACTTTTCTAAAAATCTATGGGCTAATAGATATTGACGAATTGGCTTTTGTGCCGAAATTTGGGCGCTGTAGGCCTGTAACTTCCCGAGTCCCGAGATATGGGCATTTTGGCCTACCGTGACGTAGAGCCATTGTTAAGCTATTTCCTTATACAAAGCACAGAACTTCAAAACTCGATGTTTTTCGTTAGCAACGGTTTAAAAAAGTGGTTTTAAAGCCGAAAATGGTTGACAATCTGCCATTTTTGATCGATTTTGTCAGAAAAATTTCACTTTTGGACCAAAAAAAGTTTTTTTTGTTCTCGCTCAATTTCAACTCTTAGAGTCCTAGAGAGGCCAAAAATTCGATTCGCAGGTTTTTGTTGCACTTTTCTGAAAATCTATGGGCTAATAGATATTGACGAATTGGCTTTTGTGCCGAAATTTGGGCGCTGTAGGCCTGTAACTTCCCGAGATATGGGCATTTTGGCCTACCGTGACGTAGAGCCATTGTTAAGCTATTTCCTTATACAAAGCACAGAACTTCAAAACTCGATGTTTTTCGTTAGCAACGGTTTAAAAAAGTGGTTTTAAAGCCGAAAATGGTTGACAATCTGCTATTTTTGAATGATTTTATTAGAAAAATTTCACTTTTGGACCAAAAAAATTTTTTTTTGTTCTCGCTCCATTTCAACTTCTAGAGTCCTAGAGAGGCCAAAAATTCGATTCGCAGGTTTTTGTTGCACTTTTCTGAAAATCTATGGGCTAATAGATATTGACGAATTGGCTTTTGTGCCGAAATTTGGGCGCTGTAGGCCTGTAACTTCCCGAGATATGGGCATTTTGGCCTACCGTGACGTAGAGCCATTGTTAAGCTATTTCCTTATACAAAGCACAGAACTTCAAAACTCGATGTTTTTCGTTAGTAACGGTTTAAAAAAGAGGTTTTAAAGCCGAAAATGGTTGACAATCTGCCATTTTTGATCGATTTTGTCAGAAAAATTTCACTTTTGGACCAAAAAAAAAATTTTTCTTTCTCGCTCAATTTCAACTCTTAGAGTCCTAGAGAGGCCAAAAATTCGATTCGCAGGTTTTTTTTGCACTTTTCTAAAAATCTATGGGCTAATAGATATTGAAGAATTGGCTTTTGTGCCGAAATTTGGCGCTGTAGGCCTGTAACTTCCCGAGATATGGGCATTTTGGCCTACCGTGACGTAGAGCCATTGTTAAGCTATTTCCTTATACAAAGCACAGAACTTCAAAACTCGATGTTTTTCGTTAGCAACGGTTTAAAAAAGTGGTTTTAAAGTAGGGTTGTGACAATTTCCCCTTTTTTGTGAAATATCTAAAAAGCATGTTATTTTTACAGGCAAAATATACCATTCTTGGTTTATTTGATTGGGGCAAGCATGAAAATTCATTTTTTTGATTGGGGCAGAGCCCATTTTCAAAATGGCGGCCAAAATGGCGATCAAAATTCTCTATTGGCCAATTGTCTAACTTTTTTTATACGAAAAATGCCATGTAATATATCATTTTATAGGTTTTTGGGGTCACTGGTTTCAAAAAACATATTTTCAATCACCTACCATTATAGCCGCCATCTTTAAATCCAATATGGCAGCCAAAATGGTGGCCAAATGTCATTTTTGTTATATTTCCACACTTTTTAAACGGAATCTGCCATGTTATATAACATTTTATATTTCTATATTTTTGTTGGTTATGATGTAATAATACTATGACATCACACTTGTATGACATCATACATTTCCATAGTGATCTCCATACATTTATTAGTTAAGAAACATGGAGAAACTAATTAGCACTCGTACGGATAGTTTTAAAGGACTTTTTGATGTTAATTACAGAGAAGAACCAACATTCTTCACAAAATCAAAACTTCCAACAGGACAGTTGCTCATCGGGCGAATGATGTCGCTTTGTAAACCAGGACTCAAAGGTGGATCTAAAATCATCAGTCGGAAGGAAGCAAGTGAAATTGTTGCTGAAGAGGTTAAAGCAGATTGGATCTCAAAAAACGTATATCCTATGGATGTTCGCAGCATAGCTATTAGAATTCAAAACGATTACGAAAAATTCAGGGAATTTCGAACAACTGAACGTCATCAGGGAAAACCTAAAACCAAACAATGGATAGCAAAGGCGAACGAATTCAATGAATTAATGTGTAACCGTGCTTTTGATGTCCGCTGTCAGAATAAGACTTTTCAGAAAAGGCTAGAAACAGACTATGGTGTTGTTATGAATTCTGAAGATGTTGCTTTTTATGAAGATAACTGTCATGGACAGTTTGTCGCTACATGTTCACAAACTGTTCCGCGTAAATGGCTAAAACAAAAAAGTAGAAATGAGGTCCGCCAGATAAATGTCGAAAAACAGAGAATAGAATTGACGAACGAACAATTAACCAATGAAACTTTGCGCATGAATCAGGTGAGGGACGCACTCAAGGATATTACAGATGATAACATATTAAGTGATCCTGATTATAGATATTCAGAAGATAATTGTAACGATATTGATGCACCAGTACCCATCACTAGATCCAATAAGAAAGATTCAGTTGCTACTGAAAATACTGACACAAATTCATTTCCATCTGTGAAAATACGAACAGGACATAAAACCTTGAACGAGGCCTTAGTGAAATGTTTGGTGCAGTCTATGTCACAATACAAGATATCCTCAAACGATTTGATCGGTATAACAGTTAATATCGCAAATGGAGTATTTGGTCAGAATTGGTGTATCTCTTCGTCAGATTTGGAGAGTGAAGAGTCATCAGATGCTGACTCTGATGCTTGTGAATCCCCAGAGCCGAAGCGAAGGCGATGTGGTGATTTGACCTACGTTATGCCAACCCGTAAATGCTTATCCAACTACTTGGATAATTTAGAGATGTTAGCAGATTATCTTCTGAATAAGAACGACTCTATTGTAACTGTAGGTATAGATGACGCAACTAAGGCTGCCGGTCATGATATGCTTCACGTTAAAGGCGACCACATAACAATAGCTGGGCCCACACAGACACGCAGAACTTTCACAACAGGGTATGTTGAAAACATATCACATTCTGGCAAGGATAGTGCAACCGCTTATGAATTCAAGTTAGAAACTCTTGCGACATTGGCAAATACTACTCTAGAAGATATCAAAAACAATATCGACTTTTGGATGTCAGACAGAGCAGCCGATTGTAAAGTAATGTTTGACGAGTTAGGGGTGGAAGCAGAGAAAATTTTGAAATGCTGTGGTCATCTTGTGCTTGGAATAGACCATGGAATAGATCGAGTGTTTAAAGAGACGTAACAAAAAATTGGTGTGCAGAAGCTAATTGATTGCGAGAAAATTTTGAGATCAGCCTCATCCAGTATACACACGGTTGGTCTAATTGCTTTAGCGAAGTTGCTATCCCCTTCTCATGCTTCCCATTCTGTTTCTCTCTACAACGAGTTCAAACAGTGGATGCTTATTAATAACATTGAGAGTCTTGGCTTCCATGGTTTTGTTGCTAATAGATTCGGAAGAGTTGCCGAATTAGCAAAGGAATTCTTACGACATAAAGACAACATAATCCAGTTTTTTGATGAATGTGTAGACCACAACTCCAACAAGTTGGTTCTTGCTGTTTCAGCATTTCTAACAAATGTCTGGTTCATTTGCTGCTCCGAAGTGTATTCCCTTATGTCAGATTTACTAATTTTGGATTTAAAGATGGTGGTGATGGTCGAAGATGATCGAAAATATGTTTTTCGGACTGAGTGACCCTTAAAACCCATAAAATGATATATTACTTGGTATATTCGAAAATAAGGAGTGACAAAGTAGCATTGACAGCATTTTTCATCGCCATTTCGGCCGTCATTTTGAAAATGGGCCCTGCCCCAATCAAAAAAATGTTTTTTCATCACCGCACCAATCAAATTCGTGGAAAGTAATATATATAGCCTAAGATAATAACATGCATTTTTTGTTGATTCTGATTGTCCCAACCCTATTTAAAGCCGAAAATGGTTGACAATCTGCCATTTTTGATCGATTTTGTCAGAAAAATTTCACTTTTGGATCAAAAAATTTTTTTTTGTTCTCGCTCAATTTCAACTCTTAGAGTCCTAGAGAGGCCAAAAATTCGATTCGCAGGTTTTTGTTGCACTTTTCTGAAAATCTATGGGCTAATAGATATTGACGAATTGGCTTTTGTGCCGAAATTTGGGCGCTGTAGGCCTGTAACTTCCCGAGATATGGGCATTTTGGCCTACCGTGACGTAGAGCCATTGTTAAGCTATTTCCTTATACAAAGCACAGAACTTCAAAACTCGATGTTTTTCGTTAGCAACGGTTTAAAAAAGTGGTTTTAAAGCCGAAAATGGTTGCCAATCTACTATTTTTGAATGATTTTGTTAGAAAAATTTCACTTTTGGACCAAAAAAAATTTTTTTTGTTCTCGCTCCATTTCAACTTCTAGAGTCCTAGAGAGGCCAAAAATTCGATTCGCAGGTTTTTGTTGCACTTTTCTGAAAATCTATGGGCTAATAGATATTGACGAATTGGCTTTTGTGCCGAAATTTGGGCGCTGTAGGCCTGTAACTTCCCGAGATATGGGCATTTTGGCCTACCGTGACGTAGAGCCATTGTTAAGCTATTTCCTTATACAAAGCACAGAACTTCAAAACTCGATGTTTTTCGTTAGTAACGGTTTAAAAAAGAGGTTTTAAAGCCGAAAATGGTTGACAATCTGCCATTTTTGATCGATTTTGTCAGAAAAATTTCACTTTTGGACCAAAAAAAAAATTTTTCTTTCTCGCTCAATTTCAACTCTTAGAGTCCTAGAGAGGCCAAAAATTCGATTCGCAGGTTTTTTTTGCACTTTTCTAAAAATCTATGGGCTAATAGATATTGACGAATTGGCTTTTGTGCCGAAATTTGGCGCTGTAGGCCTGTAACTTCCCGAGATATGGGCATTTTGGCCTACCGTAACGTAGAGCCATTGTTAAGCTATTTCCTTATACAAAGCACAGAACTTCAAAACTCGATGTTTTTCGTTAGCAACGGTTTAAAAAAGTGGTTTTAAAGCCGAAAATGGTTGACAATCTGCCATTTTTGATCGATTTTGTCAGAAAAATTTCACTTTTGGATCAAAAAAATTTTTTTTGTTCTCGCTCAATTTCAACTCTTAGAGTCCTAGAGAGGCCAAAAATTCGATTCGCAGGTTTTTGTTGCACTTTTCTGAAAATCTATGGGCTAATAGATATTGACGAATTGGCTTTTGTGCCGAAATTTGGGCGCTGTAGGCCTGTAACTTCCCGAGATATGGGCATTTTGTCCTACCGTGACGTAGAGCCATTGTTAAGCTATTTCCTTATACAAAGCACAGAACTTCAAAACTCGATGTTTTTCGTTAGCAACGGTTTAAAAAAGTGGTTTTAAAACCGAAAATGGTTGACAATCTGCCATTTTTGATCGATTTTGTCAGAAAAATTTCACTTTTGGACCAAAAAAAAAATTTTTTGTTCTCGCTCAATTTCAACTCTTAGAGTCCTAGAGAGGCCAAAAATTCGATTCGCAGGTTTTTGTTGCACTTTTCTAAAAATCTATGGGCTAATAGATATTGACGAATTGGCTTTTGTGCCGAAATTTGGGCGCTGTAGGCCTGTAACTTCCCGAGATATGGGCATTTTGTCCAACCGTGACGTAGAGCCATTGTTAAGCTATTTCCTTATACAAAGCACAGAACTTCAAAACTCGATGTTTTTCGTTAGCAACGGTTTAAAAAAGTGGTTTTAAAGCCGAAAATGGTTGACAATCTGCCATTTTTGATCGATTTTGTCAGAAAAATTTCACTTTTGGACCAAAAAAAAATTGTTTTGTTCTCGCTCAATTTCAACTCTTACAGTCCTAGAGAGAACCAAAAATTCGATTCGCAGGTTTTTGTTGCACTTTTCTGAAAATCTATGGGCTAATAGATATTGACGAATTGGCTTTTGTGCCGAAATTTGGGCGCTGTAGGCCTGTAACTTCCCGAGATATGGGCATTTTGGCCTACCGTGACGTAGAGCCATTGTTAAGCTATTTCCTTATACAAAGCACAGAACTTCAAAACTCGATGTTTTTCGTTAGCAACGGTTTAAAAAAGTGGTTTTAAAGCCGAAAATGGTTGACAATCTGCCATTTTTGATCGATTTTGTCAGAAAAATTTCACTTTTGGACCAAAAAAAAAAATTTTTGTTCTCGCTCAATTTCAACTCTTAGAGTCCTAGAGAGGCCAAAAATTCGATTCGCAGGTTTTTGTTGCACTTTTCTAAAAATCTATGGGCTAATAGATATTGACGAATTGGCTTTTGTGCCGAAATTTGGGCGCTGTAGGCCTGTAACTTCCCGAGATATGGGCATTTTGTCCAACCGTGACGTAGAGCCATTGTTAAGCTATTTCCTTATACAAAGCACAGAACTTCAAAACTCGATGTTTTTCGTTAGCAACGGTTTAAAAAAGTGGTTTTAAAGCCGAAAATGGTTGACAATCTGCCATTTTTGATCGATTTTGTCAAAAAATTTCACTTTTGGACCAAAAAAAAATTTTTTTGTTCTCGCTCAATTTCAACTCTTACAGTCCTAGAGAGAACCAAAAATTCGATTCGCAGGTTTTTGTTGCACTTTTCTGAAAATCTATGGGCTAATAGATATTGACGAATTGGCTTTTGTGCCGAAATTTGGGCGCTGTAGGCCTGTAACTTCCCGAGATATGGGCATTTTGTCCAACCGTGACGTAGAGCCATTGTTAAGCTATTTCCTTATACAAAGCACAGAACTTCAAAACTCGATGTTTTTCGTTAGCAACGGTTTAAAAAAGTGGTTTTAAAGCCGAAAATGGTTGACAATCTGCCATTTTTGATCGATTTTGTCAGAAAAATTTCACTTTTGGACCAAAAAAAAATTTTTTTGTTCTCGCTCAATTTCAACTCTTACAGTCCTAGAGAGAACCAAAAATTCGATTCGCAGGTTTTTGTTGCACTTTTCTGAAAATCTATGGGCTAATAGATATTGACGAATTGGCTTTTGTGCCGAAATTTGGGCGCTGTAGGCCTGTAACTTCCCGAGATATGGGCATTTTGGCCTACCGTGACGTAGAGCCATTGTTAAGCTATTTCCTTATACAAAGCACAGAACTTCAAAACTCGATGTTTTTCGTTAGCAACGGTTTAAAAAAGTGGTTTTAAAGCCGAAAATGGTTGACAATCTGCCATTTTTGATCGATTTTGTCAGAAAAATTTCACTTTTGGACCAAAAAAAAAAATTTTTGTTCTCGCTCAATTTCAACTCTTAGAGTCCTAGAGAGGCCAAAAATTCGATTCGCAGGTTTTTGTTGCACTTTTCTAAAAATCTATGGGCTAATAGATATTGACGAATTGGCTTTTGTGCCGAAATTTGGGCGCTGTAGGCCTGTAACTTCCCGAGATATGGGCATTTTGTCCAACCGTGACGTAGAGCCATTGTTAAGCTATTTCCTTATACAAAGCACAGAACTTCAAAACTCGATGTTTTTCGTTAGCAACGGTTTAAAAAAGTGGTTTTAAAGCCGAAAATGGTTGACAATCTGCCATTTTTGATCGATTTTGTCAGAAAAATTTCACTTTTGGACCAAAAAAAAATTTTTTTGTTCTCGCTCAATTTCAACTCTTACAGTCCTAGAGAGAACCAAAAATTCGATTCGCAGGTTTTTGTTGCACTTTTCTGAAAATCTATGGGCTAATAGATATTGACGAATTGGCTTTTGTGCCGAAATTTGGGCGCTGTAGGCCTGTAACTTCCCGAGATATGGGCATTTTGGCCTACCGTGACGTAGAGCCATTGTTAAGCTATTTCCTTATACAAAGCACAGAACTTCAAAACTCGATGTTTTTCGTTAGCAACGGTTTAAAAAAGTGGTTTTAAAGCCGAAAATGGTTGACAATCTGCCATTTTTGATCGATTTTGTCAGAAAAATTTCACTTTTGGACCAAAAAAAAATTTTTTTGTTCTCGCTCAATTTCAACTCTTACAGTCCTAGAGAGGCCAAAAATTCGATTCGCAGGTTTTTGTTGCACTTTTCTGAAAATCTATGGGCTAATAGATATTGACGAATTGGCTTTTGTGCCGAAATTTGGGCGCTGTAGGCCTGTAACTTCCCGAGATATGGGCATTTTGGCCTACCGTGACGTAGAGCCATTGTTAAGCTATTTCCTTATACAAAGCACAGAACTTCAAAACTCGATGTTTTTCGTTAGCAACGGTTTAAAAAAGTGGTTTTAAAGCCGAAAATGGTTGACAATCTGCCATTTTTGATCGATTTTGTCAGAAAAATTTCACTTTTGGACCAAAAAAAAAATTTTTTGTTCTCGCTCAATTTCAACTCTTAGAGTCCTAGAGAGGCCAAAAATTCGATTCGCAGGTTTTTGTTGCACTTTTCTAAAAATCTATGGGCTAATAGATATTGACGAATTGGCTTTTGTGCCGAAATTTGGGCGCTGTAGGCCTGTAACTTCCCGAGATATGGGCATTTTGTCCTACCGTGACGTAGAGCCATTGTTAAGCTATTTCCTTATACAAAGCACAGAACTTCAAAACTCGATGTTTTTCGTTAGCAACGGTTTAAAAAAAGTGGTTTTAAAGCCGAAAATGGTTGACAATCTGCCATTTTTGATCGATTTTGTCAGAAAAATTTCACTTTTGGACCAAAAAAACATTTTTTTGTTCTCGCTCCATTTCAACTTCTAGAGTCCTAGAGAGGCCAAAAATTCGATTCGCAGGTTTTTGTTGCACTTTTCTGAAAATCTATGGGCTAATAGATATTGACGAATTGGCTTTTGTGCCGAAATTTGGGCGCTGTAGGCCTGTAACTTCCCGAGATATGGGCATTTTGTCCTACCGTGACGTAGAGCCATTGTTAAGCTATTTCCTTATACAAAGCACAGAACTTCAAAACTCGATGTTTTTCGTTAGCAACGGTTTAAAAAAGTGGTTTTAAAGCCGAAAATGGTTGACAATCTGCCATTTTTGATCGATTTTGTCAGAAAAATTTCACTTTTGGACCAAAAAAAAAATTTTTTGTTCTCGCTCCATTTCAACTTCTAGAGTCCTAGAGAGGCCAAAAATTCGATTCGCAGGTTTTTGTTGCACTTTTCTGAAAATCTATGGGCTAATAGATATTGATGAATTGGCTTTTGTGCCGAAATTTGGGCGCTGTAGGCCTGTAACTTCCCGAGATATGGGCATTTTGGCCTACCGTGACGTAGAGCCATTGTTAAGCTATTTCCTTATACAAAGCACAGAACTTCAAAACTCGATGTTTTTCGTTAGTAACGGTTTAAAAAAGTGGTTTTAAAGCCGAAAATGGTTGACAATCTGCCATTTTTGATCGATTTTGTCAGAAAAATTTCACTTTTGGACCAAAAAAAAAATTTTTTGTTCTCGCTCAATTTCAACTCTTAGAGTCCTAGAGAGGCCAAAAATTCGATTCGCAGGTTTTTTTTGCACTTTTCTAAAAATCTATGGGCTAATAGATATTGACGAATTGGCTTTTGTGCCGAAATTTGGGCGCTGTAGGCCTGTAACTTCCCGAGTCCCGAGATATGGGCATTTTGGCCTACCGTGACGTAGAGCCATTGTTAAGCTATTTCCTTATACAAAGCACAGAACTTCAAAACTCGATGTTTTTCGTTAGTAACGGTTTAAAAAAGAGGTTTTAAAGCCGAAAATGGTTGACAATCTGCCATTTTTGATCGATTTTGTCAGAAAAATTTCACTTTTGGACCAAAAAAAAAATTTTTCTTTCTAGCTCAATTTCAACTCTTAGAGTCCTAGAGAGGCCAAAAATTCGATTCGCAGGTTTTTTTTGCACTTTTCTAAAAATCTATGGGCTAATAGATATTGACGAATTGGCTTTTGTGCCGAAATTTGGCGCTGTAGGCCTGTAACTTCCCGAGATATGGGCATTTTGGCCTACCGTAACGTAGAGCCATTGTTAAGCTATTTCCTTATACAAAGCACAGAACTTCAAAACTCGATGTTTTTCGTTAGCAACGGTTTAAAAAAGTGGTTTTAAAGCCGAAAATGGTTGACAATCTGCCATTTTTGATCGATTTTGTCAGAAAAATTTCACTTTTGGACCAAAAAAAAAATTTTTTGTTCTCGCTCAATTTCAACTCTTAGAGTCCTAGAGAGGCCAAAAATTCGATTCGCAGGTTTTTGTTGCACTTTTCTAAAAATCTATGGGCTAATAGATATTGACGAATTGGCTTTTGTGCCGAAATTTGGGCGCTGTAGGCCTGTAACTTCCCGAGATATGGGCATTTTGTCCTACCGTGACGTAGAGCCATTGTTAAGCTATTTCCTTATACAAAGCACAGAACTTCAAAACTCGATGTTTTTCGTTAGCAACGGTTTAAAAAAGTGGTTTTAAAGCCGAAAATGGTTGACAATCTGCCATTTTTGATCGATTTTGTCAGAAAAATTTCACTTTTGGACCAAAAAAAAAATTTTTTGTTCTCGCTCCATTTCAACTTCTAGAGTCCTAGAGAGGCCAAAAATTCGATTCGCAGGTTTTTGTTGCACTTTTCTGAAAATCTATGGGCTAATAGATATTGATGAATTGGCTTTTGTGCCGAAATTTGGGCGCTGTAGGCCTGTAACTTCCCGAGATATGGGCATTTTGGCCTACCGTGACGTAGAGCCATTGTTAAGCTATTTCCTTATACAAAGCACAGAACTTCAAAACTCGATGTTTTTCGTTAGCAACGGTTTAAAAAAGTGGTTTTAAAGCCGAAAATGGTTGACAATCTGCCATTTTTGATCGATTTTGTCAGAAAAATTTCACTTTTGGACCAAAAAAAAAATTTTTTGTTCTCGCTCCATTTCAACTTCTAGAGTCCTAGAGAGGCCAAAAATTCGATTCGCAGGTTTTTGTTGCACTTTTCTGAAAATCTATGGGCTAATAGATATTGATGAATTGGCTTTTGTGCCGAAATTTGGGCGCTGTAGGCCTGTAACTTCCCGAGATATGGGCATTTTGGCCTACCGTGACGTAGAGCCATTGTTAAGCTATTTCCTTATACAAAGCACAGAACTTCAAAACTCGATGTTTTTCGTTAGTAACGGTTTAAAAAAGTGGTTTTAAAGCCGAAAATGGTTGACAATCTGCCATTTTTGATCGATTTTGTCAGAAAAATTTCACTTTTGGACCAAAAAAAAAATTTTTTGTTCTCGCTCAATTTCAACTCTTAGAGTCCTAGAGAGGCCAAAAATTCGATTCGCAGGTTTTTTTTGCACTTTTCTAAAAATCTATGGGCTAATAGATATTGACGAATTGGCTTTTGTGCCGAAATTTGGGCGCTGTAGGCCTGTAACTTCCCGAGTCCCGAGATATGGGCATTTTGGCCTACCGTGACGTAGAGCCATTGTTAAGCTATTTCCTTATACAAAGCACAGAACTTCAAAACTCGATGTTTTTCGTTAGTAACGGTTTAAAAAAGAGGTTTTAAAGCCGAAAATGGTTGACAATCTGCCATTTTTGATCGATTTTGTCAGAAAAATTTCACTTTTGGACCAAAAAAAAAATTTTTCTTTCTAGCTCAATTTCAACTCTTAGAGTCCTAGAGAGGCCAAAAATTCGATTCGCAGGTTTTTTTTGCACTTTTCTAAAAATCTATGGGCTAATAGATATTGACGAATTGGCTTTTGTGCCGAAATTTGGCGCTGTAGGCCTGTAACTTCCCGAGATATGGGCATTTTGGCCTACCCGTAACGTAGAGCCATTGTTAAGCTATTTCCTTATACAAAGCACAGAACTTCAAAACTCGATGTTTTTCGTTAGCAACGGTTTAAAAAAGTGGTTTTAAAGCCGAAAATGGTTGACAATCTGCCATTTTGGATCGATTTTGTCAGAAAAATTTCACTTTTGGATCAAAAAATTTTTTTTTGTTCTCGCTCAATTTCAACTCTTAGAGTCCTAGAGAGGCCAAAAATTCGATTCGCAGGTTTTTTGTTGCACTTTTCTGAAAATCTATGGGCTAATAGATATTGACGAATTGGCTTTTGTGCCGAAATTTGGGCGCTGTAGGCCTGTAACTTCCCGAGATATGGGCATTTTGTCCTACCGTGACGTAGAGCCATTGTTAAGCTATTTCCTTATACAAAGCACAGAACTTCAAAACTCGATGTTTTTCGTTAGCAACGGTTTAAAAAAGTGGTTTTAAAGCCGAAAATGGTTGACAATCTGCCATTTTTGATCGATTTTGTCAGAAAAATTTCACTTTTGGACCAAAAAAAAAATTTTTTGTTCTCGCTCCATTTCAACTTCTAGAGTCCTAGAGAGGCCAAAAATTCGATTCGCAGGTTTTTGTTGCACTTTTCTGAAAATCTATGGGCTAATAGATATTGATGAATTGGCTTTTGTGCCGAAATTTGGGCGCTGTAGGCCTGTAACTTCCCGAGATATGGGCATTTTGGCCTACCGTGACGTAGAGCCATTGTTAAGCTATTTCCTTATACAAAGCACAGAACTTCAAAACTCGATGTTTTTCGTTAGTAACGGTTTAAAAAAGTGGTTTTAAAGCCGAAAATGGTTGACAATCTGCCATTTTTGATCGATTTTGTCAGAAAAATTTCACTTTTGGACCAAAAAAAAAATTTTTTGTTCTCGCTCAATTTCAACTCTTAGAGTCCTAGAGAGGCCAAAAATTCGATTCGCAGGTTTTTTTTGCACTTTTCTAAAAATCTATGGGCTAATAGATAT
Organism: Lottia scabra; assembly: GCA_029955415.1. NCBI lineage: Eukaryota > Metazoa > Mollusca > Gastropoda > Lottiidae > Lottia > Lottia scabra. Next base: position 1,145,881 of record JARJEI010000047.1, on the reverse strand, counting down.
TGACGAATTGGCTTTTGTGCCGAAATTTGGGCGCTGTAGGCCTGTAACTTCCCGAGTCCCGAGATATGGGCATTTTGGCCTACCGTGACGTAGAGCCATTGTTAAGCTATTTCCTTATACAAAGCACAGAACTTCAAAACTCGATGTTTTTCGTTAGCAACGGTTTAAAAAAGTGGTTTTAAAGCCGAAAATGGTTGACAATCTGCCATTTTTGATCGATTTTGTCAGAAAAATTTCACTTTTGGACCAAAAAAAGTTTTTTTTGTTCTCGCTCAATTTCAACTCTTAGAGTCCTAGAGAGGCCAAAAATTCGATTCGCAGGTTTTTGTTGCACTTTTCTGAAAATCTATGGGCTAATAGATATTGACGAATTGGCTTTTGTGCCGAAATTTGGGCGCTGTAGGCCTGTAACTTCCCGAGATATGGGCATTTTGGCCTACCGTGACGTAGAGCCATTGTTAAGCTATTTCCTTATACAAAGCACAGAACTTCAAAACTCGATGTTTTTCGTTAGCAACGGTTTAAAAAAGTGGTTTTAAAGCCGAAAATGGTTGACAATCTGCCATTTTTGATCGATTTTGTCAGAAAAATTTCACTTTTGGACCAAAAAAACATTTTTTTGTTCTCGCTCCATTTCAACTTCTAGAGTCCTAGAGAGGCCAAAAATTCGATTCGCAGGTTTTTGTTGCACTTTTCTGAAAATCTATGGGCTAATAGATATTGACGAATTGGCTTTTGTGCCGAAATTTGGGCGCTGTAGGCCTGTAACTTCCCGAGATATGGGCATTTTGTCCTACCGTGACGTAGAGCCATTGTTAAGCTATTTCCTTATACAAAGCACAGAACTTCAAAACTCGATGTTTTTCGTTAGCAACGGTTTAAAAAAGTGGTTTTAAAGCCGAAAATGGTTGACAATCTGCCATTTTTGATCGATTTTGTCAGAAAAATTTCACTTTTGGACCAAAAAAAAAATTTTTTGTTCTCGCTCCATTTCAACTTCTAGAGTCCTAGAGAGGCCAAAAATTCGATTCGCAGGTTTTTGTTGCACTTTTCTGAAAATCTATGGGCTAATAGATATTGACGAATTGGCTTTTGTGCCGAAATTTTGGCGCTGTAGGCCTGTAACTTCCCGAGATATGGGCATTTTGGCCTACCGTGACGTAGAGCCATTGTTAAGCTATTTCCTTATACAAAGCACAGAACTTCAAAACTCGATGTTTTTCGTTAGTAACGGTTTAAAAAAGTGGTTTTAAAGCCGAAAATGGTTGACAATCTGCCATTTTTGATCGATTTTGTCAGAAAAATTTCACTTTTGGACCAAAAAAAAAAATTTTTTGTTCTCGCTCAATTTCAACTCTTAGAGTCCTAGAGAGGCCAAAAATTCGATTCGCAGGTTTTTTTTGCACTTTTCTAAAAATCTATGGGCTAATAGATATTGACGAATTGGCTTTTGTGCCGAAATTTGGGCGCTGTAGGCCTGTAACTTCCCGAGTCCCGAGATATGGGCATTTTGGCCTACCGTGACGTAGAGCCATTGTTAAGCTATTTCCTTATACAAAGCACAGAACTTCAAAACTCGATGTTTTTCGTTAGCAACGGTTTAAAAAAGTGGTTTTAAAGCCGAAAATGGTTGACAATCTGCCATTTTTGATCGATTTTGTCAGAAAAATTTCACTTTTGGACCAAAAAAAAAATTTTTTGTTCTCGCTCCATTTCAACTTCTAGAGTCCTAGAGAGGCCAAAAATTCGATTCGCAGGTTTTTGTTGCACTTTTCTGAAAATCTATGGGCTAATAGATATTGATGAATTGGCTTTTGTGCCGAAATTTGGGCGCTGTAGGCCTGTAACTTCCCGAGATATGGGCATTTTGGCCTACCGTGACGTAGAGCCATTGTTAAGCTATTTCCTTATACAAAGCACAGAACTTCAAAACTCGATGTTTTTCGTTAGCAACGGTTTAAAAAAGTGGTTTTAAAGCCGAAAATGGTTGACAATCTGCCATTTTTGATCGATTTTGTCAGAAAAATTTCACTTTTGGACCAAAAAAAAAAATTTTTTGTTCTCGCTCCATTTCAACTTCTAGAGTCCTAGAGAGGCCAAAAATTCGATTCGCAGGTTTTTGTTGCACTTTTCTGAAAATCTATGGGCTAATAGATATTGATGAATTGGCTTTTGTGCCGAAATTTGGGCGCTGTAGGCCTGTAACTTCCCGAGATATGGGCATTTTGGCCTACCGTGACGTAGAGCCATTGTTAAGCTATTTCCTTATACAAAGCACAGAACTTCAAAACTCGATGTTTTTCGTTAGTAACGGTTTAAAAAAGTGGTTTTAAAGCCGAAAATGGTTGACAATCTGCCATTTTTGATCGATTTTGTCAGAAAAATTTCACTTTTGGACCAAAAAAAAAAATTTTTTGTTCTCGCTCAATTTCAACTCTTAGAGTCCTAGAGAGGCCAAAAATTCGATTCGCAGGTTTTTTTTGCACTTTTCTAAAAATCTATGGGCTAATAGATATTGACGAATTGGCTTTTGTGCCGAAATTTGGGCGCTGTAGGCCTGTAACTTCCCGAGTCCCGAGATATGGGCATTTTGGCCTACCGTGACGTAGAGCCATTGTTAAGCTATTTCCTTATACAAAGCACAGAACTTCAAAACTCGATGTTTTTCGTTAGTAACGGTTTAAAAAAGAGGTTTTAAAGCCGAAAATGGTTGACAATCTGCCATTTTTGATCGATTTTGTCAGAAAAATTTCACTTTTGGACCAAAAAAAAATTTTTCTTTCTAGCTCAATTTCAACTCTTAGAGTCCTAGAGAGGCCAAAAATTCGATTCGCAGGTTTTTTTTGCACTTTTCTAAAAATCTATGGGCTAATAGATATTGACGAATTGGCTTTTGTGCCGAAATTTGGCGCTGTAGGCCTGTAACTTCCCGAGATATGGGCATTTTGGCCTACCGTAACGTAGAGCCATTGTTAAGCTATTTCCTTATACAAAGCACAGAACTTCAAAACTCGATGTTTTTCGTTAGCAACGGTTTAAAAAAGTGGTTTTAAAGCCGAAAATGGTTGACAATCTGCCATTTTGGATCGATTTTGTCAGAAAAATTTCACTTTTGGATCAAAAATTTTTTTTTTGTTCTCGCTCAATTTCAACTCTTAGAGTCCTAGAGAGGCCAAAAATTCGATTCGCAGGTTTTTGTTGCACTTTTCTGAAAATCTATGGGCTAATAGATATGAATTGGCTTTTGTGCCGAAATTTGGGCGCTGTAGGCCTGTAACTTCCCGAGATATGGGCATTTTGTCCTACCGTGACGTAGAGCCATTGTTAAGCTATTTCCTTATACAAAGCACAGAACTTCAAAACTCGATGTTTTTCGTTAGCAACGGTTTAAAAAAGTGGTTTTAAAGCCGAAAATGGTTGACAATCTGCCATTTTTGATCGATTTTGTCAGAAAAATTTCACTTTTGGACCAAAAAAAAAATTTTTTGTTCTCGCTCCATTTCAACTTCTAGAGTCCTAGAGAGGCCAAAAATTCGATTCGCAGGTTTTTGTTGCACTTTTCTGAAAATCTATGGGCTAATAGATATTGATGAATTGGCTTTTGTGCCGAAATTTGGGCGCTGTAGGCCTGTAACTTCCCGAGATAATGGGCATTTTGGCCTACCGTGACGTAGAGCCATTGTTAAGCTATTTCCTTATACAAAGCACAGAACTTCAAAACTCGATGTTTTTCGTTAGTAACGGTTTAAAAAAGTGGTTTTAAAGCCGAAAATGGTTGACAATCTGCCATTTTTGATCGATTTTGTCAGAAAAATTTCACTTTTGGACCAAAAAAAAAATTTTTTGTTCTCGCTCAATTTCAACTCTTAGAGTCCTAGAGAGGCCAAAAATTCGATTCGCAGGTTTTTTTTGCACTTTTCTAAAAATCTATGGGCTAATAGATATTGACGAATTGGCTTTTGTGCCGAAATTTGGGCGCTGTAGGCCTGTAACTTCCCGAGTCCCGAGATATGGGCATTTTGGCCTACCGTGACGTAGAGCCATTGTTAAGCTATTTCCTTATACAAAGCACAGAACTTCAAAACTCGATGTTTTTTCGTTAGCAACGGTTTAAAAAAGTGGTTTTAAAGCCGAAAATGGTTGACAATCTGCCATTTTTGATCGATTTTGTCAGAAAAATTTCACTTTTGGACCAAAAAAAGTTTTTTTTGTTCTCGCTCAATTTCAACTCTTAGAGTCCTAGAGAGGCCAAAAATTCGATTCGCAGGTTTTTGTTGCACTTTTCTGAAAATCTATGGGCTAATAGATATTGACGAATTGGCTTTTGTGCCGAAATTTGGGCGCTGTAGGCCTGTAACTTCCCGAGATATGGGCATTTTGGCCTACCGTGACGTAGAGCCATTGTTAAGCTATTTCCTTATACAAAGCACAGAACTTCAAAACTCGATGTTTTTCGTTAGCAACGGTTTAAAAAAGTGGTTTTAAAGCCGAAAATGGTTGACAATCTGCCATTTTTGATCGATTTTGTCAGAAAAATTTCACTTTTGGACCAAAAAAAACATTTTTTTGTTCTCGCTCCATTTCAACTTCTAGAGTCCTAGAGAGGCCAAAAATTCGATTCGCAGGTTTTTGTTGCACTTTTCTGAAAATCTATGGGCTAATAGATATTGACGAATTGGCTTTTGTGCCGAAATTTGGGCGCTGTAGGCCTGTAACTTCCCGAGATATGGGCATTTTGTCCTACCGTGACGTAGAGCCATTGTTAAGCTATTTCCTTATACAAAGCACAGAACTTCAAAACTCGATGTTTTTCGTTAGCAACGGTTTAAAAAAGTGGTTTTAAAGCCGAAAATGGTTGACAATCTGCCATTTTTGATCGATTTTGTCAGAAAAATTTCACTTTTGGACCAAAAAAAAAATTTTTTGTTCTCGCTCCATTTCAACTTCTAGAGTCCTAGAGAGGCCAAAAATTCGATTCGCAGGTTTTTGTTGCACTTTTCTGAAAATCTATGGGCTAATAGATATTGACGAATTGGCTTTTGTGCCGAAATTTTGGCGCTGTAGGCCTGTAACTTCCCGAGATATGGGCATTTTGGCCTACCGTGACGTAGAGCCATTGTTAAGCTATTTCCTTATACAAAGCACAGAACTTCAAAACTCGATGTTTTTCGTTAGTAACGGTTTAAAAAAGTGGTTTTAAAGCCGAAAATGGTTGACAATCTGCCATTTTTGATCGATTTTGTCAGAAAAATTTCACTTTTGGACCAAAAAAAAAATTTTTTGTTCTCGCTCAATTTCAACTCTTAGAGTCCTAGAGAGGCCAAAAATTCGATTCGCAGGTTTTTTTTGCACTTTTCTAAAAATCTATGGGCTAATAGATATTGACGAATTGGCTTTTGTGCCGAAATTTGGGCGCTGTAGGCCTGTAACTTCCCGAGTCCCGAGATATGGGCATTTTGGCCTACCGTGACGTAGAGCCATTGTTAAGCTATTTCCTTATACAAAGCACAGAACTTCAAAACTCGATGTTTTTTCGTTAGCAACGGTTTAAAAAAGTGGTTTTTAAAGCCGAAAATGGTTGACAATCTGCCATTTTTGATCGATTTTGTCAGAAAAATTTCACTTTTGGACCAAAAAAAGTTTTTTTTGTTCTCGCTCAATTTCAACTCTTAGAGTCCTAGAGAGGCCAAAAATTCGATTCGCAGGTTTTTGTTGCACTTTTCTGAAAATCTATGGGCTAATAGATATTGACGAATTGGCTTTTGTGCCGAAATTTGGGCGCTGTAGGCCTGTAACTTCCCGAGATATGGGCATTTTGGCCTACCGTGACGTAGAGCCATTGTTAAGCTATTTCCTTATACAAAGCACAGAACTTCAAAACTCGATGTTTTTCGTTAGTAACGGTTTAAAAAAGAGGTTTTAAAGCCGAAAATGGTTGACAATCTGCCATTTTTGATCGATTTTGTCAGAAAAATTTCACTTTTGGACCAAAAAAAAAATTTTTCTTTCTCGCTCAATTTCAACTCTTAGAGTCCTAGAGAGGCCAAAAATTCGATTCGCAGGTTTTTTTTGCACTTTTCTAAAAATCTATGGGCTAATAGATATTGAAGAATTGGCTTTTGTGCCGAAATTTGGCGCTGTAGGCCTGTAACTTCCCGAGATATGGGCATTTTGGCCTACCGTGACGTAGAGCCATTGTTAAGCTATTTCCTTATACAAAGCACAGAACTTCAAAACTCGATGTTTTTCGTTAGCAACGGTTTAAAAAAGTGGTTTTAAAGCCGAAAATGGTTGACAATCTGCCATTTTTGATCGATTTTGTCAGAAAAATTTCACTTTTGGATCAAAAAATTTTTTTTTGTTCTCGCTCAATTTCAACTCTTAGAGTCCTAGAGAGGCCAAAAATTCGATTCGCAGGTTTTTGTTGCACTTTTCTGAAAATATATGGGCTAATAGATATTGACGAATTGGCTTTTGTGCCGAAATTTGGGCGCTGTAGGCCTGTAACTTCCCGAGATATGGGCATTTTGGCCTACCGTGACGTAGAGCCATTGTTAAGCTATTTCCTTATACAAAGCACAGAACTTCAAAACTCGATGTTTTTCGTTAGCAACGGTTTAAAAAAGTGGTTTTAAAGCCGAAAATGGTTGCCAATCTGCTATTTTTGAATGATTTTGTTAGAAAAATTTCACTTTTGGACCAAAAAAATTTTTTTTTGTTCTCGCTCCATTTCAACTTCTAGAGTCCTAGAGAGGCCAAAAATTCGATTCGCAGGTTTTTGTTGCACTTTTCTGAAAATCTATGGGCTAATAGATATTGACGAATTGGCTTTTGTGCCGAAATTTGGGCGCTGTAGGCCTGTAACTTCCCGAGATATGGGCATTTTGGCCTACCGTGACGTAGAGCCATTGTTAAGCTATTTCCTTATACAAAGCACAGAACTTCAAAACTCGATGTTTTTCGTTAGTAACGGTTTAAAAAAGAGGTTTTAAAGCCGAAAATGGTTGACAATCTGCCATTTTTGATCGATTTTGTCAGAAAAATTTCACTTTTGGACCAAAAAAAAAATTTTTCTTTCTCGCTCAATTTCAACTCTTAGAGTCCTAGAGAGGCCAAAAATTCGATTCGCAGGTTTTTTTTGCACTTTTCTAAAAATCTATGGGCTAATAGATATTGACGAATTGGCTTTTGTGCCGAAATTTGGCGCTGTAGGCCTGTAACTTCCCGAGATATGGGCATTTTGGCCTACCGTAACGTAGAGCCATTGTTAAGCTATTTCCTTATACAAAGCACAGAACTTCAAAACTCGATGTTTTTCGTTAGCAACGGTTTAAAAAAAGTGGTTTTAAAGCCGAAAATGGTTGACAATCTGCCATTTTTGATCGATTTTGTCAGAAAAATTTCACTTTTGGATCAAAAAAATTTTTTTTTGTTCTCGCTCAATTTCAACTCTTATTAGAGTCCTAGAGAGGCCAAAAATTCGATTCGCAGGTTTTTGTTGCACTTTTCTGAAAATCTATGGGCTAATAGATATTGACGAATTGGCTTTTGTGCCGAAATTTGGGCGCTGTAGGCCTGTAACTTCCCGAGATATGGGCATTTTGTCCTACCGTGACGTAGAGCCATTGTTAAGCTATTTCCTTATACAAAGCACAGAACTTCAAAACTCGATGTTTTTCGTTAGCAACGGTTTAAAAAAAGTGGTTTTAAAGCCGAAAATGGTTGACAATCTGCCATTTTTGATCGATTTTGTCAGAAAAATTTCACTTTTGGACCAAAAAAAAAATTTTTTGTTCTCGCTCAATTTCAACTCTTAGAGTCCTAGAGAGGCCAAAAATTCGATTCGCAGGTTTTTGTTGCACTTTTCTAAAAATCTATGGGCTAATAGATATTGACGAATTGGCTTTTGTGCCGAAATTTGGGCGCTGTAGGCCTGTAACTTCCCGAGATATGGGCATTTTGTCCAACCGTGACGTAGAGCCATTGTTAAGCTATTTCCTTATACAAAGCACAGAACTTCAAAACTCGATGTTTTTCGTTAGCAACGGTTTAAAAAAGTGGTTTTAAAGCCGAAAATGGTTGACAATCTGCCATTTTTGATCGATTTTGTCAGAAAAATTTCACTTTTGGACCAAAAAAAAATTGTTTTGTTCTCGCTCAATTTCAACTCTTACAGTCCTAGAGAGAACCAAAAATTCGATTCGCAGGTTTTTTGTTGCACTTTTCTGAAAATCTATGGGCTAATAGATATTGACGAATTGGCTTTTGTGCCGAAATTTGGGCGCTGTAGGCCTGTAACTTCCCGAGATATGGGCATTTTGGCCTACCGTGACGTAGAGCCATTGTTAAGCTATTTCCTTATACAAGCACATAACTTCAAAACTCGATGTTTTTCGTTAGCAACGGTTTAAAAAAGTGGTTTTAAAGCCGAAAATGGTTGACAATCTGCCATTTTTGATCGATTTGTCAGAAAAATTTCACTTTTGGACCAAAAAAAAAAAATTTTTGTTCTCGCTCAATTTCAACTCTTAGAGTCCTAGAGAGGCCAAAAATTCGATTCGCAGGTTTTTGTTGCACTTTTCTAAAAATCTATGGGCTAATAGATATTGACGAATTGGCTTTTGTGCCGAATTTGGGGCGCTGTAGGCCTGTAACTTCCGAGATATGGGCATTTTGTCCAACCGTGACGTAGAGCCATTGTTAAGCTATTTCCTTATACAAAGCACAGAACTTCAAAACTCGATGTTTTTTCGTTAGCATCGGTTTAAAAAAGTGGTTTTAAAGCCGAAAATGGTTGACAATCTGCCATTTTTGATCGATTTTGTCAGAAAAATTTCACTTTTGGACCAAAAAAATAATTTTTTTGTTCTCGCTCAATTTCAACTCTTACAGTCCTAGAGAGAAACCAAAAATTCGATTCGCAGGTTTTTGTTGCACTTTTCTGAAAATCTATGGGCTAATAGATATTGACGAATTGGCTTTTGTGCCGAAATTTGGGCGCTGTAGGCCCTGTAACTTCCCGAGATATGGGCATTTTGTCCAACCGTGACGTAGAGCCATTGTTAAGCTATTTCCTTATACAAAGCACAGAACTTCAAAACTCGATGTTTTTCGTTAGCAACGGTTTAAAAAAGTGGTTTTAAAGCCGAAAATGGTTGACAATCTGCCATTTTTGATCGATTTTGTCAGAAAAATTTCACTTTTGGACCAAAAAAAATTTTTTTTGTTCTCGCTCAATTTCAACTCTTACAGTCCTAGAGAGAACCAAAAATTCGATTCGCAGGTTTTTGTTGCACTTTTCTGAAAATCTATGGGCTAATAGATATTGACGAATTGGCTTTTGTGCCGAAATTTGGGCGCTGTAGGCCTGTAACTTCCCGAGATATGGGCATTTTGGCCTACCGTGACGTAGAGCCATTGTTAAGCTATTTCCTTATACAAAGCACAGAACTTCAAAACTCGATGTTTTTCGTTAGCAACGGTTTAAAAAAGTGGTTTTAAAGCCGAAAATGGTTGACAATCTGCCATTTTTGATCGATTTTGTCAGAAAAATTTCACTTTTGGACCAAAAAAAAAAATTTTTGTTCTCGCTCAATTTCAACTCTTAGAGTCCTAGAGAGGCCAAAAATTCGATTCGCAGGTTTTTGTTGCACTTTTCTAAAAATCTATGGGCTAATAGATATTGACGAATTGGCTTTTGTGCCGAAATTTGGGCGCTGTAGGCCTGTAACTTCCCGAGATATGGGCATTTTGTCCAACCGTGACGTAGAGCCATTGTTAAGCTATTTCCTTATACAAAGCACAGAACTTCAAAACTCGATGTTTTTCGTTAGCAACGGTTTAAAAAAAGTGGTTTTAAAGCCGAAAATGGTTGACAATCTGCCATTTTTGATCGATTTTGTCAGAAAAATTTCACTTTTGGACCAAAAAAAAATTTTTTTGTTCTCGCTCAATTTCAACTCTTACAGTCCTAGAGAGAACCAAAAATTCGATTCGCAGGTTTTTGTTGCACTTTTCTGAAAATCTATGGGCTAATAGATATTGACGAATTGGCTTTTGTGCCGAAATTTGGGCGCTGTAGGCCTGTAACTTCCCGAGATATGGGCATTTTGGCCTACCGTGACGTAGAGCCATTGTTAAGCTATTTCCTTATACAAAGCACAGAACTTCAAAACTCGATGTTTTTCGTTAGCAACGGTTTAAAAAAGTGGTTTTAAAGCCGAAAATGGTTGACAATCTGCCATTTTTGATCGATTTTGTCAGAAAAATTTCACTTTTGGACCAAAAAAAAATTTTTTTGTTCTCGCTCAATTTCAACTCTTAGAGTCCTAGAGAGGCCAAAAATTCGATTCGCAGGTTTTTGTTGCACTTTTCTAAAAATCTATGGGCTAATAGATATTGACGAATTGGCTTTTGTGCCGAAATTTGGGCGCTGTAGGCCTGTAACTTCCCGAGATATGGGCATTTTGTCCTACCGTGACGTAGAGCCATTGTTAAGCTATTTCCTTATACAAAGCACAGAACTTCAAAACTCGATGTTTTTCGTTAGCAACGGTTGAAAAAAGTGGTTTTTAAAGCCGAAAATGGTTGACAATCTGCCATTTTTGATCGATTTTGTCAGAAAAATTTCACTTTTGGACCAAAAAAAACATTTTTTTGTTCTCGCTCCATTTCAACTTCTAGAGTCCTAGAGAGGCCAAAAATTCGATTCGCAGGTTTTTGTTGCACTTTTCTGAAAATCTATGGGCTAATAGATATTGACGAATTGGCTTTTGTGCCGAAATTTGGGCGCTGTAGGCCTGTAACTTCCCGAGATATGGGCATTTTGGCCTACCGTGACGTAGAGCCATTGTTAAGCTATTTCCTTATACAAAGCACAGAACTTCAAAACTCGATGTTTTTCGTTAGCAACGGTTTAAAAAAGTGGTTTTAAAGCCGAAAATGGTTGACAATCTGCCATTTTTGATCGATTTTGTCAGAAAAATTTCACTTTTGGACCAAAAAAAAAAAAATTTTTGGTCTCGCTCAATTTTAACTCTTAGAGTCCTAGAGAGGCCAAAAATTCGATTCGCAGGTTTTTGTTTGCACTTTTCTGAAAATCTATGGGCTAATAGATATTGACGAATTGGCTTTTGTGCCGAAATTTGGGCGCTGTAGGCCTGTAACTTCCCGAGATATGGGCATTTTGGCCTACCGTGACGTAGAGCCATTGTTAAGCTATTTCCTTATACAAAGCACAGAACTTCAAAACTCGATGTTTTTCGTTAGCAACGGTTTAAAAAAGTGGTTTTTAAAGCCGAAAATGGTTGATAATCTGCCATTTTTGATAGATTTTGTCAGAAAAATTTCACTTTTGGACCAAAAAAAATTTTTTTTGTTCTCGCTCAATTTCAACTTCTAGAGTCCTAGAGAGGCCAAAAATTCGATTCGCAGGTTTTTGTTGCACTTTTCTGAAAATCTATGGGCTAATAGATATTGACGAATTGGCTTTTGTGCCGAAATTTGGGCGCTGTAGGCCTGTAACTTCCCGAGATATGGGCATTTTGGCCTACCGTGACGTAGAGCCATTGTTAAGCTATTTCCTTATACAAAGCACAGAACTTCAAAACTCGATGTTTTTCGTTAGTAACGGTTTAAAAAAGAGGTTTTAAAGCCGAAAATGGTTGACAATCTGCCATTTTTGATCGATTTTGTCAGAAAAATTTCACTTTTGGACCAAAAAAAAAATTTTTCTTTCTCGCTCAATTTCAACTCTTAGAGTCCTAGAGAGGCCAAAAATTCGATTCGCAGGTTTTTTTTGCACTTTTCTAAAAATCTATGGGCTAATAGATATTGACGAATTGGCTTTTGTGCCGAAATTTGGCGCTGTAGGCCTGTAACTTCCCGAGATATGGGCATTTTGGCCTACCGTAACGTAGAGCCATTGTTAAGCTATTTCCTTATACAAAGCACAGAACTTCAAAACTCGATGTTTTTCGTTAGCAACGGTTTAAAAAAGTGGTTTTAAAGCCGAAAATGGTTGACAATCTGCCATTTTTGATCGATTTTGTCAGAAAAATTTCACTTTTGGATCAAAAAAATTTTTTTTGTTCTCGCTCAATTTCAACTCTTAGAGTCCTAGAGAGGCCAAAAATTCGATTCGCAGGTTTTTGTTGCACTTTTCTGAAAATCTATGGGCTAATAGATATTTACGAATTGGCTTTTGTGCCGAAATTTGGGCGCTGTAGGCCTGTAACTTCCCGAGATATGGGCATTTTGTCCTACCGTGACGTAGAGCCATTGTTAAGCTATTTCCTTATACAAAGCACAGAACTTCAAAACTCGATGTTTTTCGTTAGCAACGGTTTAAAAAAGTGGTTTTAAAGCCGAAAATGGTTGACAATCTGCCATTTTTGATCGATTTTGTCAGAAAAATTTCACTTTTGGACCAAAAAAAAAATTTTTTGTTCTCGCTCAATTTCAACTCTTAGAGTCCTAGAGAGGCCAAAAATTCGATTCGCAGGTTTTTGTTGCACTTTTCTAAAAATCTATGGGCTAATAGATATTGACGAATTGGCTTTTGTGCCGAAATTTGGGCGCTGTAGGCCTGTAACTTCCCGAGATATGGGCATTTTGTCCAACCGTGACGTAGAGCCATTGTTAAGCTATTTCCTTATACAAAGCACAGAACTTCAAAACTCGATGTTTTTCGTTAGCAACGGTTTAAAAAAGTGGTTTTAAAGCCGAAAATAGTTGACAATCTGCCATTTTTGATCGATTTTGTCAGAAAAATTTCACTTTTGGACCAAAAAAAAATTGTTTTGTTCTCGCTCAATTTCAACTCTTACAGTCCTAGAGAGAACCAAAAATTCGATTCGCAGGTTTTTGTTGCACTTTTCTGAAAATCTATGGGCTAATAGATATTGACGAATTGGCTTTTGTGCCGAAATTTGGGCGCTGTAGGCCTGTAACTTCCCGAGATATGGGCATTTTGGCCTACCGTGACGTAGAGCCATTGTTAAGCTATTTCCTTATACAAAGCACATAACTTCAAAACTCGATGTTTTTCGTTAGCAACGGTTTAAAAAAGTGGTTTTAAAGCCGAAAATGGTTGACAATCTGCCATTTTTGATCGATTTTGTCAGAAAAATTTCACTTTTGGACCAAAAAAAAAAAATTTTTGTTCTCGCTCAATTTCAACTCTTAGAGTCCTAGAGAGGCCAAAAATTCGATTCGCAGGTTTTTGTTGCACTTTTCTAAAAATCTATGGGCTAATAGATATTGACGAATTGGCTTTTGTGCCGAAATTTGGGCGCTGTAGGCCTGTAACTTCCCGAGATATGGGCATTTTGTCCAACCGTGACGTAGAGCCATTGTTAAGCTATTTCCTTATACAAAGCACAGAACTTCAAAACTCGATGTTTTTCGTTAGCAACGGTTTAAAAAAGTGGTTTTAAAGCCGAAAATGGTTGACAATCTGCCATTTTTGATCGATTTTGTCAGAAAAATTTCACTTTTGGACCAAAAAAAAATTGTTTTGTTCTCGCTCAATTTCAACTCTTACAGTCCTAGAGAGAACCAAAAATTCGATTCGCAGGTTTTTGTTGCACTTTTCTGAAAATCTATGGGCTAATAGATATTGACGAATTGGCTTTTGTGCCGAAATTTGGGCGCTGTAGGCCTGTAACTTCCCGAGATATGGGCATTTTGTCCAACCGTGACGTAGAGCCATTGTTAAGCTATTTCCTTATACAAAGCACAGAACTTCAAAACTCGATGTTTTTCGTTAGCAACGGTTTAAAAAAGTGGTTTTAAAGCCGAAAATGGTTGACAATCTGCCATTTTTGATCGATTTTGTCAGAAAAATTTCACTTTTGGACCAAAAAAAATTTTTTTTGTTCTCGCTCAATTTCAACTCTTACAGTCCTAGAGAGAACCAAAAATTCGATTCGCAGGTTTTTGTTGCACTTTTCTGAAAATCTATGGGCTAATAGATATTGACGAATTGGCTTTTGTGCCGAAATTTGGGCGCTGTAGGCCTGTAACTTCCCGAGATATGGGCATTTTGGCCTACCGTGACGTAGAGCCATTGTTAAGCTATTTCCTTATACAAAGCACAGAACTTCAAAACTCGATGTTTTTCGTTAGCAACGGTTTAAAAAAGTGGTTTTAAAGCCGAAAATGGTTGACAATCTGCCATTTTTGATCGATTTTGTCAGAAAAATTTCACTTTTGGACCAAAAAAAAAATTTTTTGTTCTCGCTCAATTTCAACTCTTAGAGTCCTAGAGAGGCCAAAAATTCGATTCGCAGGTTTTTGTTGCACTTTTCTAAAAATCTATGGGCTAATAGATATTGACGAATTGGCTTTTGTGCCGAAATTTGGGCGCTGTAGGCCTGTAACTTCCCGAGATATGGGCATTTTGTCCAACCGTGACGTAGAGCCATTGTTAAGCTATTTCCTTATACAAAGCACAGAACTTCAAAACTCGATGTTTTTCGTTAGCAACGGTTTAAAAAAGTGGTTTTAAAGCCGAAAATGGTTGACAATCTGCCATTTTTGATCGATTTTGTCAGAAAAATTTCACTTTTGGACCAAAAAAAAATTGTTTTGTTCTCGCTCAATTTCAACTCTTACAGTCCTAGAGAGAACCAAAAATTCGATTCGCAGGTTTTTGTTGCACTTTTCTGAAAATCTATGGGCTAATAGATATTGACGAATTGGCTTTTGTGCCGAAATTTGGGCGCTGTAGGCCTGTAACTTCCCGAGATATGGGCATTTTGGCCTACCGTGACGTAGAGCCATTGTTAAGCTATTTCCTTATACAAAGCACATAACTTCAAAACTCGATGTTTTTCGTTAGCAACGGTTTAAAAAAGTGGTTTTAAAGCCGAAAATGGTTGACAATCTGCCATTTTTGATCGATTTTGTCAGAAAAATTTCACTTTTGGACCAAAAAAAAAAATTTTTGTTCTCGCTCAATTTCAACTCTTAGAGTCCTAGAGAGGCCAAAAATTCGATTCGCAGGTTTTTGTTGCACTTTTCTAAAAATCTATGGGCTAATAGATATTGACGAATTGGCTTTTGTGCCGAAATTTGGGCGCTGTAGGCCTGTAACTTCCCGAGATATGGGCATTTTGTCCAACCGTGACGTAGAGCCATTGTTAAGCTATTTCCTTATACAAAGCACAGAACTTCAAAACTCGATGTTTTTCGTTAGCAACGGTTTAAAAAAGTGGTTTTAAAGCCGAAAATGGTTGACAATCTGCCATTTTTGATCGATTTTGTCAGAAAAATTTCACTTTTGGACCAAAAAAAAATTTTTTTGTTCTCGCTCAATTTCAACTCTTACAGTCCTAGAGAGAACCAAAAATTCGATTCGCAGGTTTTTGTTGCACTTTTCTGAAAATCTATGGGCTAATAGATATTGACGAATTGGCTTTTGTGCCGAAATTTGGGCGCTGTAGGCCTGTAACTTCCCGAGATATGGGCATTTTGTCCAACCGTGACGTAGAGCCATTGTTAAGCTATTTCCTTATACAAAGCACAGAACTTCAAAACTCGATGTTTTTCGTTAGCAACGGTTTAAAAAAGTGGTTTTAAAGCCGAAAATGGTTGACAATCTGCCATTTTTGATCGATTTTGTCAGAAAAATTTCACTTTTGGACCAAAAAAAATTTTTTTTGTTCTCGCTCAATTTCAACTCTTACAGTCCTAGAGAGAACCAAAAATTCGATTCGCAGGTTTTTGTTGCACTTTTCTGAAAATCTATGGGCTAATAGATATTGACGAATTGGCTTTTGTGCCGAAATTTGGGCGCTGTAGGCCTGTAACTTCCCGAGATATGGGCATTTTGGCCTACCGTGACGTAGAGCCATTGTTAAGCTATTTCCTTATACAAAGCACAGAACTTCAAAACTCGATGTTTTTCGTTAGCAACGGTTTAAAAAAGTGGTTTTAAAAGCCGAAAATGGTTGACAATCTGCCATTTTTGATCGATTTTGTCAGAAAAATTTCACTTTTGGACCAAAAAAAAAATTTTTTGTTCTCGCTCAATTTCAACTCTTAGAGTCCTAGAGAGGCCAAAAATTCGATTCGCAGGTTTTTGTTGCACTTTTCTAAAAATCTATGGGCTAATAGATATTGACGAATTGGCTTTTGTGCCGAAATTTGGGCGCTGTAGGCCTGTAACTTCCCGAGATATGGGCATTTTGTCCAACCGTGACGTAGAGCCATTGTTAAGCTATTTCCTTATACAAAGCACAGAACTTCAAAACTCGATGTTTTTCGTTAGCAACGGTTTAAAAAAGTGGTTTTAAAGCCGAAAATGGTTGACAATCTGCCATTTTTGATCGATTTTGTCAGAAAAATTTCACTTTTGGACCAAAAAAAAATTGTTTTGTTCTCGCTCAATTTCAACTCTTACAGTCCTAGAGAGAACCAAAAATTCGATTCGCAGGTTTTTGTTGCACTTTTCTGAAAATCTATGGGCTAATAGATATTGACGAATTGGCTTTTGTGCCGAAATTTGGGCGCTGTAGGCCTGTAACTTCCCGAGATATGGGCATTTTGGCCTACCGTGACGTAGAGCCATTGTTAAGCTATTTCCTTATACAAAGCACATAACTTCAAAACTCGATGTTTTTCGTTAGCAACGGTTTAAAAAAGTGGTTTTAAAGCCGAAAATGGTTGACAATCTGCCATTTTTGATCGATTTTGTCAGAAAAATTTCACTTTTGGACCAAAAAAAAAAATTTTTGTTCTCGCTCAATTTCAACTCTTAGAGTCCTAGAGAGGCCAAAAATTCGATTCGCAGGTTTTTGTTGCACTTTTCTAAAAATCTATGGGCTAATAGATATTGACGAATTGGCTTTTGTGCCGAAATTTGGGCGCTGTAGGCCTGTAACTTCCCGAGATATGGGCATTTTGTCCAACCGTGACGTAGAGCCATTGTTAAGCTATTTCCTTATACAAAGCACAGAACTTCAAAACTCGATGTTTTTCGTTAGCAACGGTTTAAAAAAGTGGTTTTAAAGCCGAAAATGGTTGACAATCTGCCATTTTTGATCGATTTTGTCAGAAAAATTTCACTTTTGGACCAAAAAAAAATTTTTTTGTTCTCGCTCAATTTCAACTCTTACAGTCCTAGAGAGAACCAAAAATTCGATTCGCAGGTTTTTGTTGCACTTTTCTGAAAATCTATGGGCTAATAGATATTGACGAATTGGCTTTTGTGCCGAAATTTGGGCGCTGTAGGCCTGTAACTTCCCGAGATATGGGCATTTTGTCCAACCGTGACGTAGAGCCATTGTTAAGCTATTTCCTTATACAAAGCACAGAACTTCAAAACTCGATGTTTTTCGTTAGCAACGGTTTAAAAAAGTGGTTTTAAAGCCGAAAATGGTTGACAATCTGCCATTTTTGATCGATTTTGTCAGAAAAATTTCACTTTTGGACCAAAAAAAATTTTTTTTGTTCTCGCTCAATTTCAACTCTTACAGTCCTAGAGAGAACCAAAAATTCGATTCGCAGGTTTTTGTTGCACTTTTCTGAAAATCTATGGGCTAATAGATATTGACGAATTGGCTTTTGTGCCGAAATTTGGGCGCTGTAGGCCTGTAACTTCCCGAGATATGGGCATTTTGGCCTACCGTGACGTAGAGCCATTGTTAAGCTATTTCCTTATACAAAGCACAGAACTTCAAAACTCGATGTTTTTCGTTAGCAACGGTTTAAAAAAGTGGTTTTAAAGCCGAAAATGGTTGACAATCTGCCATTTTTGATCGATTTTGTCAGAAAAATTTCACTTTTGGACCAAAAAAAAAAAATTTTTGTTCTCGCTCAATTTCAACTCTTAGAGTCCTAGAGAGGCCAAAAATTCGATTCGCAGGTTTTTGTTGCACTTTTCTAAAAATCTATGGGCTAATAGATATTGACGAATTGGCTTTTGTGCCGAAATTTGGGCGCTGTAGGCCTGTAACTTCCCGAGATATGGGCATTTTGTCCAACCGTGACGTAGAGCCATTGTTAAGCTATTTCCTTATACAAAGCACAGAACTTCAAAACTCGATGTTTTTCGTTAGCAACGGTTTAAAAAAGTGGTTTTAAAGCCGAAAATGGTTGACAATCTGCCATTTTTGATCGATTTTGTCAGAAAAATTTCACTTTTGGACCAAAAAAAAATTTTTTTGTTCTCGCTCAATTTCAACTCTTACAGTCCTAGAGAGAACCAAAAATTCGATTCGCAGGTTTTTGTTGCACTTTTCTGAAAATCTATGGGCTAATAGATATTGACGAATTGGCTTTTGTGCCGAAATTTGGGCGCTGTAGGCCTGTAACTTCCCGAGATATGGGCATTTTGGCCTACCGTGACGTAGAGCCATTGTTAAGCTATTTCCTTATACAAAGCACAGAACTTCAAAACTCGATGTTTTTCGTTAGCAACGGTTTAAAAAAGTGGTTTTAAAGCCGAAAATGGTTGACAATCTGCCATTTTTGATCGATTTTGTCAGAAAAATTTCACTTTTGGACCAAAAAAAAAATTTTTTGTTCTCGCTCAATTTCAACTCTTAGAGTCCTAGAGAGGCCAAAAATTCGATTCGCAGGTTTTTGTTGCACTTTTCTAAAAATCTATGGGCTAATAGATATTGACGAATTGGCTTTTGTGCCGAAATTTGGGCGCTGTAGGCCTGTAACTTCCCGAGATATGGGCATTTTGTCCTACCGTGACGTAGAGCCATTGTTAAGCTATTTCCTTATACAAAGCACAGAACTTCAAAACTCGATGTTTTTCGTTAGCAACGGTTGAAAAAAGTGGTTTTAAAGCCGAAAATGGTTGACAATCTGCCATTTTTGATCGATTTTGTCAGAAAAATTTCACTTTTGGACCAAAAAAACATTTTTTTGTTCTCGCTCCATTTCAACTTCTAGAGTCCTAGAGAGGCCAAAAATTCGATTCGCAGGTTTTTGTTGCACTTTTCTGAAAATCTATGGGCTAATAGATATTGACGAATTGGCTTTTGTGCCGAAATTTGGGCGCTGTAGGCCTGTAACTTCCCGAGATATGGGCATTTTGGCCTACCGTGACGTAGAGCCATTGTTAAGCTATTTCCTTATACAAAGCACAGAACTTCAAAACTCGATGTTTTTCGTTAGCAACGGTTTAAAAAAGTGGTTTTAAAGCCGAAAATGGTTGACAATCTGCCATTTTTGATCGATTTTGTCAGAAAAATTTCACTTTTGGACCAAAAAAAAAAAAATTTTTGGTCTCGCTCAATTTTAACTCTTAGAGTCCTAGAGAGGCCAAAAATTCGATTCGCAGGTTTTTGTTTGCACTTTTCTGAAAATCTATGGGCTAATAGATATTGACGAATTGGCTTTTGTGCCGAAATTTGGGCGCTGTAGGCCTGTAACTTCCCGAGATATGGGCATTTTGGCCTACCGTGACGTAGAGCCATTGTTAAGCTATTTCCTTATACAAAGCACAGAACTTCAAAACTCGATGTTTTTCGTTAGCAACGGTTTAAAAAAGTGGTTTTTAAAGCCGAAAATGGTTGATAATCTGCCATTTTTGATAGATTTTGTCAGAAAAATTTCACTTTTGGACCAAAAAAAATTTTTTTTGTTCTCGCTCAATTTCAACTTCTAGAGTCCTAGAGAGGCCAAAAATTCGATTCGCAGGTTTTTGTTGCACTTTTCTGAAAATCTATGGGCTAATAGATATTGACGAATTGGCTTTTGTGCCGAAATTTGGGCGCTGTAGGCCTGTAACTTCCCGAGATATGGGCATTTTGGCCTACCGTGACGTAGAGCCATTGTTAAGCTATTTCCTTATACAAAGCACAGAACTTCAAAACTCGATGTTTTTCGTTAGCAACGGTTTAAAAAAGTGGTTTTAAAGCCGAAAATGGTTGATAATCTGCCATTTTTGATCGATTTTGTCAAAAAAATTTCACTTTTGGACCAAAAAAAAAATTTTTGTTCTCGCTCAATTTCAACTCTTAGAGTCCTAGAGAGGCCAAAAATTCGATTCGCAGGTTTTTGTTGCACTTTTCTGAAAATCTATGGGCTAATAGATATTGACAAATTGGCTTTTGTGCCGAAATTTGGGCGCTGTAGGCCTGTAACTTCCCGAGATATGGGCATTTTGGCCTACCGTGACGTAGAGCCATTGTTAAGCTATTTCCTTATACAAAGCACAGAACTTCAAAACTCGATGTTTTTCGTTAGCAACGGTTTAAAAAAGTGGTTTTAAAGCCGAAAATGGTTGACAATCTGCCATTTTTGATCGATTTTGTCAGAAAAATTTCACTTTTGGACCAACAAAATTTTTTTTTGTTCTCGCTCAATTTCAACTCTTAGAGTCCTAGAGAGGCCAAAAATTCGATTCGCAGGTTTTTGTTGCACTTTTCTGAAAATCTATGGGCTAATAGATATTGACGAATTGGCTTTTGTGCCGAAATTTGGGCGCTGTAGCCCTGTAACTTCCCGAGATATGGGCATTTTGGCCTACCGTGACGTAGAGCCATTGTTAAGCTATTTCCTTATACAAAGCACAGAACTTCAAAACTCGATGTTTTTCGTTAGCAACGGTTTAAAAAAGTGGTTTTAAAGCCGAAAATGGTTGACAATCTGCCATTTTTGATCGATTTTGTCAGAAAAATTTATCTTTTGGACCAAAAAAAAAAATTTTTTTGGTCTCGCTCAATTTTAACTCTTAGAGTCCTAGAGAGGCCAAAAATTCGATTCGCAGGTTTTTGTTTGCACTTTTCTGAAAATCTATGGGCTAATAGATATTGACGAATTGGCTTTTGTGCCGAAATTTGGGCGCTGTAGGCCTGTAACTTCCCGAGATATGGGCATTTTGGCCTACCGTGACGTAGAGCCATTGTTAAGCTATTTCCTTATACAAAGCACAGAACTTCAAAACTCGATGTTTTTCGTTAGCAACGGTTTAAAAAAGTGGTTTTTAAAGCCGAAAATGGTTGATAATCTGCCATTTTTGATCGATTTTGTCAGAAAAATTTCACTTTTGGACCAAAAAAAAAATTTTTGTTCTCGCTCAATTTCAACTCTTAGAGTCCTAGAGAGGCCAAAAATTCGATTCGCAGGTTTTTGTTGCACTTTTCTGAAAATCTATGGGCTAATAGATATTGACAAATTGGCTTTTGTGCCGAAATTTGGGCGCTGTAGGCCTGTAACTTCCCGAGATATGGGCATTTTGGCCTACCGTGACGTAGAGCCATTGTTAAGCTATTTCCTTATACAAAGCACAGAACTTCAAAACTCGATGTTTTTCGTTAGCAACGGTTTAAAAAAGTGGTTTTAAAGCCGAAAATGGTTGACAATCTGCCATTTTTTATCGATTTTGTCAGAAAAATTTCACTTTTGGACCAACAAAATTTTTTTTTGTTCTCGCTCAATTTCAACTCTTAGAGTCCTAGAGAGGCCAAAAATTCGATTCGCAGGTTTTTTGTTGCACTTTTCTGAAAATCTATGGGCTAATAGATATTGACGAATTGGCTTTTGTGCCGAAATTTGGGCGCTGTAGCCCTGTAACTTCCCGAGATATGGGCATTTTGGCCTACCGTGACGTAGAGCCATTGTTAAGCTATTTCCTTATACAAAGCACAGAACTTCAAAACTCGATGTTTTTCGTTAGCAACGGTTTAAAAAAGTGGTTTTAAAGCCGAAAATGGTTGACAATCTGCCATTTTTGATCGATTTTGTCAGAAAAATTTATCTTTTGGACCAAAAAAAAAAATTTTTTTGGTCTCGCTCAATTTTAACTCTTAGAGTCCTAGAGAGGCCAAAAATTCGATTCGCAGGTTTTTGTTTGCACTTTTCTGAAAATCTATGGGCTAATAGATATTGACGAATTGGCTTTTGTGCCGAAATTTGGGGGCTGTAGGCCTGTAACTTCCCGAGATATGGGCATTTTGGCCTACCGTGACGTAGAGCCATTGTTAAGCTATTTCCTTATACAAAGCACAGAACTTCAAAACTCGATGTTTTTCGTTAGCAACGGTTTAAAAAAGTGGTTTTTAAAGCCGAAAATGGTTGATAATCTGCCATTTTTGATCGATTTTGTCAGAAAAATTTCACTTTTGGACCAAAAAAAAAATTTTTGTTCTCGCTCAATTTCAACTCTTAGAGTCCTAGAGAGGCCAAAAATTCGATTCGCAGGTTTTTGTTGCACTTTTCTGAAAATCTATGGGCTAATAGATATTGACAAATTGGCTTTTGTGCCGAAATTTGGGCGCTGTAGGCCTGTAACTTCCCGAGATACGGGCATTTTGGTCTACCGTGACGTAGAGCCATTGTTCAAAGCACAGAACTTCAAAACTCGATGTTTTTCGTTAGCAACGGTTTAAAAAAGTGGTTTTAAAGCCGAAAATGGTTGACAATCTGCTATTTTTGATCGATTTTGTCAGAAAAATTTCACTTTTGGACCAAAAAAAAAATTTTTTGTTCTCGCTCAATTTCAACTTCTAGAGTCCTAGAGAGGCCAAAAATTCGATTCGCAGGTTTTTGTTGCACTTTTCTGAAAATCTATGGGCTAATAGATATTGACGAATTGGCTTTTGTGCCGAAATTTGGGCACTGTAGGCCTGTAACTTCCCGAGATATGGGCATTTTGGCCTACCGTGACGTAGAGCCATTGTTAAGCTATTTCCTTATACAAAGCACAGAACTTCAAAACTCGATGTTTTTCGTTAGCAACGGTTTAAAAAAGTGGTTTTAAAGCCGAAAATGGTTGACAATCTGCCATTTTTGATCGATTTTGTCAGAAAAATTTCACTTTTGGACCAAAAAAAAATTTTTTTGTTCTCGCTCAATTTCATCTCTTAGAGTCCTAGAGAGGCCAAAAATTCGATTCGCAGGTTTTTGTTTGCACTTTTCTGAAAATCTATGGGCTAATAGATATTGACGAATTGGCTTTTGTGCCGAAATTTGGGCGCTGTAGGCCTGTAACTTCCCGAGATATGGGCATTTTGGCCTACCGTGACGTAGAGCCATTGTTAAGCTATTTCCTTATACAAAGCACAGAACTTCAAAACTCGATGTTTTTCGTTAGCAACGGTTTAAAAAAGTGGTTTTTAAAGCCGAAAATGGTTGATAATCTGCCATTTTTGATCGATTTTGTGAGAAAAATTTCACTATTGGACCAAAAAAAATTTTTTTTGTTCTAGCTCAATTTCAACTTCTAGAGTCCTAGAGAGGCCAAAAATTCGATTCGCAGGTTTTTGTTGCACTTTTCTGAAAATCTATGGGCTAATAGATATTGACGAATTGGCTTTTGTGCTGAAATTTGGGCGCTGTAGGCCTGTAACTTCCCGAGATATGGGCATTTTGGCCTACCGTGACGTAGAGCCATTGTTAAGCTATTTCCTTATACAAAGCACAGAACTTCAAAACTCGATGTTTTTCGTTAGCAACGGTTTGAAAAAGTGGTTTTAAAGCCGAAAATGGTTGACAATCTGCCATTTTTGATCGATTTTGTCAGAAAAATTTCACTTTTGGACCAAAAAAAACAATTTTTTGTTCTCGCTCAATTTCAACTCTTAGAGTCCTAGAGAGGCCAAAAATTCGATTCGCAGGTTTTTGTTGCACTTTTCTGAAAATCTATGGGCTAATAGATATTGACGAATTGGCTTTTGTGCCGAAATTTGGGCGCTGTAGCCCTGTAACTTCCCGAGATATGGGCATTTTGGCCTACCGTGACGTAGAGCCATTGTTAAGCTATTTCCTTATACAAAGCACAGAACTTCAAAACTCGATGTTTTTCGTTAGCA
Source organism: Lottia scabra (assembly GCA_029955415.1). Lineage (NCBI taxonomy): Eukaryota > Metazoa > Mollusca > Gastropoda > Lottiidae > Lottia > Lottia scabra. The sequence goes on along the minus strand of JARJEI010000047.1, from coordinate 1,122,107 downwards.
ACGGTTTAAAAAAGTGGTTTTAAAGCCGAAAATGGTTGACAATCTGCTATTTTTGATCGATTTTGTCAGAAAAATTTCACTTTTGGACCAAAAAAAATTTTTTTTGTTCTCGCTCAATTTCAACTTCTAGAGTCCTAGAGAGGCCAAAAATTCGATTCGCAGGTTTTTGTTGTACTTTTCTGAAAATCTATGGGCTAATAGATATTGACTTTTGTGCCGAAATTTGGGCGCTGTAGGCCTGTAACTTCCCGAGATATGGGCATTTTGGCCTACCGTGACGTAGAGCCATTGTTAAGCTATTTCCTTATACAAAGCACAGAACTTCAAAACTCGATGTTTTTCGTTAGCAACGGTTTAAAAAAGTGGTTTTAAAGCCGAAAATGGTTGACAATCTGCCATTTTTGATCGATTTTGTCAGAAAAATTTCACTTTTGGACCAAAAAAAAAAATTTTTGTTCTCGCTCAATTTCAACTCTTAGAGTCCTAGAGAGGCCAAAAATTCGATTCGCAGGTTTTTGTTGCACTTTTCTGAAAATCTTTGGGCTAATAGATATTGACGAATTGGCTTTTGTGCCGAAATTTGGGCGCTGTAGCCCTGTAACTTCCCGAGATATGGGCATTTTGGCCTACCGTGACGTAGAGCCATTGTTAAGCTATTTCCTTATACAAAGCGCAGAACTTCAAAACTCGATGTTTTTCGTTAGCAACGGTTTAAAAAAGTGGTTTTAAAGCCGAAAATGGTTGACAATCTGCCATTTTTGATCGATTTTGTCAGAAAAATTTCACTTTTGGACCAAAAAAAAACTTTTTTGTTCTCGCTCAATTTCAACTCTTAGAGTCCTAGAGAGGCCAAAAATTCGATTCGCAGGTTTTTGTTTGCACTTTTCTGAAAATCTATGGGCTAATAGATATTGACGAATTGGCTTTTGTGCCGAAATTTGGGCGCTGTAGGCCTGTAACTTCCCGAGATATGGGCATTTTGGCCTACCGTGACGTAGAGCCATTGTTAAGCTATTTCCTTATACAAAGCACAGAACTTCAAAACTCGATGTTTTTCGTTAGCAACGGTTTAAAAAAGTGGTTTTAAAGCCGAAAATGGTTGACAATCTGCCATTTTTGATCGATTTTGTCAGAAAAATTTCACTTTTGGACCAAAAAAAATTTTTTTTGTTCTCGCTCAATTTCAACTCTTAGAGTCCTAGAGAGGCCAAAAATTCGATTCGCAGGTTTTTGTTGCACTTTTCTGAAAATCTATGGGCTAATAGATATTGACGAATTGGCTTTTGTGCCGAATTTTGGGCGCTGTAGGCCTGTAACTTCCCGAGATATGGGCATTTTGGCCTACCGTGACGTAGAGCCATTGTTAAGCTATTTCCTTATACAAAGCACAGAACTTCAAAACTCGATGTTTTTCGTTAGCAACGGTTTAAAAAAGTGGTTTTAAAGCCGAAAATGGTTGACAATCTGCCATTTTTGATAGATTTTGTCAGAAAAATTTCACTTTGGACCAAAAAAAAAAATTTTTGTTCTCGCTCAATTTCAACTCTTAGAGTCCTAGAGAGGCCAAAAATTCGATTCGCAGGTTTTTTTTGCACTTTTCTAAAAATCTATAGGCAAATAGATCCACTCTCAGTCTTGATTTCGTAGAGATAGGACGTGTTTATCCGAGCTCTGAAGTGAAGTCAAGTGTGACGGACTTAACACTATTTATAGTGACTGTGTATTATAGAGAATTTTTTGTAAATAATAACTTTTATAAAGTGTGAATAAGTGTATATAGAACTCTACAGGGGCCTTTTGGCCCCCAATAACTGTGATATTTTTAACTGTGATAATATACGAACTGTGATATTTCTGATCTGTGATATTTTTTACCCCCGATTTTCTTCGCCACACGTTGGATAAGATAATAATAATAACTAGAGCCGTACCAAAACGGCGCTGGGCAGTGCGTCATCCTGGAAATCTTTCATAAATCACAAGGCACTAAGCAAATGGTTATGAAAATATTAATATCAAATAAGTTAGAAACATTTTTTCTAGTCTTGTTATAGCTTTAATAAAGGTTCACAATAAAAAATAGTAGTTCTCTCCCTTCAACTGTTTTGACGATAATTGTAAGCGTTATTAAATCAAATGTGTTAGCGTTTTGGCGATAGTTTTTACTTTTTTGGTTTAGTATTGCCAAAACTCAAGTTAATTACAAGTTGAAGGGAGAGCACTATCATTTAACCATTTAGACAACAAACATATTATTTTAGTTAATTAGCCAATAACGTCAAAACCGGTAGTAATATCGAAATTTTGAAAATATATTTGAGATCGCAATCAAAATGCTTAGCTACCCACAAGTTTTCAGAATATTCAAATAAAATTTTAAAAAACCCGCACAGTGACAATAGAACTTTGCACAAAACTTTCAAATATTATATCGCGCTATTTTATTTAAAACATAAAGTGTTATATATCATTAAAAAGAATAGATTAGGCACAATAAGAATATATAAGAATGTGTGACGTATTAAAGTTAAGTCACGTGACAGAGGTATTTAAAGTTAAAAATCGCAAATATCAAATGGCCATAGAACCGGAAGTAAACATCGGACAAATAAAATGGATACATCAATACATAGATCTGGTCAAGGGCAATAACCTTTGTTAAGGTCACAAGGTCAAAAAAGTTCAAGGTCACGAGTTACAATTCTTTGAAATTTTGGCAATTACATTAAATACAATATACCGGAAATAACAAAAAAGCATCATCGAATATCAAAATCGAATAACGTACTTTTTGGGGCAATCGACTAAGCTGTCTAAAAATACTACAATTACGAATTCCGCTCATAACCCCGAGGCCCCATTTTGAGTTTTACACAAGTTAGTCATATAAATATGGCAGCCGATCTATTACAACTGGGTCAAATTTCATTGATTGATTGTTTATATAGCATCATTTCAAATATATTGCAAACAAAAAAAATCATATAACTTCAAAATTCCGGAAGTTAGATTTTAGATTTAAAAAGCGAATAACGTCAAAACCGGAAGTGTTATCGAAATTTTGAAAACAGATTTGGGTTAGCAATCAAAATGTCTATCTACCTGTAAGTTTTCAGGACGGTCAAAATAAAATTTGAAAAAAACACGCACAGTTACAATGAAACTTTGCACAGAATTTTCAAATTTTAAATCGCGCAATTGTCATTCAAACATAAAGTGTTATATATCACTGGAAAGAGTAAAATAAGCACACTAATAATATATAAGAGTTTGTGACGTATGTTAGTTGGGTCACGTGACAGAGCTGTTTAAAGTTAAAAATCGCAAATTTCAAATGGCAATAGAACCGGAAGTAAACATCGGACAACGGAAATGGATATTTCATTGGATAGATCTAGTCAAGGGTAATAACCTTTGTTCAGGTTGCAAGGTCATAAAAGGTCAAGGTCACGAGTTACAAGTTTTTGAAATTTTAGCAATTACTTTAAACGTTATACCGGAAATAACAAAAAGGCAGTATTAAAAATCAAAAATCTAATAACGTACTTTTTTTGGCAATCGACTGGGCTGTCCTAAAATACTACTATTACGAATTCCGCTCATAACCCTGAGGCCCCATTTTGAGTTTTACAAAAGTTGGTCATATCAATATGGCGGCTTATTTGTAACTTCCGGGTCAATTTTTTTTCATTCATTGTTTTCGAATTGTCATTGCAATCATATTTCCCAAAAAAAATTTCACATATCTTCGAAATTCCGGAAGTTGAAATCTGAAAAATTTTCGTCAAAACCGGAAGTGATATCGAAATTTTGAAATTAGTATTATGTTCACAATCGAATTGCCTATGTGCATTTTTATTTTCAGATTCTTCGAATTAAAATTGTAGAATTTGAAAATTTTTTATAATTAAAACTAAAAAAAATTATCGACAAAATAAAATTTTTAAATTGCTTGAAGAAGCCGTATTGTAGACATTAGTTCAAAGAAGTAACCTAAAAAAATCCGATTCAAATCGGATAAAAAATAGAGCCGTGAAATGGAAAATTCTAAAAAAACACTTTTTGTCCTACGTCATTTCCGGTTAGACAAAAATGCATCAAATAACATTTAAAAAATTTAGTTTTTCGAGAAAAAAAAGCAAATCGCATCAGTGCATGTGTGACATTAGCAGTTTTTGCTGGGTGCTCTGACCAGTATTTGAAGAAAAAAAAAAACTAGAGCCGTACCAGAACGGCGCTGGGCAGTGCGTCATACTGGAAATCTTTCATAAATCACAAGGCACTAAGCAAATGGTTATGAAAATATTAATATCAAAAAAGTTAGAAACATTTTTTCTAGTCTTGTTACAGCATGATAGCTTTAATAAAGGTTAACAATAAAAAATAGTAGTTCTCTCCCTTCAACTGTTTTGACGATAATTGTAAGCGTTATTAAATCAAATGTGTTAGCGTTTTGGCGATAGTTTTTACTTTTTTGGTTTAGTATTGCCAAAACTCAAGTTAATTACAAGTTGAAGGGAGATCACTATCATTTAACCATTTAGACAACAAACATATTATTGCAGTGCGTTCGATTCTTCGAACGCACTGCATTGTTATGCAATTGACTATTTTTTTTTTTTTTTCGTTTTCTGGTCTCGCTATTTCGGTATGAAGGGAGCTTGTCACGCTCAAACTGACACGATTTCCAACGATAAACTGCTGCACATTGTGGCTTAGAGGTCAAATGACGCAGTTTTGTTCAACCGGAAATGAGGTATGACAAAACGTGTATTTTCGGTTTTTTATCATTTTTACTTACAATTTTCAACCAATTTTGATGGATATTTTTCTGTTTATTTCCGTTGTGTCTTTTCTACACGATAACCACTTAAAAACGTATAATTTTTTACTTTTGACCCTGAATTTTGAAACTTTTTTTTAACGTTTTTTTCAACTTCCTCAGTTTTATTTCGATCGCTATGAAAACTTCTAGGCATATAGACATTGTTATTGCGAACAAAGCCATGTTTTCAAAATTTTGATATCACTTCCGGTTTTGACGTCATTTGCTTGTAAACTTCAAATTTCAACTTCCGAAGTTTTGAAGATATTTGAAAATTTCTTTTTGCATTATGTTAGAAATTGTCATTATGAAAGATATTTATGATAAAATTTGACCCGGAAGTAATATGTCAGGCGCCATATTGTTGTGAGTAATTTTTATAAAACTCAAAATGGGGCCTCAGGGGATAATCGGATTTGCACAATTTTGGTGTCTATTAAATCCTTAGTCGATTGCCACCAACCTTATGACAGCGGATTTTTAAATTTCGATTTAGACTTTTTTCTATTTCCGGACAAAGAATTTCAGTAATGACCGAAACTTTCAAGGCTCATATCTAGTGACCTTGACCTTTGATGACCTTTTGACCTGTACAAAAGTTATTGCCCTTAACGAAATCTACCAAATGATATATTCATTTACGATTTCTGATTTTAACTTCCGGTTTTATCGCTATTTGAAAATTGGAATTTTTAACTTTAAAGAGCTTTGTCATGTGACCTAATAAACATACGTCACAAATTTTTAGACATATTTACTATGCTAAATCTGCTCTTTCTAATGATATATAACACAAAATATTTGAATCAAAATTGCGCTTTTTAAAACTTGCAAATTTTGCGCCAATTTTCATTGTAACTGTGCGTGTTTTTTGGAAATTTGATTTCGATCGATCTGAAAACTTACAAGTAGATAAACAATTTGATAATGAACAAAACAATATTTTTGATATCACTTCCGGTTTTGACGTCATTTGTTTGTAAACTTGAAATCCTAACTTCTGGAGTTCCCGAATTATTTGAAAGTTTCTTTTTGCATCATGTTAGAAATGATCATCAGAAAAGATATAAATGATAAAATCCGACCCGGAAGTACTATGTCAGGTGCCATGTTGTTGTGACTTATTTTTATAAACCTCAAAATGGAACCTCAGGGGATAATCTGATTTGCATAATACCGGTGTCTATGAAATCATTAGTCGATGGCCAACAACCTTGTGGCAACAGATTTTTTAATTTCGATTTCTTTAAATTTCTGGAGCAAGAATTTTAATTCAGACTGTAATTTTCAATGCTCATATTTCTAAATCTATCAGTTCAAACGACCTAGAAGTATTATTTGCCTGTAATCTTCAATTAAGTGTATCGTCACACCTCGAGAGAAACAGCTTTAGACACTATATCTATTAACATGTGAGAGTCAGCGAATTATTCCCTCAGCACATCATGCAATTCATGATCAGTATACCAACATTTAGAAAGTTACAATTTACCATAGTGTTTCTTTTAACGCTTCTCACTGGTCAGAGTAGTATTTTAAAATGTTCAAATGCAGTTTTCTCCCTTCAACTGAAAAATGTTTGTTGTCTGTATGTTTAAATACAGTTCTTTCCCTTCAACTGACAATTGCACCATGCTTAACATGACTTTCTTTCATTGTAACTTGCATGTTTAACGTTTTAAATTATGTACTAAAAAAGATAAACAAAAAGAAGTAGATAACGATCCAATGCCAAAAGAAGAAAATCCGTTCTAAAAATCTGGTTCTGTCATTTATTAAAATTGCATGTCTAAAAACGTTGACCATTAAAATGTTTTCTAAAAAAATAGTAATATAGATTTTTTGACAGGTTTGTGATAAAATGACATTTTACGAACTGTGCTGCGAACATTCATGTATGGAGGTTAACACTCAGTATTATGATGTTACTTATTTGTCATATCAAGATATGGCTCTATCATGTAGGGAGCTGCGGTGGCACAGTGAATTAGACGCTTGCTCGCTAGGCCGAAGTTCCAGGGTTCAATTCCGGCATGGGTAGCATGCCTTCAGATTTTTCAACCCAGTTTCACCCTCTCAATGATGCAGGTCAGAGGGGCTGACATGGAAGAAGTGTCCAGTCGTTCGGATGGGATAATAAACCAAGGTCCCGTGCGTTATTGGCTATGCACGTTAAAAACCACTCGACAGTTTGAAATCGAAAATAAGAGCTGGCTAATGCCGCTGCCCTGGCAAAATTTTCCTCATTGCGCACTGCATGGCGTATTCCACTTCCAATGGTATAAAAATGTACCTTAGTAAAAACAACGACTTTTTAATCAGATGACTTTTCACTACTGAACGTGAAATGGTTATTTTCTTTTCACTCCCGAATATAAAAAATTTATATGCCGATTTTTATGTTCTGTAAATTTCGCAGTATGGATTGAAAACGCCATTTTTCACCCATGGACGAAACCGGATGCGCACTGCCCAGTATCGTCTCACGATTCTAGTTTTAGTTAATTAGCCAATAACGTCAAAACCGGTAGTAATATAGAAATTTTGAAAATATATTTGAGATCGCAATCAAAATGCTTAGCTACCCACAAGTTTTCAGAATATTCAAATAAAATTTAAAAAAACCCGCACAGTGACAAAGAACTTTGCACAAAACTTCAAAAAATTATATCGCGCTATTTTATTTAAAACATAAAGTGTTATATATCATTAAAAAGAATAGATTAGGCACAATAAGAATATATAAGAATGTGTGACGTATTAAAGTTAAGTCACGTGACAGAGGTATTTAAAGTTAAAAATCGCAAATATCAAATGGCCATAGAACCGGAAGTAAACATCGGACAACTTAAATGGATACATCAATACATAGATCTGGTCAAGGGCAATAACCTTTGTTAAGGTCACAAGGTCAAAAAAGTTCAAGGTCACGAGTTACAATTCTTTGAAAGTTTGGCAATTACATTAAATACAATATACCCGAAATAACAAAAAAGCATCATCGAATATCCAAATCGAATAACGTACTTTTTGGGGCAATCGACTAAGCTGTCTACAAATACTACAATTACGAATTCCGCTTATAACCCCGAGGCCCCATTTTGAGTTTTACAAAAGTTAGTCATATAAATATGGCGGCCGATCTATTACAACTGGGTCAAATTTCATTGATTGATTGTTTATATAGCATCATTTCAAATATATTGCAAACAAAAAAAATCATATATCTTCAAAATTCCGGAAGTTAGATTTTAGATTTAAAAAGCGAATAACGTCAAAACCGGAAGTGTCATCGAAATTTTGAAAACAGATTTGGGTTAGCAATCAAAATGTCTATCTACCTGTAAGTTTTCAGGACGGTCAAAATAAAATTTGAAAAAAAACACGCACAGTTACAATGAAACTTTGCACAAAATTTTCAAAATTTAAATCGCGCAATTGTCATTCAAACATAAAGTGTTATATATCACTGGAAAGAGTAAAATAAGCACACTAAGAATATATAAGAGTTTGTGACGTATGTTAGTTGGGTCATGTGACAGAGCTGTTTAAAGTTAAAAATCGCAAATTTCAAATGACAATAGAACCGGAAGTAAACATCGGACAACGGAAATGGATATTTCATTGGATAGATCTAGTCAAGGGCAATAACCTTTGTTCAGGTTGCAAGGTCATAAAAAGTCAAGGTCAAGAGTGTCAAGTTTTTGAAATTTTCGCAATAACTTTAAACGTTATACCGGAAATAACAAAAAGGCAGTATTAAAAATCAAAAATCTAATAACGTACTTTTTATGGCAATCGACTGGGCTGTCCTAAAATACTACTATTACGAATTCCGCTCATAACCCTGAGGCCCCATTTTGAGTTTTACAAAAGTTGGTCATATCAATATGGCGGCTTATTTGTAACTTCCGGGTCAATTTTTTTTCATTCATTGTTTTCGAATTGTCATTGCAATCATATTTCCAAAAAAAAAAATTCACATATCTTCGAAATTCCGGAAGTTGAAATCTAAAAATTTTCGTCAAAACCGGAAGTGATATCGAAATTTTGAAATTAGCATTATGTTCACAATCGAATTGCCTATGTGCATTTTTATTTTCAGATTCTTCGAATTAAAATTGTAGAATTTGAAAAAATTTTATAATTAAAACTAAAAAAAGTTATCGACAAAATAATTTTTTTAAATTGCTTGAAGAAGCCGTATTGTAGACATTAGTTCAAAGAAGTAACCTAAAAAAATCCGAGTCTAATCGGATAAAAAATAGAGCCGTGAAATGGAAAATTCTAAAAAAACACTTTTTGTCCTACGTCATTTCCGGTTAGACAAAAATGCATCAAATAACATTTAAAAAATTTAGTTTTTCGAGAAAAAAAAGCAAATCGCATCAGTGCATATGTGACATTAACAGTTTTTGCTGGGTGCTCTGACCAGTATTTGAAGAAAAAAAAAAAAAAAAAACATTATGAAAACAAAGCAGTGCGTTCGAAATCGAACGCACTGCAAAAAAAAACATTATGAAAACAAAGCAGTGCGTTCGAAATCGAACGCACTGCAACTAGAATCGTGAGACGATACTGGGCAGTGCGCATCCGGTTTCGTCTATGGGTGAAAAGTGTCATTTCCAATCCATACATATAAATTGTTTATATTCGGGAGTGAAAAGTAGAATAACCAGTTCACGTTCGGTGAAAAATGGAATAACTAGCGTATGATCGGTAGTGAAAAGTCATCTGATTAAAAAGTCGTTGTTTTTATTTATGTACATTTTTATACATTATTGGAAGTAGAATAGTTAAAGAAAATTTATTAATATTTTTCATATGTAATATCATACATATGAAAGAAATGAAGTGAAATGAATGCAGTTTACGTCTTATTTTTTCTGCTCCTATATGGGCTAACTGAGGACGGGCAAACGCCATGCAGTGTGCAATGAGGGAAATTTTGCCAGGACAGCGGCAGTAGCCTGCTCTTTTTTTCGATTTCCAACTGTCGAGGGGTCTTTAACATGCACAGCCAATGGCACACGGGACCATGGTTTATTGTCCCATCCGAACGACTATGCGCTTTTTCCATGTCAGCCCCTCCGACCTGCATCACTGACGGGAATCAATCCTGGACGTTCAGGTTGGCGAGCAAGCGTCTTACTCACTGAGCTACCGCGGCCCCCTTCATATCATAACTTATATAAATAACATCAGAATTCTAGGTGCCAACTTTCGTAAAAATTCGCAGTTCAGCTTGTAATTTATCATTTTAATATACTTAGCAAAATATTTATATTATTATTTTTTTAAAAAACTTTTTAATGGTCATCGTTTTAAGACATGCAGTTTTCAAAAAAAAAATTTAATAAATGACAGAACCAGATTTTTAGAACGAATTTTCTTCTTTTGGCATCGGATCGTTATCTTCTATATTTAGATTTTATTTTTTCATTTTTACTACATAATTTAAAACGTTAAAAGCGCAAGTGACAATGTAAGAAAGTAAGCACTTGCAATTGTCAGTTGAGGGGATGGAACTGCATTTGAACATATAGACAACCAACATTTGTCAGTTGAAGGGAGAGAACTGCATTTAAACATACAGCAAACAAACATGTAAGTTTTAATCTTATATTTTGCAAGCAAGTGTTTGAAAAATGCTTTATATAGTTTAGTAAGATACAATTCTCCCCCCAAAATTTCATTGTTGTATTTTAGTTTTATGATATTAAAAAAAAACATTTGTTGTACATTATATCAAAACATTGACCAGTGAGAAGCGTTAAATGAAACAATACACTGTACACAGTACACTAATTATGAATTGTTAGACGTGCTGAGGGGATGAAACATTGTAACACAACAACGTAGAATCTCACATGCCATCAGGTACGGGAGGATTTAATGACCCTTCCTATGCGATTTTAAAAGGTAATGAATGTCCATTACTAATACCCCTGTCAGTGATGCAGGTTTAATGATATGAAGGGGGCCCCGGTGGCTTAGTGAGTCAAACGCTTGCTCGCCAACCTGAACGTCCAGGGATGAATCTCGTCAGTGATACAGGTCGGGGGCTGACATGGCAAGGGCGTTCAATCGTGGATGTAAATAAACCGATGTGCTAATTGGCATGTTAAAGATCCCTCGACAAATGGAAATTGATAATAATAGCAGACTAATGCAAAATTTTCCTCATTGCGCACTGCATGGCGTTTGCCCGTCCTCAATATAGGTGCAGAAAAGCAAAGCAGGACGTAAAACTCTATTCATTAAATTTCATTTTTCAAAAATTGGAAATTTTTTATAATACTTCCACTGTAATATATTTTTTACGGGTCGCATTACATTATTTATTTTTTTTATGATGACCATTTTTAACATAATGCAAACAAATATTTTCAAATATCTCCCAAACTAAGGAAGTTAAAATTACAAAATTACAAGCAAATGACGTCAAAACTGGAAGTAATATAAAGATTCTAGAAATATTTTTTTGTTCAGAATCAAATTGTCTATCTACCTGTAAGTTTTTAAATCGATCGAAAAAATTTCAAAAAAACACGCACAGTTTCAATGGAATTTGACAAGTTTTAAAAAGCGCAATTTTGATTCAAATATATTGTGTTATATATCATTTGAAAGAGCACATTTAGCATAGTAAAAATGAAATAGAATTTGTGACGTATGTAAATTAGGTCACGTGACAGAGCTCTTTAAAGTTAAAAATTGCAATTTTCAAATGGTGATAAAACCGGAAGTAAACATAAGAAATCGGAAATGAATATATCATCTGATAGATCTCGTCAAGGGCAATAATTTTTGTACAGGTCAAGAGGTCATCAAAGGTCAAGGTCACTAGATATGAGCCTTGAAAGTTTCGGTCATTACTGAAATTCTTGTTCCGGAAATATAAAGAAATTGAAATCGAAATTAAAAAATCTACAACCTACATTTTTTTTGCAATCGACTGCAGAAGTCGTAGATTTCAAAATTAAAAAAATCCGATTAACCCTCGGTTCTGAATTAAAATTTTAAGAAACATAGGTCAGTTCAAGATGGCGGCTGATCCCTTGCACCTGGATAAAATTTCATCATTTTATTTTTTATGTATGACCAAATCTATGATAACACAAAATTTTTTTTTCAAATATCTTCAATATTCCGGAAGTTGAAATTGAAAGTTAAGAAGCAAATGACGTCAAAACCGGAAGTGATATCGAAACTTTGAAAATTGATTTTATTTGGAAATTCATATGTCTATGTTATTGAAAGGTTTCAGATCGATCGAAATAAAATTGCAAAAGTTAATAAAAATCCTTTAAAAAGTGCTCCAAAAGTCAGCTACAAAAGTCAAAATATGAATTTTTCAAAATTGCAATTTGTAGCTATTGGGTTAAACAAATGAACCAAAAAAGACCGATTACAATCTGTTGGAAAAATGAGTTGAAAATGGAAAAACCCTGAAATACGACTTTTTAATATACGTCATTTCCAGTCAGGCAAAAATGCGCCATTTTACATTTAAGCAACAACGAGCAGTTAATCATCGCAGGAAATGATGTCAAGTTATGTGTGGTATGTGCAGTTTTGGCTGGGGAGCGTGACCAGAAATAGACAAAAAAAAAATAGTCAATTGCAAACCAAAGCAGTGCGTTCGACAAATCGAACGCACTGCAAAAAAAATAGTCAATTGCAAACCAAAGCAGTGCGTTCGACAAATCGAACGCACTGCAATAATAAACTAGAACCATGAATGGTACCATGCAGTGCGCATCCGGTTTCGTCCATTGGTGAAAAGTGACATCTTTCAATCCATGATGTCAGGTTTACAGAAAAAAGCTTGTTTTACATTAAAATGCAGAAGGTACAAAATTTTAAAACTCACAATTTTGAATTCGGTAGTGAAAAGTAGAAAAAAACAGTTTACACACGGTAGTCAAAAGTGAAATAAACATTTCATGTTCGGTAGTGAAAAGTCATCTGATTAAAAAAGGCGTAATCACAGTTTGATATACATCACAAAATTTCTAAGATTTGTAAATAAGTTCTAAAGTGCAAGAAAGGACACATGAAAGAGCCAAATCTCAATTTAGAAACGGACTGCACAGTATTCATACTTCATAGTTTGAAATACAGATCGAATTTTATCAATACATATTTCATTCAAAGAAAATATATCTTAATGTTTCTTTTAAACAGTTACAATGTAAAAAAAGGACATTAATGATAACGTATCGCCCAAACGCAAGTTAATGGGAGAAGACGATCGCCCAAACGCAGCTTTATGTCAAAATGTAGTTCTCTCCCTTCAACTGAAATTTGAATTTAATATTTTACAAGCAGATGGAATAACTAATTTTCAAAATTCAAAAGGCGCTATTTTGATTTTAAAATATTGTGTTGTATATAATTGAAAAAGTAGATTTAGCATAATTAGATTGTGAAAGAATTTGTGACGTACATGAATTAGGTCACGTGTCAGAGCTCTTTAAAGCGAAAAACTGCAATTTTCAAATGGATATAAAACCGGAAGTAAACATCAGAAAACCTAAATGAAAGTATCTGTGCATAGGTATCGTCAATGGCAATGAATTTGTTTCAGGTCACTTGGTCACCAGAGGTCAAGGTCACAGGATATGAGCCTTTAAAGTTTTGACAATTGCTGATTTATCTTAACCGGAAATTAAAATAAATCAGACTTGAAATTCAAAAATCGGCGTCTCATGTTTTGGTAGCAATCGACTGTAGATTCCAAAAACATCAGAATTATGCAAATTTCATTACACCCTGAGGCCCCATTTTGCGTTTTATGAAAATATACCATTTCAAGATGGCGACTGATCTGTTACATCTGGGTCAAATTTTATTATTGCAGTGCGTTCTAGCGAACGCACTGCTTTGTTTTGCAAATGACTTTTTTTTTGCAGTGCGTTCTAGCGAACGCACTGCTTTGTTTTGCAAATGACTTTTTTTTTTGCAGTGCGTTCTAGCGAACGCACTGCTTTGTTTTGCAAATGACTTTTTTTTTTTTTTTTTTTTTTTTTTTCGCCTTCTGGTCAGAGCGCCCAGCCAAAACTACGCATGCCACACATAATCTCTCAAGATTTCCCACGATAATCTACTGCTCGGTATTGTTTAAATGTAAAATGGCGCATGCCCTACCAACCGGAAATGAGGTATGAGAACATATGGGTTTTAATGTTTTGGCCATTATCTGCTTTATTTTTCAACCGATTTTGATCGGACTGACTTTGCTTATTTCTTTAATTGATTGTCCACAAGATGAAATTTAAACAATATCATTTTGTGAACAAGCTTGCTGACTTTTGGAGCACCTTTTCTTGACCACTTTTTTAACTTTTTCAATTTTATGTTGATCAACCTGAAAACTTACATATATATAGACATTTTGATTGCGAACAATTAGCAATTTTCAAAATTTCGATATCACTTCCGGTTTTGACGTCATTCGCTCTCAAAGTTGAAATTTCAACTTCCAGAATTTTGAAGATATTCGAAAAATTCTTTTTGCAATAAGTTTGTTATGTAGACTCAAAATTATACAAATCATAAAATTTGATCCGGATGTAACAGATCAGGCGCCATCTTGAAATGGTATATTTCCATAAAACGCAAAATGGGGCCTCAGGGTGTTATGGAATTTGCATAATTTTTATGTCTATGTAATCAACAGTCGACTGCGACCAAAACATGGGAAGCCGATTTTTGAATTTCAATTCTGAATTTTTCTGATTTCCGGTAAAAATAAGTCAGTAATTGTCAAAACTTTCAAGGCCCATATTTTGTGACCTTGACCTTTTGTGACTTTGTGACCTGTACAAAAGTTATTGCCCTTGATTAGATGTATCCAATGACATATTTTTTTCAGATGCCCAATGGTTACTTCCGGTTTTATAGCCGTTTGAAAATTGTAATTTTTAACTTTAAACAGCCCTACCACGTGTCCTAATTTACATATGTCTTATTTTCTTTCACCGTCGTACTATGCTATGTCTGCTCTTTCCAATGATATACAACACAATATATTTGAATCAAAATTCCGCCTTTTAAAGTTTGAAAAATTTGTGTCAATTTCCATTGAAACTGTGCGTGTTTTTTTCAATTTTTATTTCGATCGTTCTGAAAACTAACAGGTAGATAGACATTTTGATGGCGAACAAAAATATGTTTTCAAAATTTTTGTATCACTTCCGGTTTTGAAATTATTGGCTCTCAAAGTCGAAATTTCAACTTCCGGAATTTTGAAGATATTTGAAAAATTCTTTTTGCAGTATGTATGTAATATAGACATAAAAGTATACAAATAATAAAATTTGACCCGGATGTAACAGATCAGTCGCCATCTTGAAATGGTATATTTTCATAAAACGCAAAATGGGGCCTCAGGGTGTAATGAAATTTGCATAATTCTGATGTTTTTGGAATCTACTGTCGATTGCTACCAAAACATGAGACGCCGATTTTTTAATTTAAATTCTGATTTATTTTGATTTCCGGTTAAGATAAATCAGTAATTGTCAAAACTTTAAAGGCTCATATCTTGTGACCTTGATCTCTGGTGACCAAGTGACCTGAAACAAATTCATTGCCATTGACGATACCTATGCACAGATACTTTCATTTAGGTTTTCCGATGTTTACTTCCGGTTTTATATCCATTTGAAAATTGCAGTTTTTAGCTTTAAAGATCTCTGACACGTGACCTAATTCATGTACGTCACAAATTCTTTCACAATCTAATCATGCTAAATCTACTTTTTCAATTATATACAACACAATATTTTAAAATCAAAATAGCGCCTTTTGAATTTTGAAAATTAGTTATTCCATCTGCTTGTAAGATATTAAATTCAAATTTCAGTTGAAGGGAGAGTACTACATTTTGACATAAAGCTGCGTTTGGGCGATCGTCCTCTCCCATTAACTTGCGTTTGGGCGATACGTTATCATTAATGCACTTTTTGTTACATTGTAACTGTTTAAAAGAAACATTAAGATATATTTTCTTTGAATGAAATATGTATTGATAAAATTCGATCTGTATTTCAAACTATGAAGTATGAATACTGTGCAGTACGTTTCTAAATTGAGATTTGGCTCTTTCATGAGTCCTTTCTTGCACTTTAGAACTTATTTACAAATCTTAGAAATTTTGTGATATGCGTTTTCCACTGATGTATATCAAACTGTGATTACGCCTTTTTTAATCAGATGACTTTTCACTACCGAACATGAAATGTTTATTTCACTTTTGACTACCGTGTGTGAACTGGTTTTTCTACTTTTCACTACCGAATTGCAAATTGTGCGTTTTAAAATTTTGTACCTTCTGCATTTTAATGTAAAACAAGCTTTCTTCTGTAAACCTGACATCATGGATTGAAAGATGTCACTTTCCACCAATGGACGAAACCGGATGCGCACTGCATGGTACCATTCATGGTTCTAGTTGCAGTGCGTTCGATTCTCGAACGCACTGCATTGTTTTGCAATTGACTATTTTTTTTTTTTTTCGTTTTCTGGTCTCGCTATATCGGTATGAAGGGAACTTGTCACGCTTAATCTGACACGGTTTCTCATACTATATAGGTGCTCGTTGTGAGGTGAATGCAAAATGACGCACTTTTGACCAACCGGAAATGATGTATGACAAAAAGTGTACTTTCGGTTTTTTATCATTTTTACCTACAATTTTCAACCGATTTCGATGAATATTTTTTTGTTTATTTCAGTTATGTCTTTTTTACACGATAATCACTTAAAAACTTACAATTTTTTACTTTTGACGCTGAATTTTGGAACTCTTTTTTGACACTTTTTTCAACTTCCACAGTTTTATTTCTATCGCTATGAAAACTTCTAGGCATATAGACATTGTTATTGCGAACAAAACTGTGTTTTCAAAATTTTGATATCACTTCCGGTTTTGACGTCATTTGCTTGTAAACTTAAAATTTCAACTTCCGGAGTTTTGAAGATATTTGAAAATTTCTATTTGCATTATGTTAGAAACTGTCATCATGAAAGATATTTATGATAAAATTTGACCCGGAAGTAATATGTCAGGCGCCATGTTGTTGTGAGTAATTTTTATAAAACTCAAAATGGGGCCTCAGGGGATAATCGGATTTGCACAATTTTGGTGTCTATGAAATCCTTAGTCAATTGCCACCAACCTTATGACAGCGGATTTTTGAATTTCGATTTAGACCTTTTTCTATTTCCGGACAAATAATTTCAGTAATGACCGAAACTTTCAAGGCTCATATCTAGTGACCTTTGATGACCTTTTGACCTGTACAAAAGTTATTGCCCTTAACGAGATCTACCAAATGATATATTCATTTCCGATTTCTGATTTTAACTTCCGGTTTTATCGCCATTTGAAAATTGGAATTTTTAACTTTAAAGAGCTTTGTCACGTGACCTAATAAACATACGTCACAAATTTTTAGACATATTTACTATGCTAAATCTGCTCTTTCTAATGATATATAACACAAAATATTTGAATCAAAATTGCGCTTTTTAAAACTTGCAAATTTTGCGCCAATTTTCATTGTAACTGTGCGTGTTTTTTTGGAAATTTCATTTCGATCGATCTGAAAACTTACAAGTAGATAAACAATTTGATAATGAACAAAACAATATTTCTGAAATTTTGATATCACTTCCGGTTTTGACGTCATTTGTTTGTAAACTTGAAATTCTAACTTCTGGAGTTCCCGAATTATTTGAAAGTTTCTTTTTGCATCATGTTAGAAATGATCATCAGAAAAGATATAAATGATAAAATCCGACCCGGAAGTACTATGTCAGGTGCCATGTTGTTGTGACTTATTTTTTTTAAACCTCAAAATGGGACCTCAGGGGATAATCTGATTTGCATAATACCGGTGTCTAAGAAATCCTTAGTCGATGGCCAACAACCTTATATCTATTAACATGTGAGAATCAGCGCTGTTGTATTACAACGTATTATTCCCTCAGCACATCATACGATTCATGGTCAGAATACCAACAACTAGAAAGTTACAATTTACCATAGTGTTTCTTTTAACGCTTCTCACTGGTCAGAGTAGTATTTTAAAATGTTCAAATGCAGTTTTCTCCCTTCAACTGAACAATGTTTGTTGTCTGTATGTTTAAATACAGTTCTCTCCCTTCAACTGACAATTGCACCATGCTTAACATGACTTTCTTTCATTGTAACTTGCATGTTTAACGTTGTAAATTATGTACTAAAAAAGATAAACAAAAAAAGGTAGATAACGATCCAATGCCAAAAGAAGAAAATCCGTTCTAAAAATCTGGTTCTGTCATTTATTAAAATTGCATGTCTAAAAACGTTGACCATTAAAATGTTTTCTAACAAAATAATAATATAAATGTTTTGCAAGGACTATGTTAAAAATGACAATTTACGAACTGTGCTGCGAACTTTCATGTATGGAGGTTAACACTCAGTATTCTGATGTCATTTATTAGACATATCAAGAATTGGCTCTATCATGTAGGGAGCTCCGGTGGCACAGTGAATTAGACGCTTGCTCGCTAAGCTGAAGTTCCAGGGTTCAATTCCGGCATGGGTCGCATGCCTTCGGATATTTCAACCCGGTTTCACCCTCTCAATGATGCAGGTCGGAGGGGCTGACATGGAAAAAGCGCCCAGTCGTTCGGATGGGTCAATAAACCAAGGTCCCGTGCGCTATTGGCTGTGCACGTTAAAAACCCCTCGACAGTTGGAAATCGAAAATAAGAGCTGGCTAATGCCGCTGTCCTGGCAAAATTTCCCTCATTGCACACTGCATGGCGTATTCCACTTCCAATGGTATAAAAATGTACATTAGTAAAAACAACGACTTTTTAATCAGATGACTTTTCACTACTGAACGTGAAATGGTTATTTACTTTTCACTCCCGAATATAAAAAATTTATATGCCGATTTTTATGTTCTGTAAATTTCGCAGTATGGATTGAAAACGCCATTTTTCACCCATGGACGAAACCGGATGCGCACTGCCCAGTATCGTCTCACGATTCTAGTTTTTTTTTTTTTTTTCACTTTCTGGTCAGAGCGCCCAGCCAAAACTACACATGCCACACATAATCTCTCAAGATTTCCCACGATAATCTACTGCTCGGTATTGTTTAAATGTAAAATGGCGCATGCCCTACCAACCGGAAATGAGGTATGAGAACATATGGGTTTTGATGTTTTGGCCATTATCTCCATTATTTTTCAACCGATTTCGATCGGACTGACTTTGCTTATTTCTCTAATCGATTCTCCACGAGACAAAAGTTTAACAATATCATTTTGAGAAAAATCTTTGTGACTTTTGGAGCACCTTTTCTGGACCACTTTTTAAACTTTTGCAATTTTATGTTGATCAACCTGAAAACTTGCATATATATAGACATTTTGATTGCAAACAATTAGCAATTTTCAAAATTTCGATATCACTTCCGGTTTTGACGTCATTCGCTCTCAAAGTTGAAATTTCAACTTCAGGAATTTTGAAGATATTCGAAAAATTCTTTTTGCAGTATGTTTGTTATGTAGACACAAAAGTATACAAATCATAAAATTTGACCCGGATGTAACAGATCAGTCGCCATCTTGAAATGGTATATTTTCATAAAACGCAAAATAGGGCCTCAGGGTGTTATGGAATTTGCATAATTATAATGTCTATGCAATCTACAGTCGATTGCGACCAAAACATGGGAAGCGGATTTTTGAATTTTAATTCTGAATTTTTCTAATTTCCGGTAAAAATAAATCAGTAATTGTCAAAACTTTCAAGGCCCATATTTCGTGACCTTGACCTTTCTTGACCTAATGACCTATACAAAAATTATTGCCCTTGAGGAGATGTATCCATTGACATATTGTTTTCAGATGCCCAAGGTTTACTTCCGGTTTTATAGCCGTTTGAAAATTGCAATTTTTAACTTTAAACAGCCCTACCACATGACCTAATTTACATATGTCTTATTTTCTTTCCCCGTCTTACTATGCCCTGTCTGCTCTTTCCAATGATATACAACACAATGCATTTGAATAAAAATTCCGCCTTTTAAAGTTTGAAAAATTTGTGCCAATTTCCATTGAAACCATGCGTGTTTTTTTCAAATTTTATTTCGATCGTTCTGAAAACTTACAGATAGATAGACATTTTGATGGCGAACAAAAATATGTTTTCAAAATTTTTGTATCACTTCCGGTTGTGACGTCATTTGCTCTTAAAGTTAAAATTTCAACTTCCGGAATTTTGAAGATATTCGAAAAATTCTTTTTGCAGTATGTTTGTAATATAGACACAAAAGTATACAAATAATAAAATTTCACCCGGATGTAACAGATCAGTCGCCATCTTGAAATGTTATATTTTCATAAAACGCAAAATGGGGCCTCAGGGTGTAATGAAATTTGCATAATTCTGATGTCTTTGGAATCTACAGTCGATTGCTACCAAAACATGAGAAGCCGATTTTTGAATTTCAATTTAGATTCATTTTAATTTCTGGTTAAAATAAATCAGTAATTGTCAAAATTTTAAAGGCTTATATCTCGTGACCTTGACCTTCGGTGACCAAGTGACCTGAAAAAATTCATTGCCATTGACGATACCTATGCACAGATACTTTCATTTAGGTTTTCCGATGTTTACTTCCGGTTTTATATCCATTTGAAAATTGCAGTTTTTAGCTTTAAAGAGCTCTGACACGTGACCTAATTCATGTACGTCACAAATTCTTTCACAATCTAATTATGCTAAATCTACTTTTTCAATTATATACAATACAATATTTTAAAATCAAAATAGCGCCTTTTGAATTTTGAAAATTAGTTATTCCATCTGCTTGTAAAATATTAAATTCAAATTTCAGTTGAAGGGAGATTACTACATTTTGACATAAAGCTGCGTTTGGGCGATCGCCCTCTCCCATTAACTTGCGTTTGAGCGATAAGTTATCATTAATGTACTTTTTTTTACATTTTAACTGTTTTAAAAGAAACATTAATATGTGTTTTCTTTGAACGAATTATGTATTGATAAAATTCGATCTGTATTTCAAACTATGAAGTATGAATACTGTGCAGTCCGTTTCTAAATTGAGATTTGGCTCTTTCATGTGTCCTTTCTTGCACTTTAGAACTTATTTACAAATCTTAGAAATTTTGTGATATGCGTTTTCCACTGATGTATATCAAACTGTGATTACGCTTTTTTTAATCAGATGACATTTCACTACCGAACATGAAATGTTTATTTCACTTCTGACTACCGTGTGTGAACTGGTTATTCTACTTTTCACTACCGAATTCAAAATTGTGCGTTTTAAAATTTTGTAACCTCTGCAAACCTGGCATCATGGATTGAAAGATGTCACTTTTCACCAATGGACGAAACCGGATGCGCACTGCATGGTACCATTCATGGTTCTAGTTTTTTTTTTTTTTTCACTTTCTGGTCAGAGCGCCCAGCCAAAACTACACATGCCACACATAATCTCTCAAGATTTCCCACGATAATCTACTGCTCGGTATTGTTTAAATGTAAAATGACGCATGCCCTACCAACCGGAAATGAGGTATGAGAACATATGGGTTTTGATGTTTTGGCCATTATCTCCTTTATTTTTCAACCGATTATGATCGGACTGACTTTGCATAATTCTCTAATCGATTGTCCACGAGACAAAAGTTTAACAATATCATTTTGAGAAAAATCTTGCTGACTTTTGGAGCACTTTTTCTTGACCACTTTTTCAACTTTTGCAATTTTATATTGATCAACCTGAAAACTTACATATTTATAGACATTTTAATTGCGAGCAATTAGCAATTTTCAAAATTTCGATATCACTTCCGGTTTTGACGTCATTCGCTCTCAAAGTTGAAATTTCAACTTCCGGAATTTTGAAGATATTCGAAAAATTCTTTTTGCAATATGTTTGTTATGTAGACTCAAAATTATACAAATCATAAAATTTGACCCGGATGTAACAGATCAGGCGCCATCTTGAAATGGTATATTTTCATAAAACGCAAAATGGGGCCTCAGGGTGTTATGGAATTTGCATAATGTTTATGTCTATGTAATCAACAGTCGACTGCGACCAAAACATGGGAAGCCGATTTTTGAATTTTAATTCTGAATTTTTCTAATTTCCGGTAAAAATAAATCAGTAATTGTCAAAACTTTCAAGGCCCATATTTTGTGACCTTGACCTTTTGTGACTTGGTGACCTGTACAAAAGTTATTGCCCTTGATTAGATGTATCCAATGACATATTGTTTTCAGATGCACAATGGTTACTTCCGGTTTTATAGCCGTTTGAAAATTGCAATTTTTAACTTTAAACAGCCCTACCACGTGACCTAATTTACATATGTCTTATTTTCTTTCATCGTCTTACTATGCCCTGTCTGCTCTTTCCAATGATATACAACACAATGCATTTGAATAAAAATTCCGCCTTTTAAAGTTTGAAAAATTTGTGCCAATTTCCATTGAAACTATGCGTGTTTTTTTCAAATTTTATTTCGATCGTTCTGAAAACTTACAGATAGATAGACATTTTGATGGCGAACAAAAATATGTTTTCAAAATTTTGATATCACTTCCGGTTTTGAAGTTATTGGCTCTCAAAGTCGAAATTTCAACTTCCGGAATTTTGATGATATTCGAAAAATTCTTTTTGCAGTATGTTTGTAATGTAGACACAAAAGTATGCAAATGATAAAATTTGACACGGATGTAACAGATCAGTCGTCATCTTGAAATGGTACATTTTTATAAAAGGCAAAATGGGGCCTCATGGTGTTATAGAATTTGCATAATTAAGATGTCTATGGAATCTACAGTCAATTGCTACCAAAACATGAGATGCCGATTTTTGAATTTCAATTCAGATTCATTTTAATTTCCGGTTAAAATAAATCAGTGATTGTCAAAATTTTAAAGGCTTATATCTCGTGACCTTGACCTTCGGTGACCATGTGACCTGAAAAAATTCATTGACATTAATGTTACCTATGCACGGATACTTTCATTTAGGTTTTCCGATATTTACTTCCGGTTTTATATCCATTTGAAAATTGCAGTTTTTAGCTTTAAAGAGCTCTGACACGTGACCTAATTCATGTACGTCACAAATTCTTTCAAAATCTAATTATGCTAAATCTATTTATCAATTATATACAACACAATATTTTTAAATCAAAATAGCGCCTTTGGAATTTTGAAAATTAGTTATTCCATCTGCTTGTAAAATATTAAATTCAAATTTCAGTTGAAGGGAGAGTACTACATTTTGACATAAAGCTGCGTTTGGGCGATCGCCCTCTGCCATTAACTTGCGTTTGGGCGATACGTATATCATAAATGTACTTTTTTTTACATTGTAACAGTTTTAAAAGAAACATTAACATATATTTTCTTTGAACGAATTATGTATTGATAAATTTCGAGCTGCATTTCAAATTACGAAGTCTGAATGCTTTGCAGTCCGTTTCTAAATTGAGATTTGGCTCTTTCATGTGTCCTTTTTGCACTTTAGAACTTTTTTACAAATCTTAGAAATTTTGTGATATGCGTTTTCCACTGATGTATATCAAACTGTGATTACGCCTTTTTTTAATCAGATTACTTTTCACTACCGAACATGAAATGTTTATTTCACCTTTGACTACCGTGTGTGAACTGGTTATTCAACTTTTCACTACCGAATTCACAATTGTGCGTTTTAAAATTTGCTTTCTTCTGTAAACCTGACAACATGGATTGAAAGATGTCACTTTTCACCAATGGACGAAACCGGATGCGCACTGCATGGTACCATTCATGGTTCTAGTTTGTATACTTTTGTGTCTATATTACATACATACTGCAAAAAGAATTTTTCAAATATCTTCAAAATTCCGGAAGTTGAGATTTCGACTTTGAGAGCCAATAACTTCAAAACCGGAAGTGATACAAAAATTTTGAAAACATATTTTTGTTCGCCATCAAAATGTCTATCTACCTGTAAGTTTTCAGAACGATCGAAATAAAAATTGAAAAAAACACGCACAGTTTCAATGGAAATTGACACACATTTTTCAAACTTTAAAAGGCGGAATTTTGATTCAAATATATTGTGTTGTATATCATTGGAAAGAGCAGACATAGCATAGTACGACGGTGAAAGAAAATAAGACATATGTAAATTAGGTCACGTGGTAGGGCTGTTTAAAGTTAAAAATTACAATTTTCAAACGGCTATAAAACCGGAAGTAACCATTGGGCATCTGAAAAAAATATGTCATTGGATATATCTAATCAAGGGCAATAACTTTTGTACAGGTCACAAAGTCACAAAAGGTCAAGGTCACAAAATATGGGCCTTGAAAGTTTTGACAATTACTGACTTATTTTTTCCGGAAATCAGAAAAATTCAGAATTGAAATTCAAAAATCGGCTTCCCATGTTTTGGTCGCAGTCGACTATTGATTACATAGACATAAAAATTATGCAAATTCCATAACACCCTGAGGCCCCATTTTGCGTTTTATGAAAATATACCATTTCAAGATGGCGCCTGATCTGTTACATCCGGGTCAAATTTTATGATTTGTATAATTTTGAGTCTACATAACAAACATATTGCAAAAAGAATTTTTCAAATATCTTCAAAATTCCGGAAGTTGAAATTTCAACTTTGAGAGCGAATGACGTCAAAACCGGAAGTGATATCGAAATTTTAAAAATTGCTAATTGCTCGCAATCAAAATATCTATAAACATGTAAGTTTTCAGGTTGATCAATATAAAATTGCAAAAGTTGAAAAAGTGGTCAAGAAAAAGTGCTCCAAAAGTCAGCAAGATTTTTCTCAAAATGATATCGTTAAACTTTTGTCTCGTGGACAATCGATTAGAGAAATATGCAAAGTCAGTCCGTTCAAAATCGGTTGAAAAATAAAGGAGATAATGACCAAAACATCAAAACCCATATGTTCTCATACCTCATTTCCGGTTGGTAGGGCATGCGTCATTTTACATTTAAACAATACCGAGCAGTAGATTATCGTGGGAAATCTTGAGAGATTATATGTGGCATGTGTAGTTTTGGCTGGGCGCTCTGACCAGAAAGTGAAAGAAAAAAAAAACTAGAACCATGAATGGTACCATGCAGTGCGCATCCGGTTTCGTCCATTGGTGAAAAGTGACATCTTTCAATCCATGATGTCGGGTTTACAGAAGAAAGCTTGTTTTACATTAAAATGCAGAAGGTACAAAATTTTAAAACGCAAAATTTTGAATTCGGTAGTAAAAAGTAGAAAAACCAGTTCACACACGGTAGTCAAAAGTGAAATAAACATTTCATGTTCGGTAGTGAAAAGTCATCTGATTAAAAAAGGCGTAATCACAGTTTGATATACATCAGTGGAAAACGCATATCACAAAATTTCTAAGATTTGTAAATAAGTTCTAAAGTGCAAGAAAGGACACATGAAAGAGCCAAATCTCAATTTAGAAACGGACTGCACAGTATTCATACTTCATAGTTTGAAATACAGATTGAATTTTATCGATACATAATTCGTTCAAAGAAAATATATCTTAATGTTTCTTTTAAACAGTTACAATGTAAAAAAAAGTACAGTAATGATAACGTATCGCCCAAACGCAAGTTAATGGGAAAGGACGATCGCCCAAACGCAGCTTTATGTCAAAATGTAGTACTCTCCCTTCAACTGAAATTTGCATTTAATATTTTACAAGCAGATGGAATAACTCATTTTCAAAATTCAAAAGGCGCTATTTTGATTTTAAAATATTGTGTTGTATATAATTGAACAAGTAGATTTAGCATAATAAAATTGTGAAAGAATTTGTGACGTACATGAATTAGGTAACGTGTCAGAGCTCTTTAAAGCTAAAAACTGCAATTGTCAAATGGATATAAAACCGGAAGTAAACATCGGAAAACCTAAATGAAAGTATCTGTGCATAGGTATCGTCAATGGCAATGACATTGTTTCAGGTCACTTGGTCACCAGAGGTCAAGGTCACAAGATATGAGCCTTTAAAGTTTTGACAATTATTGATTTATCTTAACCGGAAATTAAAATAAATCAGAATTGAAATTCAAAAATCGGCGTCTCATGTTTTGGTAGCAATCGACTGTAGATTCCAAAAACATCAGAATTATGCAAATTTCATTACACCCTGAGGCCCCATTTTGCGTTTTATGAAAATATACCATTTCAAGATGGCGACTGATCTTTTACATCCGGGTCAAATTTTATTATTTGTATACTTTTGCGTCTATATTACATACATACTGCAAAAAGAATTTTTCAAATATCTTCAAAATTCCGGAAGTTGAAATTTCGACTTTGAGAGCCAATAACTTCAAAACCGGAAGTGATACAAAAATTTTGAAAACATATTTTTGTTCCCCATCAAAATGTCTATCTACCTGTAAGTTTTCAGAACGATCGAAATAAAATTTGAAAAAAACACGCACAGTTTCAATGGAAATTGACACCAATTTTTCAAACTTTAAAAGGCGGAATTTTGATTCAAATATATTGTGTTGTATATCATTGGAAAGAGCAGACATAGCATAGTATGACGGTGAAAGAAAATAAGACATATGTAAATTAGGTCACGTGGTAGGGCTGTTTAAAGTTAAAAATTACAATTTTCAAACGGCTATAAAACCGGAAGTAACCATTGTGCATCTGAAAAAAATATGTCATTGGATACATCTAATCAAGGGCTATAACTTTTGTACAGGTCACAAAGTCACAAAAGGTCAAGGTCACAAAATATGGGCTTTGAAAGTTTTGACAATTACTGACTTATTTTTACCGGAAATCAGAAAAATTCAGAATTGAAATTCTAAAATCGGCTGCCCATGTTTTGGTCGCAGTCGACTGTTGATTATATAGACATAACAATTATGCAAATTCCATAACACCCTGAGGCCCCATTTTGCGTTTTATGAAAATATACCATTTCAAGATGGCGCCTGATCTGTTACATCCGGGTCAAATTTTATGATTTGTATAATTTTTAGTCTACATAACAAACATATTGCAAAAAGAATATCTTCAAAATTCCGGAAGTTGAAAATTCAACTTTGAGAGCGAATGACGTCAAAACCGGAAGTGATATCGAAATTTTGAAAATTGCTAATTGCTTGCAATCAAAATGTCTATAAATATGTAAGTTTTCAGGTTGATCAATATACAATTGCAAAAGTTGAAAAAGTGGTCAAGAAAAAGTGCTCCAAAAGTCAGCAAGATTTTTCTCAAAATGATATTGTTAAACTTTTGTCTCGTGGACAATCGATTAAAGAAATATGCAAAGTCAGTCCGATCAAAATCGGTTGAAAAATAAAGGAGATAATGGCCAAAACATCAAAACCCATATGTTCTCATACTTCATTTCCGGTTGGTAGGACATGCGTCATTTTACATTTAAACAATACCGAGCAGTAGATTATCGTGGGAAATCTTGAGAGATTATGTGTGGCATGTGTAGTTTTGGCTGGGCGCTCTGACCAGAAAACGGAAAAAAAAAAAAAACTAGAACCATGAATGGTACCATGCAGTGCGCATCCGGTTTCGTCCATTGGTGAAAAGTGACATCTTTCAATCCATGTTGTCAGGTTTACAGAAGAAAGCTTGTTCTACATTGAAATGCAGAAGTTACAAAATCTTAAACGCATAATTGTGAATTCGGTAGTGAAAAGTTGAATAACCAGTTCACACACGGTAGTCAAATGTGAAATAAACATTTCATGTTCGGTAGTGAAAAGTAATCTGACTAAAAAAAGGCGTAATCACAGTTTGTTATACATCAGTGGAAAACGCATATCACAAACTTTTAAACAAGTTCTAAAGTGCATGAAAGGACACAATATGAAAGAGCCAAATCTCAATTTAGAAACGGACTGCACAGCATTCATACTTCATAGTTTGAAACACAGATCGAAATTCATCAATACATAATTCGTTCAAAGAAAATATATACTAATGTTTCTTTTAAAACAGTTACAATGTAAGAAAAAGTACATTAATGATATGCCTATCGCCCAAACGCAAGTTAATTGGAGAGGACGATCGCCCAAACGCATCTTTATGTCAAAATGTAGTACTCTCCCTTCAACTGAAATTTGAATTTAATATTTTACAAGCAGATGGAAAAACCAATTTTCAATATTCAAAAAGCGCTATTTTCATTTTAAAATATTGTTTTTGCATATTCTTTGAAAGAGCAGATTTAACATAATAAGACCGTGAAAGAATTTGTGACGCATATGAATAAGGTCACGTGTCAGAGCTCTTTAAAGTTAAAAACTGCAATTTTCAAATGGATATAAAACCGGAAGTAAACATCGGAAAATCTAAATGAAAGTATCCGTAAATAGGTATCGTCAATGGCAATGAATTTGTTTCAGGTCACTTGGTCCCCAGAGATCAAGGTCACGAGATATGAGCCTTTAAAGTTTTGACATTTACTGATTTATCTTAACCGGAAATTAAAATAAATCAGAATTGAAATTCAAAAATCGGCTTCTCATGTTTTGGTAGCAATCGACTGTAGATTCCAAAGACATCAGAATTATGCAAATTTCATTACACCCCGAGGCCCCATTTTGCGTTTTATGAAAATATACTATTCCAAGATGGCGACTGATCTGTTACATCCGGGTCAAATTTTATTATTTGTATACTTTTGTGTCTATATTACAAACATACTGCAAAAAGAATTTTTCGAATATCTTCAAAATTCCGGAAGTTAAAATTTTAACTTTAAGAGCAAATGACGTCACAACCGGAAGTGATACAAAAATTTTGAAAACATATTTTTGTTCGCCATCAAAATGTCTATCTATGTGTAAGTTTTCAGAACGTTCGAAATAAAATTTGAAAAAAACACGCACAGTTTTAATGGAAATTGGCACAAATTTTTCAAACTTTAAAAGGCGGAATTTTTATTCAAATGCATTGTGTTGTATATCATTGGAAAGAGCAGACATAGCATAGTACGACGGTGAAAGAAAATAAGACATATGTAAATTAGGTCACGTGGTAGGGCTGTTTAAAGTTAAAAATTGCAATTTTCAAACGGCTATTAAACCGGAAGTAAACATTGGACATCTGAAAACAATATGTCATTGGATACATCTAATCAAGGGCAATAATCTTTGTACAAGTCATTAGGTCACAAAAGGTCAAGGTCACGAAATATCGGCCTTGAAAGTTTTGACAATTACTGATTTATTTTTACCGGAAATCAGAAAAATTCAGAATTGAAAATCAAAAATCGGCTTCCCATGTTTTGGTCACAGTCCACTATTGATTACATAGACATAAAAGTTATGCAAATTCCATAACACCCTGAGGCCCCATTTTGCGTTTTATGAAAATATACCATTTCAAGATGGCGACTGATCCGTTACATCCGCGTCAAATTTTATGATTTGTATACTTTTGTGTCTACATAACAAACATACTGCAAAAAGAATTTTTCGAATATCCTCAAAATTCCGGAAGTTGAAATTTCAACTTTGAGAGCCAATGACGTCAAAACCGGAAGTGATATCGAAATTTTGAAAATTGCTAATTGTTCGCAATCAAAATGTCTATATATATGTAAGTTTTTAGGTTGATCAATATAAAATTGCAAAAGTTAAAAAAGTGGTCAACAAAAGGTGCTCCAAAAGTCAGCAAGATTTTTGTCAAAATGATATTGTTAAACTTTTGTCTCGTGGACAATCGATTAGAGAAATAAGCAAAGTCAGTCCGATCGAAATCGGTTGAAAAATAAAGGAGATAATGGCCAAAACGCCAAAACCCATATGTTCTCATACCTCATTTCCGGTTGGTAGGACATGCGCCATTTTACATTTAAACAATACCGAGCAGTAGATTATCGTGGGAAATCTTGAGAGATTATATGTGGCATGCGTAGTTTTGGCTGGGCGCTCTGACCAGAAAGCGAAAAAAAAAAAAAAAAAAAAAAAAAAAGTCATTTGCAAAACAAAGCAGTGCGTTCGCTAGAACGCACTGCAAAAAAAGACATTTGCAAAACAATGCAGTGCGTTCGCTAGAACGCACTGCAAAAAAAAAAAAAAAAAAGTCATTTGCAAAACAAAGCAGTGCGTTCGCTAGAACGCACTGCAACTAGAACCGTGCGATGGTACCGAGCAGTGCGCATCCGGTTTCGTCCATGGATGAAAAGTGACATTTTCAATCCATACTGCGAAATTTACATAAAAATCGGCATATAAATTTGTTATATTCGGGAGTGAAAAGTAGATTAACCAGTTCACGTTCGGTAGTGAAAAATGGAATAACCAGCGTATGTTCGGCAGTGAAAAGTCATCTTATTAAAAAAAAGTCGTTGGTTTTATTTATGTACATTTTTATACATCATTGGAAGTAGAATAGTTACAGAATATTTATTAATATTTTTCATATGCAATATCATACATATGAAAGAAATGAAATGAAATGAATGGAGTTTTACGTCCTACTTTTACCTAAGTTTATTTTTGCTGTCGAAATCCAAATTAGGTACCAATAAATGTTCGAACTTAACCATGTTGTGAAATTAGTGTATGCAGGAACACATATTTTGCTAGTCAACATATTGTCGTACAGTGTACAATACTACTACTTTTCAAATACGATATTTTCTAGAATTTCTCTTGGAAGCGGCCCTTTTTACTCATGCAATCATGACCAAAAAACACAAACATTTGCTCCCCACCCAGTTATTTAAAGCGATACAACCTCTTCGAATGAACAAATATTAAGTTTTCAAACTTGGTCAATAAGAGTATATATTTATCAACGTATACAAACAGAATGCAAAAAACCCATGAAACTATGTAAATTTCCATATAATAACAGATTATATGTGAACTAGAAAAGAATGCGTTGGTGTTAACGAATTCACACTTCTCGGACAGACACACCCTCTTTAAATTGAAGTTAATCAAATTGTTTTTGTTGTTTGACCTAGGCAACACTTCTAGGAATTTTATGGCACAATTGGGATATATTTGTCGTGTGGTTGAGATTAGGCTTCTATAATCACTGGATATAATATCAAAATTCACACAGTATCATTAGAGCCAATTAAGAAAATGATAGTTGACCTTTTCTAGGAGGGTGAACACCTTTGAAAAAAACGTACATTGTTCAAACCCCTGTTTTTTCCGAACAACTGTCAACATTTCTAATGAGAACTGCAACTTTCATTTGATTTAAAAGATAATTTAGAGTGATCATTTGATCATTAGAATTGGACGATTTGACCGATTACATAAATATTAATACGTACACGTAAATTACATACAAGTTACGGAGTCTTTTGTGACACACCACGTACGTAAAATATGTTTGACCACTTAAATCACTATGTTGGCACATAAATTACGAAGGTTTCGTGACCTATGTAAGACTAAAAACTGTACACACAACAACAGTTCGACACAAAGGCAACTTGTTGCCGAATGTTTCCGAACTGTATACACTAACACAGGCCCGTAGCCAAGGGGGGGCTTGGGGGGGCTTTGCCCCCCCTAATTCAAATCTTGCCCCCCTAAAATAAATCTCAAGAGTTATTTTAAAAAAGATACATTAATTCATTTTACTGAGTCAAGGGGTGTCTTAAACCTTAAATTCATAAGGAAATCGCATTTCCGGGAGTCCAATTCTCTAAATTTTCTAGATGAGATCCCCAGACTTCAGAAAATCGAGTTTCCAGGCATCCAATTGGCGTTCTCGTCAGCAAAAATGTGTGTGTAATTCTCAAAATGTTCTTAGTGACATACATGAGACCCTATTCAAATAATCTTAAACCCTAATGTCTGGAATTCGCGTCTAGATTTCATTTTTTAGAAAAGATCCCTTTGACCCTAAAGAAATAATCTCTTGAATCTTAAATTCGCTGGAAAATATCAGGAATTTTAGCATCTTTTTCTCGATTTTGCTTTGTATTAATCACACAGTCCCTTTGCAAGTAAACCTTAAATTCATCAGGAAATGTCAGGAAATCGCGTTTCAGGGAGTCAAATCCTCAAAATTTTCTAGAAGAGATCCCCAGACATCAGGAAATCGTGTTTCCAGGCTTCCAATTGACGTTCTCGGCCGCAAAAAGGTTTGTAATTCTCAAAATTTTCTTAGTGACATACCTCAGACACTGTTCAAAATACCGTAATCCCTAAATTCGTCTAGAAATGTCTGGAATTGGCGTCTAAATTTCAATTTTTTTTTTCAGACAAGAACCTTTTGACCCTATAGAAATAATCTTGAACCTTCAATTCGCTGGAAAATATCAGGAATTTTCAGGAAATGTCTGGAAATCGCGTTTCAAGGAGTCAAATTCAACTTTTCTAAAGGTCCCCAAACTCAAAAAATCGCATTTCCAGTCTTCCGATTGCACCAATAAATGTAGAAATAATCTACAGAGGGCACTGTAATGGCGTAACATTGCATTGAAATAACACAAAGTTTTCCATAAAAGGGGATGGGGGTATCTTTCGGTGGATACCTAAACTGCCCCCCTTGATTGGACGTTTGCCCCCCTAAAAGTACTTGGCATGCTACGGGCCTGCACTAACAGCATTTTCGACAACGTGACATTTCGACAATATGCTGGCCAACATCTTGTCGAAAATGTTGTCAGTGTGAACAGTACTTTAACGTACCGCCGAATTTGCATGAAGTCACCAGTGCTCCGCCGATACGTAAACATTTCTTTTAATCACCCAACAAACTCGCCCAAACTTATATCCACAAATTTTATTCACCTCAAGACCAGATCACCCAAACTCTGAATTATTTTTTCTCACGATCTGCACGTGCACAATGTGTATAAATAAGATAAATTTTATGTCAAGAATCATTTCTGAGACTGACAAGGAAAGGATAAGATTGTATTTTGATATAATAATATACAGGTAAATATTGATATTGTTCTGTACATTGCTGTAGTTTATTGTTTTGAAGTAAACACTGTTATAGAGTGTTTTTAATACGAATATCGTAATTCACTGTTGGAAATTTTACTGACGAAGAACTTTGTTGTAAATACCGGGTAGCCTTAATCATTTTTGGTGTCCCCTATTGCCCAACATTTGGTTTTATAATATGTCGTTTACAAATGTTTACTTTTCAGACTACAAAAATGAAGGCTTGTTTGACATTGGTAGTTTTAATGGCAGTACTTGTCACTTCAGATGCCTTTTGGATCTTTGGTAAACGAGGTAAGTTGTGTTATAGAAAATTCTGTTCTCATTTACAATAATTTTTTAATAGTATAAAATGTTCACTTCCCTTTTGTTCGCTTTCAATAACACTTTTATATAAATTGTAGCAAATAATTGACTCCACTAAATAAGGATTGAACCACTTTTCAACTACTTGTATTTACAATTGGGGGGGGGGGGGATTATGAATCTACAAATTGACATTTTCAAACTGCAAAATATTATTGTTTTAGATCTTAACCAGGGACCACCACCAGCTGTTAAAGCTGCTTTGATCTCTTTATGTTCTCAGTATGCAGAATCTACTAGTACAGATCCAATGGCTCAAGATGTCAGACATGTCTGCCAAGTCTTAAAAGAATCGGGTTCTGGAAGAGCTGGTAATGTATAATTTCACATACTTTTCTATCCTTAAAAGGCTTATAATAACGTCGCCAGTTCGTCCATTGCTTGTAAAGGCTAGGAAGCCTTTTTTCCAGCGAGTCTTTGGCCAAACATCTTGTCATTTGTTTTCCCGGATTATACATCCTTGAATTTTCACACCCTATCGAGAACCATCAACAAGTTGACAACAACCCCAAATGGCGTCGTGTGAAGAGCGACGCTGGAACCGAAAATGCTATAGAACCTCGTAATCGTGGTCAAATTGCGAGTTGGGCCGCATCAAAATTTTCCATGTTGAGAGTTTACTTGCCCAAATGTAATGGCTAACAAATTTTTTTAATGTGTGTTCATATTTAATTTTTTCAGAACGATCTCGACTAGGACTGGATTCCTACTTGAAGCATAAATAGTCTTTTATTGGAAATAAAATATCTTAAATTATTTAGTTTCTTTCAAACTGCCCTTTATATTTTATGGAAGTAAAGCATGCTTATACCCCTTAAATAACTGGAAGTGGGAGGGGGGAAGCAAATGTTTTGTGTTTTTTGGTCATAGTTCGCGAATAAAAAAGGCCTGCTTCAAGAAAAATTCTGAGACATTGATTAGAAAATATCGTATTTGAAAAGTATTATGTACACTGTACGACAATATGTTGACCAGCAAAATATTTGTTCCTGCATTCACCAATTTCACAACCATGGTTAAGTTCGAACATTTATTGGTGGCGTCTACAACAGATCATAGATTTATAGTCGTTGTCTAATTTGGATTTCGACAACAAAAATAAAACTTGTACTTATCTCAGAAACATTGAACAACATGTTTCCCAACTACACACTGACATTTTCGATAACATGGCATTTCGGCAACGTGTTACCTAATGGAGGTATAACGTTGCCAAAATTGTCGATTGTGTTGCAACTTAAAAATATCAATGTCGTTATTACAAAATGCATTTGTCAATGCTGCAAAATACAATTGTTTGTGTGCAAATGCAAATTGTATAGGTATGCTCAAAAATCAAATCGTATGTCACACGAATGCAGCAAACAATTTACTCTTTTACTATGCATTTTGCATTGACACTTTTGTATTATCAAACCTTGGACAATGAACTTTTGCACAATGAGTGAGGTCAGAACAACAAAGGCTCATGTTGTGTAATTTTAAATAGGGAGGACTATATTTCAGAAGCAGAAAATCAACTAAATAATCCTAATCATTATGCCATTTTGCCGGAACCATTTTTTAAAGAAACGGCTAATATGATTAACAATATTCTTCGCAATTTAGTTCAAACAAGTTTTCTTAAAGGGAAACAATATGACTATCTGTCTGCCAAATCCGACTGTCGTGAGAGACACTTATACACTTTACCTAAGATCCATAAGAATCCAAGCAAGGAGTGGTTTATCCCTAATAAAATCCCAAAAGGCCGTCCGATTATATCAGACTGTGGTAGTGAGTCGTATGCAGTGTCAGAATACATTGATCATTTCTTACTACCATTAGCATGTCAGCATCGGGCCTACCTTAAAGATACAAATGATTTTGTCAACCAAATCAAAAATCTTCGAGTTCCTTCGAATGCTATTCTGATTTCTATTGACGTGTCATCTATGTATACTAATATCGATAACACTACTGGTTTAATGGCAGTTCGTAAAGCTTTCAATAGAAACCCAGATCCAAATAGGCCCGACGATGCAATTCTACAACTTTTAGAGATTTGTCTCAGTCGCAACGACTTCACATTTAATAATAAAACGTATCTACAAACTTCAGGGACAGCTATGGGCAAACGATTCGCCCCTTCGTACGCAAACCTTTTTATGGCCGAGTGGGAACGAGAGGTATTTACCCTTTGTCCATTTGACCCACTTTTTTATAAACGATTTTTGGACGATATTTTCATTGTTTGGACTCATTCTATAGAACAGTTTGGGGAATTCTTTGGAATCCGCAACAACCACCATCCGTCCATCAAACTAACCGCCAACGTCAGTCACAAAAGCATAGATTTCCTCGATACCACTGTCTTCAAAGGAGATTCCATAGAAGAAACGAATAAACTAGATATTAAGGTGTATTTTAAAGAAACCGATACTCATCAACTCCTGCACAAGAGCTCTTTTCATCCAAAACATACCTTCTCTGGTATAATTAAGTCACAAGTTCTACGATTCCACCGAATTTGCACAAGACCTTCAGATTTCAACCAAGCCTGTACGATTGTCTTCTCAAAACTGAAAGAGCGTAAATACTCTAAACGATTTTTACGAAACATAAAAAGTACCACTCTAGCTCAGATAGCAGCTAAAAATAGACTTTATGACGAAGCGCCAGCAGGCTTAAGGAGTGCCCCATGTTTGTCAAGTAGATGTAAAACATGTCCCTTTATATCAGAAACTCACTATTTTTTAAGTAACTTTACGAATAAAAGGTACCCGATCCAGGAGCATCTAACATGTCAAAACTCGAATGTAATATATTTAATCTCTTGTAAGAAATGCCCCAAACAATATGTAGGAGAAACTAAGAATAATTTACGCACTCGTTTTAATGGCCACAGATCAGATATCAAATTAAAGAAAGACAAGCCTGTATCTAATCATTTTAATCTTGACGACCATTCAATAGACGACCTCACCTTAACCCCAATTGAGCGCATAGAAATTGACTTGCCAGAAGACGAAACTACGAAATTCCGACAATCTAGGGAAGCCCATTGGATTGAGACATTGAATACAGCAAGACCTATAGGACTCAATATTCACCATAATGCAGGCATAGCCCCCTTTGTTGTCCCGTTCAATACAACCAGCAATCGAGTAAGCAAGATAGTTCATGCCCACTACAAGAGTCTTCAAGAGAAATTCCCTCATGTCTATAAGCAGAAAATGATAGTTGCGTATTCTAAAAATAAGAACTTTAATGACAATCTTGTTCATAGCAAACTAAAAACCATCGATACATAACAGGTACTATACTCATCGCCCTTTGGGCGAGCTATATTGTTCTAATTTCAGATCATAACAGAAGAAAAAACTCCAGAAGATCCAGACCATTTACTCCAATCTCTCAATAAAGTATTTGTTCCACCCTAGGCCTGTACATTTGGGAGAATCAAACCCTCCCTTCCCCGAACTTTAACTCAAAACCAACTACTGTATTATGGATGTATAACGTTGCCAAAATTGTCGATTGTGTAATTGCAACTTTAAAAATACCAATGTCGTAATTACAAAATGCATTTGTCAATGCTGCAAAGTACAATTATTGTCGATGTGTAAAAATTCAAAATGTATAAGTATACTAAAAAATCCAATGAAATGCCACCCGAATGCAGCTAACAATTTACTCTTTGCATTATGCATTTTGCATTAGGTACTTTTGCATTATACATTCTGCATTAGTGACTTTGCATTACGCACTCTGTATTACCAAACCTAGAATAGAATAGACTTGGGTTTCTATCTTTAACATATTAAATTTACTCGAAATAATACAGGAGGTATTATTTATCTTTAAGGGAGAACCCATCTTGTCAACAAGAAATATAGTATCAATGAACATGCATATTTATGAATTTCCGTACATTTCTGCCGTTTATGCGTCACCATTCCATATAAATTATGTTCTATTGTGTAAAAGTTTATTGTGCAAGGTTTGATAATACAAAGTGCCTAATACAAAAGAGTCATTGCAAAATGCATAATGAAAGAGTAAATTGTTTGCTGCATTCGTGTGGCATTCCATTGGATTTTTGAGTATACCTATACAATTTGAATTTGTACACATAAACAATTATACTTTGCAGCATTGATAAATGCATTTTGTAATTACGGCATTGATATTTTAAAGTTGCAACACAATCGACAATTTTGGCAACGTTATTTATACCTCCATAGGTAACACGTTGCCGAAATGCCATGTTATCGAAAATGTCAGTGTGTGGTTCGGAAACATGTTGTTCAATGTTTCTGAGATAAGTACAAGTTTATTTTTGCTGTCGAAATCCAAATTAGGTACCAATAAATGTTCGAACTTAACCATGTTGTGAAATTAGTGTATGCAGGAACACATATTTTGCTGGTCAACATATTGTCGTACAGTGTACAATACTACTACTTTTCAAATACGATATTTTCTAGAATTTCTCTTGGAAGCGGCCCTTTTTACTCATGCAATCATGACCAAAAAACACAAACATTTGCTCCCCACCCAGTTATTTAAAGCGATACAACCTCTTCGAATGATCAAATATTAAGTTTTCAAACTTGGTCAATAAGAGTATATATTTATCAACGTATACAAACAGAATGCAAAAAACCCATGAAACTATGTAAATTTCCATATAATAACAGATTATATGTGAACTAGAAAA
Source organism: Lottia scabra (assembly GCA_029955415.1). Lineage (NCBI taxonomy): Eukaryota > Metazoa > Mollusca > Gastropoda > Lottiidae > Lottia > Lottia scabra. The sequence goes on along the minus strand of JARJEI010000047.1, from coordinate 1,084,209 downwards.
GAATGCGTTGGTGTTAACGAATTCACACTTCTCGGACAGACACACCCTCTTTAAATTGAAGTTAATCAAATTGTTTTTGTTGTTTGACCTAGGCAACACTTCTAGGAATTTTATGGCACAATTGGGATATATTTGTCGTGTGGTTGAGATTAGGCTTCTATAATCACCGGATATAATATCAAAATTCACACAGTATCATTAGAGCCAATTAAGAAAATGATAGTTGACCTTTTCTAGGAGGGTGAACACCTTTGAAAAAAAAAAACGTACATTGTTCAAACCCCTGTTTTTTCCGAACAACTGTCAACATTTCTAATGAGAACTGCAACTTTCATTTGATTTAAAAGATAATTTAGAATGATCATTTGATCATGAGAATTGGACGATTTGACCGATTACATAAATATTAATACGTACACGTAAACTACATACAAGTTACGGAGTCTTTTGTGACACACCACGTACGTAAAATATGTTTGACCACTTAAATCACTATGTTGGCACATAAATTACGAAGGTTTCGTGCAAGGATACCCAGGGTTTCTATCTTTAACATAATATTACAAATTATTTACTATCATAGTCTTGAAATAATACAGAGGTATCTATCTTTAAGGGAAAACCCATCTTTAACTGTCAACAAAAACTAGTATCAATGCGCAAGCATATTTATTAATTTACGTAAATTTCCATTTTTTACGTATGCAAATGAACACGTCATCATTCCATATAAGGTATAAATATGTTGTATATTATGTTCTATTGTGTAAAAGTCTATTATGCAAGGCTTGCTAATACAAAGTGCGTAATGCAAAGTGACTAATGCAGAATGTAAAAAGCAAAGTGTCTAATGCAAAATGCATAATGCAAAGTGTAAATTGTTATTTGCATTTGTGTGGCATTTCCTTGGATTTTGAAGTATACTTATACATTTTGCATTTTTACACATCGACAATATTGTACTTTGCAGCATTGACAAATGCTTTTTGTAATGACGACATTTGGTATTTTAATGCTGCAACACAATGAATAATTTTGGCAACGATATTCCTCCATAGTTACCTGACATGGTGTCGGAAATGTTGTCAGTGTGTATAGTACTTTAATGTCCATTATTTTAATTTTCCTTGAATACACTTTGTGAAACAAATTGGTTTCAAAATTTTTCTGTCAAATCCATGCATAAACTTACCACCATAGGAAGAAACGAATGTATGTCATTTTGTTTTTCAATTCAATATATCAATCGCATTTCTATCGCATTCGTGAGTAAATTTTCCAAACATTAAAATAGAAAAGGTGATTTCAAGGGAGTACGGATCCGAACGAGATTTGTTTGATCTGACCTATGTAAGACTAAAAACTGTACACACAACAACAGTTCGACACAAAGGCAACTTGTTGCCGAATGTTTCCGAACTGTATACACTAACAGCATTTTCGACAACGTGACATTTCGACAATATGCTGGCCAACATCTTGTCGAAAATGTTGTCCGTGTGAACAGTACTTTAACGTACCGCCGAATTTGCATGAAGTCACCAGTGCTCCGCTGATACGTAAACATTTCTTTTAAACACCCAACAAACTCGCCCAAACTCATATCCACAAATTTTATTCACCTCAAGACCAGATCACCCAAACTCTGAATTATTTTTTTTCACGATCTGCACGTGCACAATGTGTATAAATAAGATAAATTTTATGTCAAGAATCATTTCTGAGACTGACAAGGAAAGGATAAGATTGTATTTTGATATAATAATATAATAATCTACAGGTAAATATTGATATTGTTCTGTACATTGCTGTAGTTTATTGTTTTGAAGTAAACACTGTTATAGAGTGTTTTTAATACGAATATCGTAATTCACTGTTGGAAATTTTACTGACGAAGAACTTTGTTGTAAATACCGGGTAGCCTTAATCATTTTTGGTGTCCCCTATTGCCCAACATTTGGTTTTATAATATGTCGTTTACAAATGTTTACTTTTCAGACTACAAAAATGAAGGCTTGTTTGACATTGGTAGTTTTAATGGCAGTACTTGTCACTTCAGATGCCTTTTGGATCTTTGGTAAACGAGGTAAGTTGTGTTATAGAAAATTCTGTTCTCATTTACAAGAATTTTTTAATAGTATAAAATGTTCACTTCCCTTTTGTTCGCTTTCAATAACACTTTTATATAAATTGTAGCAAATAATTGAAACATTTGGTTGATGGTGACTCCACTAAATAAGGATTAAACCACTTTTGTATTTAGAATTGGGAGGGGGAAAACTGTATGAATCTACAAATTTACATTTTCAATCGGCAAAATATTATTGTTTTAGAACTTAACCAGGGACCACCATCACCAGCTGTTAAAGCTGCTTTGATCTCTTTATGTACCCAGTATGCAGAATCTACTAGTACAGATCCAATGGCTCAAGAGGTCAGACAAGTCTGCCAAGTCTTAAAAGAAGCGAGTTCTGAAAGAGCTGGTAATGTATAAATTCATATACTTTTCTATCCTTAAAAGGGTTATTATAACGTCGCCAGTTCGTCTATTGCTTGTAAAAGACTAAAACCTTTTCTTCCAGCGAGTCTTTGGCCACTTACCATTTGCTTTCCCGGATTATACATCCTTGAATTTTCACACCCTATCAACAACCTCAAATTGCGTCATGTGAAGAACGACGCTGGAACCGACAATACTATAGAACCTCGTAATCTTGGTCAAATTATGAGTTGGCCGCATCAAAATTTGCATTTTCTTTTCCGTGATGGAGTTTACTTTCCCAATTATAATGGCTAACAAATGTGTTTATATTAATGTAATTTTTTCAGAACGATCTCGACCAGGACTGGATTCCTACTTGAAGCATAAATAGTCTTTTATTGGAAATAAAATATCTTTAAATTATTTAGTTTCTTTCAAACTGCCCTTTATATTTTATGAAAAAGTAAAGCTTGCTAATACCCCCTAACTGAGGGAGGGGGGGGGGGGGGGTTGTTGGAGCAAATGTTGTTTTTTGGTCATGATTACATGTGTATCCAGAATTCTGAGAAATTGACTAGAAAAAATATCGATAGTACTCTACACACTGACAACATTGGCCAGCGGATCTGGATAGCAAACATTAATTGTTCCTGTATACACACGATATCAATAGTAGCTTCTGGTACATAATGTCAAAGTTTCAAAGATTGAAATGTTAGCAATAACACACTAGAGCTGTGAACAGCACTGAGCGTGGCCCGTGATACGTTGCCTGATAGCCGTAAGACTTTTTGAACTTCAAACCCCTAAAGTCTGGTATTCACTCCCTCATTTTTAGTAAAAAGTTTTGTGAAAGTGTAGATTCAATATTATATCAATATAACTTATAGTATAGTAATTTGTATAGCTTCATGGTAGCTATAATATACAGGTATGTGTGAAATGTTACATAATATATTTTTTGTATAATCTTTTTGAGAACTGGAACTGGAACTTCAAATTAATATTGTAAGTCTTAGAATGTCTTTGCTTTGATGTCTTCAAAATTTGTTGTAACAGAGTACAATTTTCAGTCAAAATTAGTATTTTTTTGGCCATTTTGACCAATGAATTGGTTGAAATCAAAGAGGAAATTCAGAGGCCATTTTGACCAAAATAGGGGCCATGGTGACTGGCCATTTTGACCAAAAATTTTTGACTAGGGGCCAATTTGGATAGGGGCCCAATTGACTATGGCAAGATTGAACATTTACTTTTTATTGCAACGGATTAGCGCAGACGCGTTGCCAGTTAAATAATTTATTGCTGTCTGCTAGATAGTCCATCACTACAGATTATGTACTCTGACTAATTTGTTCATGACATATAATAAGCTTAGCAGACGACAAAAACAAAATTGGAATTGGGTGTTACAGAAGATACTCTCTTATAGAAGCACTGGTCAAGGTCACAAGAAGAGAGTATAGATTGTATGTTAAATTAATGTCATTTTGACCAAAGAATTGGTTGAAATCAAAGAATAAATACAGAGTCCATTTTGACCAAAATAGGGGCCATGGTGACCGGTCCATTTTGACCAAAATAGGGGCCATGGTGAATGGCCATTTTGACCAAATTTAACTGTTATGGCCATTTTGACTAGGGGCCATTTTGTATAGGGGATATACCCCCTTCCCCAACATTCAAACTGTGTAAACGTCAATATTTTCCTTTAATGCTGAGTTGAAATACTGTCTTTTGTTTCAATGGATTGGAGCAGTCAGTAGCCAGTTGAATTGATGTTAGTCAATTAAGTGCCGTGGGTAAGAATCACCCTCAAAAAAAGAAAAAATCTGATATTATATCAAATATAGCAAACACTCGAAAAAACATGTTAATTTTTATAAAGTTAAGGGTGTTAATTGGGCTATTTTACGTTATGAAAAAATGGAATAAGTATATGAAATAATGATTTCTTGAGACTTGTTGTGCATTTGTTGATGATTTGGGGTCCTTCTCGATAGTTTAAGGTTGATTTCATGTCAATCAGATTGTTTTTAATGAGTTGACAGCCCTTTCAAACATGTCATAAAAATTGGACATTTCAAACCTTTGATACAAGTTTAAAAAAATGTGAATGGATCAATCTACATCAAACTTGGCATAAATGTAGACAATTACATTGCCAAGAAACGTACAGAGCGATTTTCCAAAAAAAATTATTATTTTGGTGGTTACCATGGAAATACGAAAATTTACACGTAGGTACGGCAAACATTTTCCGGGGGCCAAACTGTACGTTTCATCCTTATTGAATAAGCTTTCAATCAAGACCAAGATCGTAATTTTCCAATAAAAAATGGCTGAGAAATCTTGTACCAACCGGGACACATTTTGCTACTTTTTCCTAATTTCTTAGCAAAAACTAACGAAATACCTAATTTCTTTTCGGTTTTTTTCATTCTATATAATCATTTTAATCCTCTCTACTTCATTTTTTCTCAGAAAAGGGGTACTCTATGCCTATCTTCACTTTAATGGGTTTTGTATTAAACTGCTCATGTCATATGTCGTTGAAAAGAGAAAATTTAGTACATACTGACTATACACACCATATTGCTATTAGATAATTGCATTGTAAGTAAGAACCCTCAGTCGAAAAAAACCGCAATATTTTGAAAAAATATTTTAATGGGTTATTGTCATATATCGTTTAAAAGATAATCAAATATGCATTACAAAATTGAAAAATTTAATTCTCTGCGTTGATTAGAAAATGCGATATAGATGTCCAAAGTTGACAAATATGTCAATTTTCAAATGTCCATAAAACCAGAAGTTAATATTTTTCAATTAATATCAGCATACCTATGGATAGCTGAGGTCAAGGACATCCTTCATTGGAATTTTCAAGGTCATCAAAGGTCAAGGTCACATAATATGGCCTTTTGAATTTTCAAAAAATTCAAACGAACATAACAAAATTTCAAATTCGAAATTCAAAATTCTGTTCCAACAAACTGTAGACAAGGTTACAAGGTTTTGATAGACACCAAAATCATAAAAATCGGATAACAAATAGACGACTTATTGATTTTTTGCTGAAATGTGTCAGTCTGTGACGGCAGCCTATGCATCACTTCCGGTTTGGATTTTTTATGCTAAGTGCATTCTAATTATGACTGACAGACAATATATATAGTTTTTGTCAATATCTGAAATTTATAACGGAAGTGAGGCGGCTAGGCGTGATTTTGAAAAACCGGAAGTTCTCACGTCAAAACCGGAAGTGATAGAAAAATTTTGATTGATTAATTTTATTTCTATGGACATTCTGTACATGTCCTATGAATTTCAGGTCAATCGGATAATTAGCGGCTGAGTTAGAAATTTTGAGCTTTTTTGAAAATTTTGGTTTCAAATTTTTTGGACAAAAATATTTAAAAATTGAAATGTGTGTAGTCCCACCTGATACTTCTTTTTACAATGAAGATATTAAAGAAAATTTCAGCCAAATCGGTCCATAAATAAACCCTACAGACTAAGTGCAAAATAATTGCATATTATGCAATAGCCCACTCCTGGTTCAGCAAAAAATGAGTTTCAGATATTCATTTTTGATTCCAGGTCATTTAATAATGTTTGAAGGATACAATTATGCTACACCATTTTCGATTTTCTCTAAAAAGTTTCCCCAAAAAAAAAACAAAAATAAAAAACAAAAAAAATAAAAAAAAAATAAAAAACTAGAACCGTGATAACGGTACTGAGCAGTGCGCAATTTAAACATCCTTGAACGGTTGCATTTTAGTCCTGCATATAAATTAGGTCATGTGACAGAGCTGTTTATAGTTAAAAATCTAAATTATCAATCGGCTATTAAACCGGAAGTAAACATCGGAAAACACAAAGTAAAACATCATTTGATAGATTTTATCGAGGGCAATAGCTTTGGTTCAGATCAAAAGGTCATCAAACGTCAAGGTCACGAGTTTTGAGCTTTGAAAGTGTTTGCTATTGCTTTTTATTTCTTTAACCGGAAATAGACAAAACTTTTAATCGAAATTAGGAAATCGGCTGTTACCATTTTGTTAGTAATATATTGAAGATGACATAGACATCAACATTATGTAAATCGGATGATATCCTGATCACTTATATCGATTTAAAGAAAAGTTGGTCATTTCAAGATGGTGGTCTACTAGTTACTTCCGGGTCCAATTTTATCATTTTTTTCCTATGAATGTTATGTCATTTCATATCTTCAAAAGAATGTGTCGACTCACTTTAAAAATCCACAATTTAGGAAAAGTGTTACAATAATTGCTGAATATCTTATACCGGAAATAGACAAACACCATAATCGAAATTAGCAATTCAGCTGCCCTCATTTTGTTGGCAATAGATTGAAAATGCTATAAACATCAAAATTATATAAATCGGATGTCGATTTAAAGAAAACATGTTCATTTCAAGATGGTTGCCAACGTGTTACTTCCGGTTACGATTTTGTCATATTTTTTGCTTTGTTAGTCATGTTCTTTCATATCTTGAGAAGAAATTGTTACCTATCTTATGAAATCCGTAATTCAGATAACACGTGTATTTTTCCCGCCAAAAAACCACGCAGAGTTACTATAGAACAAAGAACAAAATTCCAAATAGCAATTTTGATCAAAATAACTAGTGTTATATATCACTGGAAAGAGGAGATAAAGCGTAATAAGAAAAGAAGATATTTTGTGACGTGACGTCACGTGACAGAGCTGTTCAAAGTTCAAACTAACAATTTTTAAATGGCTATAAAACCGGAAGTAAATATTGGACAACAAAAATGAATACATCGTTGGGTAGATCTCATCATGGGCAATAACTTTTGTTCAGGTCATAAGGTCACCCAAATCCAAGGTAACGTGTAATGAGCTTTGAAAATTTTGGCCATTTCTGAATATTTTTTACCGGAAATAGACAAACATCATAATAGGAATTAGCAAATTGGCTGTCATCATTTTGTTGGCCATAGATTGAAAATGCCCTAGACATCAATATTATACAAATCGGATGATACCCTGTTCACTTCTCTCGATTTAAAGAAAACATGTTCATTTCAAGATGGTGGCCAGTGTGTTACTTCCGGTTACGATTTTATCATATTATTTTCTTTGTTAGTCATGTTCTTCCATATCTTAAGAATAAATTGTTACCTATCTTATGAAATCCGTAATTCAGATAACACGTGTTTTTTCCCGCCAAAAAAACACGCAGAGTTACTATAGAACAAAGAACAAAATTCGAAAAAGTAATTTTGATCGAAATATCTAGTGTTATACATTTTTGGAAACAGGAGATAAAGCGTGATAATAACAAAAGATAATTTGTGACGTACATGAATTAGGTCACGTGACAGAGCTGTTTAAAGTCAAAACTCGACATTTTCAAATGGCTATAAAACCAGAAGTAGACATCGGACAGCAAAAATGAATACATCAGTTGATAGAACTCATCATGGGTAATGACTTTTGTTCAGGTCACAAGGTCACCCAAGGTCAAGGTCACAAGATATGAGCCTTAAAAGTTTTGACTATTTCTGAAAATCTTAAACCAGAAATAAAAAAAATTCTGAATCGAAATTCAAAAATCGGCTTCCCATGTTTTGTTAGCAATCGACTGTAGATTCCGTAGACATCATTTTTATTCAAATCGAATGATTCCCTGATTCTGAATTTCGATTTAAAGAAAAATCAGTCATTTCAAGATGGCGACTGATATGAAATATCTGGGTCAGATTTTTTCATTCCATATTTAGTCAATGGTTATTTCTAGCACATTGCATAAAGATTTTTTTGAATATCTTAATTATTCCGGAAGTTGAAATTTCAACTTTACAAGCAAATGACGTCAAAACCGGAAGTGATATAAACATTTTGAAAATACCATTTAGTTAAAAATCAAAATGTTTATACACCTGTAAGTTTTCAAATTGATCGAAATAAAATTGCAAAAGTTAAAAAAACGGTTAAAAAAGTGCCCCAAAAAGTCAGCAACGAATGTCTAAAAGTGCATTTTTGTTGAAATCTATATGTAGACATTAGAATAATGAAATAAACAAAAAAAATTCTATCAAAATCGGTTGAAAAACAGAGGTAAAAATTGTAAAAAACATCAAATGGGTTTTTCTCTCATATGTCATTTCCGGTTGGACAAAAAACCGCCATTTTACATTCACCCAACACCGAGCAGTTAGTGATTGTAGGAATACATGTGAGATAATGTGTGGCATGCTCCCTTCATACCGAATTAGCGTGACCAGAAGTAGACAAAAAAAAAAAAAAAAAAAGTCATTATGAAAACAAAGCAGTGCGTTCGCTAGAACGCACTGCAACTAGATCCATAGGCTTTGCATGGTTCTGAGCAGTGCGTAACAGTTTTGGAATTACTTAAAAACTGTTTTTAAAAGGGTCTGTATTGGTATCATTTCTAGACAAAGAAAGCTACCACAACTAGCGAAACCTTGGATGTTAATTGTTAAGTCAAAAATCGCAAATTTGAATTGCTTACAAAACCGGAAGTATACATCGGACAACAAATATGAAAACATAGTCGGATAGATCTCATCGAGGGCAAAAACTTTTGTTCAGGTCACAATGAAACCAAAGGTCAAGGTCACGAGGTATGAGTCTTGAAAGTTTTGGTAATTACTGAAAAAAATAAAACGGAAATGCAAGAAAGGCAAACCAGAAGATCAAAAATCGATTAACAATGCTTTGAATGCAATCGACTGTAGTTTCCAAAAATATCAAAGTTACAAATTCAGCTCATAACCCTGAGGCCCCATTTTGAGTTTTACAAAAGTTAGTCATATCAATATGGCGGCCGATTTGTAACTTCCGGGTTAAATTTTTTTATTTCAAATTGTTGATATACCATAATGTTAAATATTGCAAAAAACAAATTTCAAATATATTCAAAATTCCGGAAGTTGAAATTTCAAATTTACAAGCTAATTACGTCAAAACCGGAAGTGGTATAAATTTTTCGAAAACAGATTTTGGATTGCAATCGAAATATCTTTCCATCTGTAAACTTTCAGATCGATTGAAATAAAATTTGAAAAAAACACGCACAGTTACAATGGAAATTTGCACAAAATGTTCAAATTTTAAATCGTGCAATTTTAATTTAAGTGTATATTGTCGTACATCATTGGAAAGAGCAAATTACGCATAATATGATTGTTAAATCATTTTTGACGTATTTACGCTAGGTCACGTGACAGGACTGTTTAAAGTCAAAAATCACATATTTCAATTGCCTATAAAACCGGAAGTATACATCGGATCACAAACATGAATACATCATTGGATAGATTTCATCAAGGACAATAAGTTTTGTTCAGGTACCAAGGCCACCATAGGTCAAGGTCAAAAGATATGAGGCTTGAAAGTTTTAGTAATTACATAAAAAATCAAAACGAAAAAAAAAAAAAAAAATTGAAATCAAAATTCAAAATTCGGCGGCTAGACTTTTTTGGCAATCTATTGTAGTTTCCAAAAATGCTAAAGTTACGGATGCCGCTCATAACCCTGAGGCCCCATTTTTAATTTTACAAAAGTTACTCATATCAAAATGGCGGATGATCTGTTACTTCCGGGTCGGATTTTTTTATTTCAAATTGTTGTTATAACAAATTATAACACAATGAAAAAAACAAATTTGAAATATCTTCAAATTTCCAGAAGTTGACATTTTAAATTTACAAGCTAATTACGTAAAAACCGGAAGTGGTATCAAAATTTTGAAAACTGCATTTTGTTTAGAATCAAAATGTCTATACACCTGCAAGTTTGCAGATCGAACGAAATAAAATTGTAGAAGTTGAAAAAAATGCAAAAATTAAAATTAAGAAAATAGTCAACTAAAAGTCAAAATTGGAGAAGTTTAAAATTTTTATTTAGTAGCGCACAGTTATAGAAAACAGTTCAAAATAGTTTGATAAAAATTGGATCAAAAATAGAGACGTGAGATTCAAAAAACCAAAATTGTGTTTTTTGTTCTACATCATTTCCGGTTTGTCAAAATGGCACCAATTTATATTTAAAAGTTCATGGTCAACAATTTATCGTAGGGAATTGAACAAATCTGTATGTGGCATGTTGCCTTCTTTCTAAAATAGCGAGTGTAAAATTCGAAAAAAAAAAAAAACTAGAGCCGTACCAAAACGGCGCTGGGCAGTGCGTCATCCTGGAATCTTTCATAAATCACAAGGCACTAAGCAAATGGTTATAAAAATATTAATATTAAAAAAGTTAGAAACATTTTTTCTAGTCTAGTTACAGCATGATAGCTTTAATAAAGATTAACAATAAAAATAGTAGTTCTCTCCCTTCAACTGTTTTGACGATAATTGTTAGCGTTATTTAATCAAATGTGTTAGCGTTTTGGCGATGTTTTTTACTTCTTTGGTTTGTTAATTACAGGTTGAAGGGAGAGCACTATCATTTAACCATTTAGACAACAAACATATTATTTTAGTTAATTAGCCAATAACGTCAAAACCGGTAGTAATATCGAAATTTTGAAAATAGATTTGAGTTCGCAATCCAAATGCTTAGCTACTCACAAGTTTTCAGAACATTCTAATAAAATTTGAAAAAAACACGCACAGTGACAATAGAACTTTGCACAAAACTTCCAAATATTATATCGCGCAATTTTCTTTAAAACATAAAGTGTTATATATCATTAAAAAGAATAGATTAGGCACAATAAGAATATATAAAAATTTGTGACGTATGAAAGTTAGGTCACGTGACAGAGCTATTTAATGTTAAAAATCGCAAATTTCAAATGGCCATAGAACCGGAAGTTAACATCGGACAACTAAAATGGATACATCAGTACATAGATCTGGTCAAGGGCAATAGCCTTTGTTTAGGTCACATGGTAAAAAAGTTCAAGGTCACGGGTTACAATTCTTTGAAATTTTGGCAATTACATTAAATACAATATACCGGAAATAACAAAAAAAGCAACATCGAATATCAAAATCGAATCACGTACTCTTTGGGGCAATCGACTAAGCTGTCTAAAAATACTACAATTACGAATTCCGCTCATAACCCCGAGGCCCCATTTTGAGTTTTACAAAAGTTAGTCATATAAATATGGCGGCCGATCTATCACAACTGGGTCAAATTTCATTGATTGATTGTTTATATAGCATCATTTCAAAAATATTGCAAAACAAAAAAAATCATATATCATATAAATTCCGGAAGTTAGATTTTAGATTTTAAAAGCGAATAACGTCAAAACCGGAAGTGTTATCGAAATTTTGAAAACAGGTTTGAGTTTGCAATCAAAATATCTATCTACCTGTAAGTTTTCAGGACGGTCAAAATAAAATTTGAAAAAAACACGCACAGTTACAATGAAACTTTGCACAAAATTTTCAAATTTTAAATCGCGCAATTTTCATTCAAACATAAAGTGTTTTATATCACTGGAAAGAGTAAAATAAGCACACTAATAATATATAAGAGTTTGTGACGTATGTTACTTGGGTCACGTGACAGAGCTGTTTAAAGTTGAAAATAGCAAATTTCAAATGGCAATAGAACCGGAAGTAAACATCAGACAACGAAAATGGATATTTCATTGGATAGATCTAGTCAAGGGCAATAACCTTTGTTCAGGTTACAAGGTCATAAATGGTCAAGGTCATGAGTTACAAGTCTTTGAAATTTTGGCAATTACTTTAAACGTTATACCGGAAATAACAAAAAGGCAGTATTAAAAATCAAAAATCTAATCACGTACTTTTTTTGGCAATCGACTGGGCTGTCCTAAAATACTACTATTACGAATTCCGCTCATAACCCTGAGGCCCCATTTTGAGTTTTACAAAAGTTGGTCATATCAATATGGCGGCTTATTTTTTACTTCCGGGTCAATTTTTTTTAATTCATTGTTTTTGAATTGTCATTTCAATCATATTTCCGAAAACCATTTTTACATATCTTCAAAATTCCGGAAGTTGAAATTTTAACTTTAAGAGCCATTTACGTCAAAACCGGAAGTGATATCGAAATTTTGAAACTTGCATTTTGTTCACAATCCATATGCCTATATGCATGTATATTTTCAGATTCATCGGAATAAAATTGCAGAAGTTGAACAATTTTTATAATTAAAACTAAAAAAATTTTTCAATTACTTGAAGAAGCCGTATTGTAGACATTAGTTTAAAGATGTAACCTAAAAAAATCCGAGTAAAATCGGATGAAAAATAGAGCCGTGAAATGAAAAATTCTAAAATGCACTTTCGTGCCCTACGTCATTTCCGGTTAGACAAAAATGCATCAAATTACATTTAAAAAATTTAGTTTTTCGAGTACATAAGAGAAATTGCATCAATACATATGTGGCTTTTACAGTTTTGGCTGGGCGCTCTGACCAGAATTTGAAGGAAAAAAAAAAAAAAAAAACTAGATCCATAGGCTTTGCATGGTTCTGAGCAGTGCGTAACAGTTTTGGAATTACTTAAAAACTGTTTTTTAAAAGGTCTGTAATGGTATTATTTATAGACAAAGAAAGCTACCACAACTAGCGAAACCTTGGATGTTGCTGGTAAAGTCAAAAATCGCAAATTTGAATTGCTCACAAAACCGGAAGTATACATCGGACAACAAATATGAATACATAGTCGGATAGATCTCATCGAGGGCAAAAACTTTTGTTCAGGTTACAATGTCACCGAAGGTCAAGGTCACGAGGTATGAGTCTTGAAAGTTTTTGTAATTACTGAAAAAAATAAAACGGAAATGCAAGAAAGGCAAAACAGAAGATCAAAAATCGATTAACAATTCTATGAATGCAATCGACTGTAGTTTCCAAAAATATCAAAGTTACGATTTCCGCTCATAACTCTGAGGCCCCATTTTGAGTTTTACAAAAGTTAGTCATATCAATATGGCGGCCGATTTGTAACTTCCGGGTTAAAATTTTTTATTTCAAATTGTTGATATACCATAATGTTAAGTATTGCAAAAAACAAATTTCAAATATATTCAAAATTCCGGAAGTTGAAATTTCAAATTTACAAGCTTATTACGTCAAAACCGGAAGTGGTATCAATTTTTCGAAAACAGATTTTGGATTGCAATCGAAATATCTTTCCATCTGTAAATTTTCAGATCGATTGAAATAAAATTTGAAAAAAACACGCACAGTTACAATGGAAATTTGCACAAAATGTTCAAATTTTAAATCGTGCAATTTTTATTAAAGTGTATGTTGTCGTACATCATTGGAAAGAGCAAATTACGCATAATATGATTGTTAAATCATTTTTGACGTATTTACGCTAGGTCACGTGACAGGACTGTTTAAAGTCAAAAATCACAAATTTCAATTGCCTATAAAACCGGAAGTATACATCGGATCACAAACATGAATATATCATTGGATAGATTTCATCAAGGGCAATAACTTTTGTTCAGGTACCAAGGTCACCAAAGGTCAAGGTCTAAAGATATGAGCCTTGAAAGTTTTAGTAATTGCATAAAAAATCAAAACGAAAATAAAAATAAAATTTAAATTCAAAATCCAAAAATCGGCGCCTAGACTTTTTTAACAATCGACTGTAGTTTCCAAAAATACTGAAGTTACGGATTCCGCCCATAACCCTGAGGCCCCATTTTTAATTTTATAAAAGTTACTCATATCAAAATGGCGGATGATCTGTTATTTCCGGGTCGGATTTTTTTATTTCAAATTGTTGTTATATCAAATTGTAACACATTGCATAAAACAAATTTGAAATATCTTCAAATTTCCGGAAGTTGAAATTTTAAATTTACAAGCTAATTACGTAAAAACCGGAAGTGGTATCAAAATTTTGAAAACTGCATTTTGTTTAGAATCAAAATGTCTATACACCTGCAAATTTGCAGATCGAACGAAATAAAATTGTAGAAGTTGAAAAAAACGCAAAAATTAAAATTAAGAAAATAGTCAACTAAAAGTCAAAATTGGAGAAGTTTAAAACTTTTATTTAGTAGCGCACAGTTATAGAAAACAGTTCAAAACAGTTTGATAAAAATCGGATCAAAAATAGAGCTGTGAGATTCCAAAAACCAAAACTGTGTTTTTTGTTCTACCTCATTTCCGGTTTGTCAAAATGGCACCAGTTTATATTTAATAGTTGATGGTCAACAATTTATCGTAGGGAATTGAACAAATCTGTTTGTGGCATGTTGCCTTCTTACTAAAATAGCGAGTGTAAAATTCGAAAAAAAAAAAAAAAAATAGCCGTTTGCAAAACAATGCAGTGCGTTCGATTATCGAACGCACTGCAAAAAAAAAAAACATTCTGGAAACAAAGCAGTGCGTTCGAAATCGAACGCACTGCAAAAAATAGCCGTTTGCAAAACAATGCAGTGCGTTCGATTATCGAACGCACTGCAATTAGTTTATTAATAAGTGTCACAAAAAACATATACAATAAAAAATATCACATATAATGGCACAAAGTAATGTTTTTCCCGACCATTGTTGGTCTATGAGACACTATACATTAAAACGATATTATAAAACAAAAGGTAAAACTAGAGCCGTACCAAAACGGCGCTGGGCAGTGCGTCATCCTGGAAATCTTTCATAAATCATGAGGCACTAAGTCTAAGGTAAATGGTTATGAACATTAGAAAAGTTATATCTAGAGAGATTTTCTTATTTTAAGGAATTAAAATAACTGTTTGTGGTCTGAATGCTTAAAAGAGTGACGATTGGTTAGTTTTCGACTATAGTAAAATTTCTACTTTGCTAGTTTCAGGGTTGGCTTGATAATAATAATAGTGACCGCTTATTACTGATGTTGACAGTTCGATGTATATCAATTGACTGAATGACGTGGCTTACACTGCTTTATAATGGGTCGATGGCGGCCATATTTCTTCGGTATGGAGACTAAAAGTAGTAAATATGTCGATTAGTGTTTGATGGTTAACTTATTTTTTATCAACATTTCTAGTTTAATTACAGCATGATAGCTTTAATAAAGATTTACAATCAAAATAGTAGTTCTCTCCCTTCAACTGTTTTGACGATAAATGTATGCGTTTAAAGTTAAAAATCGCAATTTTCAAATGACAATAGAACAGGAAGTAAGCATTGAACAAATTGTACATACCATTGGATAGATCTAATCAAGGACAATAACCTTTCTTCAGGTCACAAGGTAAAAAAAAAGTCAAAGTCAAGTCTTTGAAATTTTGGAAATTACTTAAAACATTATACTGAGAAATAGCAAGAAAGCAATATCGAATATCAAAAATCAAATAGCGTATTTTTTATGACAATCGACTGAGCTGTCCAAAAATACTACAATCACGAAAATCGCTCATATCCCTGAGGCCCGATTTTGAGTTTTACAAAAGTTGGTCATATCAATATGGCGGCTGATTTATTACATCCGGGTCAGATTTTATTAATTAATTGTTTCTATTACACCATTTCTAATATATTGCCGTCAAAAATTTTAAAATATCTTCAAAATTCCGGAAGTTGAAATTTAAATTTAAAAAGTGAATAACGTCAAAACCGGAAGTGATATCGAAACTTTGAAAACAGATTTGAGTTTGCAATCAAAACATCTATCTACCTGTAACTTTTCAGAACGCTCAAAATAAAATTTGAAAAAAACACGCACAGTTACAATGGAACTTTGAACAAATTTTTTAAATTTTAAATCGCGCAATTTCAATAAACATATAGAGTATTATATATCTCTGGAAAGAGTACATTAGGCACATTAAGAATATATAAGAATTTGTGACGTATGTAAATAAGGTCACGTGACAGAGCTGTTTAAAGTTGAAAATATCAAATTTCAAATGACAATAGAACCGGAAGTAAATATCGGACAACCGATATTGATATATCATTTGATAGATTTAGTCAAGGGCAATAACTTTTGTTCAGGTCACAAGGTAAAAAAAGGTCAAGGTCACGAGTTACAAGTCTTTGAAATTTTGGCACTTTCTTAAAACGTTATACCGGAAATGAGCAAAAACCACAATCAAACATCAAAAATCGATTTGCGTATTTTTGGGGGCAGTCGACTGAGCTGTCCAAAAATACTATAAATATGAACTCCGCCGATAACCCTGAGGCCCCATTTTGAGTTTTACAAAAGTTGCTCATATCAATATGGCGGCTTATCTGTTACTTCCGGGTCAAAATTGTTTAATTTGTTGTTTTCGCATTATCATTTGAATAGTATTGCTGAAAAAAAAATTCAAATAACTTTACAATTCCGGAAGTTGAAATTTTAACTTTACGAGCCAATAACGTCAAAACCGGAAGTGATATCGAAATTTTGAAAATTGTATTTTTTAACAATCAAAAGGTCTATATGCTTGTTTATTTTCAGATTGATCGAAATAAAATTGTAGAAGTTGAAAAATTCATAAATTTCAAACCAAAAAAGTTAGCTTCAAAATTCAAAATTTGTAATGTCTTCAAGAAGCCGAATTGTAGCTTTTGGTTTTTGGAATTAAACACAAAAAAATCCGATTAGAATTGAATTTAAAATAGAGTAGGAAAATCGAAAATTCTAAAATACACTTCTGTATCCTACGTCATTTCCGGTTGGATATAAATGCGTCAAATTACATTTAAAAAATTTAGTTTTTCGAGTACAGAAAAGAAATCATATCAGTGTATATGTGGCATTTGCAGTTTTGGCTGTGTACTCTGACCAGAATTCGAAGAAAAAAAAAAAAAACTAGAATCGTGAGACGATACTGGGCAGTGCGCATCCGGTTTCGTCCATGGGTGAAAAATAGCGTTTTCAATCCATACTGCGAAATTTACAGAACATAAGAACATAAAAATCATCTGATTAAAAAGTCGTTGTTTTTTTTTATTAATATTCATTTTTATTCATCATTGGAAGTAGAATAGTTAAAGAATATTTATTAATATCTTTCATATGCATTATCTTACATATGAAAGAAATGAAATGAAATTAAATGAATGGAGTTTAACGTCCGACTTTTCTGCACCTATATGGGCTGACTGAGGACGGGCAAACGCCATGCAGTGTGCAATGAGGGAAATTTTGCCAAGACAGCGGCATGAGCCTCCTCTTATTTTGGATTTGTCGAGGGTTTTTTTGACGTGCACAGACAATAGCACACGGAAGCCTGGTTTATTGTCCCATCCGAACAAATTGGCACTTTTTCCATGTCAGCCCCTCCGACCTACATCATTGAGAGGGTGAAAACGGGTTAAAAATCCGAAGGCATCATCTCGACCCATGTCGGGATTGAACCCCGGACCTTCAGCTTCGCGAGCAAGCGATTAACTCACTGTGCCACCGCGCCTATCTCCTTATAAAATAGCCATTTCTTGACATGATATTTAAATGACATCAGAACACTGAGTGCTAACTGTCATAAACGTAAGTTAGCAGTACAGCTCGTAAAATATCATTTTATCATTAACTTAGTAAAAATTCTACATTATTATTTTTTTAGAAAACATTTTAATGGTATGCAATTTTAAAACTTGTTTTTTTTTTTAAATGACAGAACCAGATTTTTAGAACGGCTTTTCTTCTTTTGGCATTGGATCGTTATCTACTTCTTTTAGACTTTTTGTTTATATTTTTTAGTACATAATTTAAAACGTTAAAAATGCAAGTTACAATGTAAGAAAGTCATATTAAGCATGGTAGTGCAATTGACAGTTGAAGGGAGAGAACTGCATTTAAACATACAGACAACAAACATTTTTCAGTTGAAGGGAGAAAACTGCATTTAAACATTACTACTCAAAACATTGACCAGTGAGAAGCGTTAAAAGAAACAATATGGTATCTTGTACCTATCTAGATGTCGGTATTCTGATCATGAATCGTATGACGTGCTGCGGGAATGATACGTTGTAATACAACAACGTATACTCTCACATGCTGTCTGAAATAGACACAAAGAATGATCTTCACGAGGTGTGTTTCACCTGTTTAAAGATTACAGGTTATTAATATATCCTGGTCATCTGAACTAATAGTTTTAGATATGTGTGCCTTGGAAAGTTTCAGCCTATACTAAAATTCTTGTTCCAGAAATATAAAGAAATCGAAATTAAAAAATCAGTTGCCACAAGGTAGTTGGCCATCGACTAAGGATTTCATAGACACCGATATTATGCAAATTAGATTATCCCCTGAGGTCTCATTTTGAGTTGTATAAAAATAAGTCACTACAACATGGCACCTAACACGGTACTTCCGGGTCGGATTTTATCATTTATA
The DNA here is from genome assembly GCA_029955415.1 of Lottia scabra. NCBI lineage: Eukaryota > Metazoa > Mollusca > Gastropoda > Lottiidae > Lottia > Lottia scabra. The sequence continues at coordinate 1,065,427 of JARJEI010000047.1, read as the reverse complement.
TCTTTTCTGATGATCATTTCTAACATGATGCAAAAAGAAACTTTCAAATAATTCGGGAACTCCAGAAGTTAAATTTCAAGTTTACAAACAAATGACGTCAAAACCGGAAGTGATATCAAAATTTCAGAAATATTGTTCTGTTCATTATCAAATTGTTTATCTACTTGTAAGTTTTCAGGTCGATCAAAATCATTTTTTAAAAAAACACGCACAGTTACAATGAAACTTGGCACAAAATTTGCAAGTTTTAAAAAGCGCAATTTTGATTCAAATATTTTGTGTTATATATCATTTGAAAGAGCAGATTTAGCAGAGTAAATATGTAAATAGTAAAAAATTTGTGACGTATGTTTATTAGGTCACGTGACAAAGCTCTTTAAAGTTAAAAATTGCAATTTTCAAATGGCGATAAAACCGGAAGTTAACATCAGAAATCGGAAATGAATATATCATTGGATAGATCTCGTTAAGGGCAATAACTTTTGTACAGGTCAAAAGGTCATCAAAGGTCAAGGTCACTAGATATGAGCCTTGAAAGTTTCGGTCGTTACTGAAATTCTTTGTCCGGAAATAGAAAAAAATCTAAATCGAAATTCAAAAATCCGCTGTCATAAGGTTGGTGGCAATCGACTAAGGATTTCATAGACACCAAAATTGTGCAAATCCGATTATCCCCTGAGGCCCCATTTTAAGTTTTATAAAAATTACTCACAACAACATGGCGCCTGACATATTACTTCCGGGTCCAATTTTATCGTTAATATCTTTCATAATGACAATTTCTAACATAATGCAAAAAGAAATTTTCAAATATCTTCAAAACTCCGGAAGTTGAAATTTGAAGTTTACAAGCAAATGACGTCAAACCCGGAAGTGATATTAAAATTTTGAAAACATGATTTTGTTCGCAATAACAATGTCTATATGCCTAGAAGTTTTCAGAGCGATCGAAATAAAACTGTGAAAGTTGAAAAAAACGTGAAAAAAAAGTTTCAAAATTCAGGGTCAAAAGTAAAAAAAAAAAAGTTTTTAAGTGGTTATCGTGTAGAAAAGACACAACGGAAATAAACAGAAAAATATCCATCAAAATCGGTTGAAAATTGTAAGTAAACATGATAAAAAACCGATAATACACGTTTTGTCATACCTCATTTCCGGTTGGACAAAACTGCGTCATTTAACCCCTAAGCCACAATGTGCAGCAGTTTATCGTTGGAAATCGTGTCAGATTGAGCGTGACAAGCCCCCTTCATACCGAAATAGCGAGACCAGAAAACGAAAAAAAAAAAAAAATAGTCAATTGCATAACAATGCAGTGCGTTCGAGAATCGAACGCACTGCAAAAAAACATTCTGAAAACAAAGCAGTGCGTTCGAAATCGAACGCACTGCAATGAACATATATATAACACAGTGTATAACCGTATATAGAACAGTTAAACTATTTAAACAGTAATAAATAAAGGTAAAACGAAATACAAAACTGTACGTAAAAATAATTTAACTATTAAAATAACCGTAATAAATAAATGTAAAACGAAATGTAAAGAACAGTATAACTATTTAAAAGACAATACTAGATTAAAATACAGTAAGGTAAAACGAGCAGAATTAATCTTTAAAAATCTAAAACTAAATTATTTTGAACATAAAATTTGTTTCCGTGTGTTCCACATCTTTATTAAAAAACATCCAAGGTCAGCTTGGATAAAATCTGCGGTCATTATAAAAGTAAACTGGTGAAAATTCGATAAAACGTTAAAAGTAGGGTCAAATTTACAACAAGTATTTAAAAGTTCGTTTCTTAAAGCATCATAAGCAGGACATTTAATTAAAATATGAAATTCGTCCTCTATTTCGTTCCTGTCACAAAATATGCATTTTCGTTCTTCTAATGGGATAGGTGGCTTGTTATATCGACCCGTTTCTATGGCTATTGGTAGGCTGCCGCTTCTCACTTGACAGATAAGGCGTCTCTTTATTTTTTGTAAATAATAACTTTTATAAAGTGTGAATAAGTGTATATAGAACTCTACAGGGGCCTTTTGGCCCCCAATAACTGTGATATTTTTAACTGTGATAATATACGAACTGTGATATTTCTGATCTGTGATATTTTTTACCCCTGATTTTCTTCGCCACACGTTGGATAAGTGTTGGTCACTCTCAGTCTTGATTTCGTAGAGATAGGACGTGTTTATCCGAGCTCTGAAGTGAAGTCAAGTGTGACGGACTTAACACTATTTATAGTGACTGTGTATTATAGAGAATTTTTTGTAAATAATAACTTTTATAAAGTGTGAATAAGTGTATATAGAACTCTACAGGGGCCTTTTGGCCCCCAATAACTGTGATATTTTTAACTGTGATAATATACGAACTGTGATATTTCTGATCTGTGATATTTTTTACCCCCGATTTTCTTCGCCACACGTTGGATAAGTGTTGGCTTGATTGAAAAAGGAAGGATGGCGTCTATTACTAGACGCTACTCCAAGGAAAACTCAGTAAAGGTAAATAATATAGATATTAAGAAAATCAAATTAGAAGATGTTATTGATGCAGTAGAGAAGATTACTGGTTTAGGGTCATGCTACGCGTGTGTACCCCGCCCCCCTAGTTGTATTGAGATAACCGTTGACTCGGTAGAGAACGTAACCCTCTTGTGCGAGGGGATTGATGTAGGAGGATCGAATTTTTCTGTAGACCTGTGCTTTTCAAAATACACTGTAGTATCTGTTTTTAATCTCCCTTCCCACGTAGACGATGATGTAATTGTAAAGAAACTTGAACAATATAAGATCAGGCCCGTAACCAGCCTATGTAGTCAAGGGGGGCGCACAGAATTCTCAGGGGGCTCTATGTTGAACTGTCATACTTGTCAAGAAAAGTAAAGGATCATACTATCAAGAGATTATGACTTATTGGTACGAATCTAGTTATATCATGCAACATTATCTATGAAGACTTATTATCACTACAGTACAGTGATACAAAAAAATAATGACGCCATGGGGAAAATATATTGTTACCTACTAGACCATTCTGTCTGCCATACGATTGAAATTCTGCTGGCAATTCTCTTAATTATGAATTAATTATGGACACAAAACTGGTATTTTTCCAAGTCATTGGAACAACTCTACTTTCTATTCATATAAGTATTAGCATTTTAATTTTCAAAAATTAAAATAAGGGAACCCATCTTTAGACGAAGATACATCTATGAACACAACACAACTTAAATTAATTCAACAAAAGCCTGGGGTGGATCACACTGAAACGATCAACAAATTCTTCTAAATCTATTTTCTCAGTAAGTTGGCGTTCATATGCCAAGAGAACGAGATTAGCTTGTCGAGGTTGCAACACTGACCTCCTAGTTGACCTGTCAATTCTCGTGAGCACAGAAAAACTACACTCACAAACAGCGCTGCTCGAACCAAAGGGGAATATTCAAATTAATGATTCAAAAAAAAGGTATGATTAAACAAAATGAAAAGCTGATGAAAATCTTTGCTTTAAAAAAAAACATCACGATTTTGGAGAATAGGGGGGCTCAAGGATTTGCAGGGGGGGCTCAGCCTCCCCTCCGCCCCCCCCCCCCCCCCTTAGTTACGGGCCTGTATAAGATAGAAACCGTAGATAACGTAGTAAGACACTATTACAAGACACGCCCTACCGTAGCAGACGGAACTAGGCATGTCAAATGCAAGTTTCACCCCAACTTTCTCTCGCTCCCCTGGGCCATGATGTTCGATACGCCCGATGGACCAATTTCGTTTAGAGTTGCTCACAACAACCAGACCAAAGTGTGCTTTTAAGCACAGGTCTTTGACGTTCTGTCAATAATAATAAAATAGGGTCAATGTTGAAAAATAGTGTCCTCTAGTAAATAAACTAAAGGTATACAATGGCTTACAGGGCACGAATGTAAACAAAGCCGTTTATTTGTTTGTAAACGGCTATTGCTTCACTTTTGCAGTTTTATTGGGCAGGGGAGTTCTTACTTATGCCTCCGGTGTACTTTTTAATACTTATTTATCACGGAGGTGTCGCCAATAGCCACTTTTGTCCGTTTTCTAAAATGTTCCGACTTCCATGAGCAAATCCGCCATTTGCATATAATAAGGGGAGGTAATTATACGGAAAATCAGACTCAGACAACAAATGGTTTACTTTATGTTAATATTAAATTCAAATTAAATATTCTAAAAATTATTCTATACGTAGGCCTATAAATGTCTTGATTATTAATCATTTATTTCTTTTGAGCTGTTCCAGAACAAAATAACACTCCCCTGTTGTTTTTTTTCGAACTGCCATTTGATAGAATTGTAATATAAAGTAAACCATTTGTTGTCTGAAGTCTAATTGTCCGTATAATTACCTCCCCTTATTTTATGCAAATGGCGGATTTGCTCATGGAAGTCGGAACATTTTAGAAAACGGACAAAAGTGGCTATTGGCGACGCCTCCGTGATAAATAAGTATTAAAAAGTACACCGGAGGCATAAGTAAGAACTCCCCTGCCCAATAAAACTGCAAAAGTGAAGCAATAGCCTTTTACAAACAAATAAACGGCTTTGTTTACATTCGTGCCCTGTAAGCCATTGTATACCTTTAGTTTATTTACTAGAGGACACTATTTTTCAACATTGACCCTATTTTATTATTATTGACAGAACGTCAAAGACCTGTGGCTTTAAGTGTTTGTCACCAGATCATGAGAAGAAAGAATGCCCATTAATTCAGTGCAGAAAATGTCGGGAGTTTGGCCATATGGCATTTAAATGTACAGAGGTTCAATGTGACAAATGTTTTAAATGTAAATGTGAATGCGAAGATAATTTCTATGATACTAACGAAGGTGAGATCAGTGAACTAAATATTAATCTTGACAAGAAACGTGAACTAAGTTTATCTCCCGCCGAAACTAAACAAGAAAAAAAAACATAAAAAGCAAATTAACAGTGATCATGAATTATCAGTGCGGAAAGATGCAACATCCTCGAAAGACTATTCAAACATATCACCACCACCCGAATATCGCACGCCAAAAGCCAACTTTGATAAACCCGAGAGCGAAAATCATGATTCAACCCCAAGTGACCCTGACTATTCAATGGAAAGTGACGAATCCGATGAAATAGGAACTTTAATCAAATATAAGAAAACACCGATAGACAAAAAAGCATCCCCCAAAAAATTAAAAAGTGTAAGAACAAGAAGCAATACCCCACAAAGTTCGACGCCTATCCCAAAGATTAAACTTGGTAGAAAATAACAATGTTTGTGTGCCCACCTTTAAACCTTTTAAACCTTTATTTAGTGACTTTTATATATTTTAACACTTTTTATATCACTATGCCCAAGATAACCACCTGGAACGTAAACGGACTAAGAGATGAAAAGAAACTAGAAAAACTGTTTGCAAAAATTTGTGAAACGAATAGTGATATCATTGCGCTACAGGAAACTTTCTGGGATGACACTATTTTACAAAAAGTGGAAAGATTGTGGGACGGACTAATATATATGAGTAATTTCAATAACAATCGTAGGGGTGTTGCAATATTATGTAAAAACAATATTGAAGAACTGTGTGCTAAGTGAATCAAAGGACAATGAAGGACGAATTATCCGAGTTGATTTTATTGTTGATGATTTTAAATTTAATGTTTTAAATGTATACGCTCCAAACAAAGACGAAGAAAGGGCAGAGTTTTTTAACTCAATTTCAACTTTTTTAACCCCGTCTTCCATTCTTTGTGGTGATTTTAATGAAATTTTAGATCCATACTTGGATCGAGCTAAAGGCATGGGTTTTAATAAACGAGGCGTATCCATTTTTAACAATTTTATTTTAAATCATAATCTATGTGATATATTCAGACGTCGGAATCCCAACAAGAAACAGTATACCCGGACTAATTTTCTTAACAATGTTTTTAAAGCTAGTCGGTTAGACTATATTCTTATACCAAACCATTTTATACATAACGTTTTTAGTGTTTTTATAATCCACACAAAATTGTCCGATCATAATCCTGTTTCATTAATTTTAGATTTTAGCGAGTGCGAAAGAGGTCCGGGTATCTACATCTTTAACAATTTATTACTTAAAGATGAAAACTTTGTCAAATTAATTAAAGATCTTATTATAACTGAGAGAGATAACCCTTTGTATTCTACCGAGATTCTGATTTGGTGGGATAATTTAAAATATAAAATGAAGCAAATAGCTCAGAAATTTTCAAAAAGAAGGAAAAGGGAAGAAAAGGAAAAGTTTTGGTCCCTCCAAGACAGAATCTCGAGAGAATACAAACGGTTATCTCAAAAAGTGACCACAGATCTTACATGTATTAAAGAACTAGAGACAAAACTGCAGGATATGGAAATAGAAACATGCAAGGGGGCAATACTGAGAAGTAAATTTAAACATGCCACGGAGGGTGACAGGTGTACTTCATATTTTTTATCCTTAGAAAAACAAAGACAAAATAGTAATGTAATAAAAGAATTAACGGACAGTGAACGTAACAATTTGAACAATACTCAAGATATTTTGTATGAGTGTTCTAAGTTTTATTCAAACCTTTATTCAAAGGAAACACCGGATGATTTTGACAGTATAAATGAAGTTTGTAATGTTTTAGATACCACTATATCCCCAATTGATAGAGAAATTTTAGATGAACCTATTGTTATTGACGAAGTCTTCAATGCCATTAAATCTATGTCCAGGGGGAAAAGTCCTGGCCGAATTTTATTTATACTTTAAAGATATTTTAATTCCATGTTTTGTAGATGTTTTGAATTATATTTTTAACAATAGTATTTTATCACGCACAATGAGGAGAGGGGTTATTGTCTTAATTTTTAAAGAGAAGGGGGACAAAAAATTATTAAAGAATTTTAGGCCTATATCACTACTCAATGCCGACGTAAAAATTTTATCTAAGATTTTAGCCATTAGACTAAAAAACGTTTTGGAGTCGATTATCTCCCCTGAACAATCTTGTTCTGTACCGGGCCGAAGTATCTTCGAGAATGTAGCAAATATTCGAGACATCATTTCATACGTAGAGACCGAAAACGAAGATATGTGGTTGTGTCAAATTGACTCCGAAAAAGCCTTCGACCGTATCCGTAACGAATATTTGCTACATGTTCTGAAATCCTTCGGTTTCGGCCCTAATTTCATCAAATGGATTAAAATTATGTACACAGATATAGCTAGTACTGTCAAAATCAACGGACACCTGTCACCCTACTTCCCCATACAGCGGTCAGTACGTCAGGGCTGTCCGTTATCTGCATTGCTGTATGTGTTATGTGCTGAGCCTCTAAATCAAATTATCAAACAATCAACAGCGAGAGGAATTAAAATAAAAGGCAGTGAGGCTCAGTCCCTAATATATCAGCATGCGGATGACACAACCCTGACGCTTGCTGACCTTAACTCTGTAAATATTGCTTTTAATTCTATAGATACTTACTGTAAGGCTTCAGGTGCCAAAATAAACGTCCAAAAGTCAACAATTATGCCGTATGGCTCTGCCATTAACAAAACAATTAACATAGATATACCAATTAAAGTAACATTTGACATAATTTTGATTCTAGGCGTTTATTTTGGTCACAATATAAAGGAATGTGTGAAACATAATTGGGAAATAAAGTTAACTAAAGTGAAAACCATACTAAATTTGTGGCATAAACGAAATTTAACACTTTTAGGCAAAGTTACAGTGATAAACACTTTAGTCATGTCCAAAATCTACTATACAATGTCTACTATTCCCATGCCTGACCATATTCAGCAGCAATTAAAATCAATAATTTTAAAATTCTTATGGAGTGGTAAGCCTCCTTTGATAAAATATGATGTAATGACATTAGATAAAGCATGTGGAGGCATGGGATTAGTTGACATAAAATTAAAAGGACAATTATTTTAATCTTTTAATAGCATGGGATAACTTGAACAATGGTTTAAGACCTGATCCTACTATTTTAAATGACATTGCTGTACAGCCCATTTTTAACAATATTTTATTAAGTAATAATAACAGAATTGTAGCCTATATTTATTTTATGAAATTTTAACCTTTTATGACCTCTTATATTACGTTATACCGGGATTTATAAATAATCATTACATTATGGGTATATTAAAGGAAAAGTTCCCATACATTAATAGAAATAGGGTCATAGAGACTTACGATCGTATTAAAGAGTCAGTGCCCTCAAAATGGGTAGATATTATTAACTCTTCCTCATTTGAAGTACATACTGGTGACAATCATTTCAATATTGATGGTAACGATATTTCATATGACCAATTGACTTCCAAATTCTGCTATAAAATATTACTAAAATTTAAAAATGTTATCCCCACAGGTGTTAAATATTGGGAGAAGCAGAATTTGGATGTCAATTGGCCTGTTACATGGGCTAATATTTTTAAAATATATAAGACACCAACAATGATAAACTTAGATTTTAAGATAGCCCACAATGTCATATGGAATATGGTTAAGCTTAAAAGAATAGGGAAAGTTGACGGAGAGATGTGCCCAGTATGCAACAAGGAGCCCGAAACCACCGAACATCTCTTCGTTGACTGCCTAGATCTTAGCTTTTTTATGTATCTACTCCACCAAATGTTATCTGATATTTTACCTTTTAATTTTAATAATCATGATTTTAAATGTTTTATTTTATTTGGTCTACAATCAAATAAAACAGTTCCAAATGAGCTTTTAAATATAATTTTATCGTGTGCCAGACAGACCATTTTTATTCACAGAAATATATGTATAGACAACCCGGATTGCCATATAGACCTTGTTTGCTTTTATAAAAATATTTTAGCCAGTGCATTGATATATTTGAAACAATTTTATCCTAGACATACTTTTATTCAGAAGTTTATTTTACCGTCATGTTTTATCAATATCACCCTTGAAAATTCAATTAATATAGAATTTTCATAGAATTTTAGTGTTAAATATACATATACTTTTATATTTTTACCCTGTATAATGTACTTTTATAATAGCTTACCTGCCATCAGTATGTACCAGTCTCTATGACCCTATTGATTACAAATCATTACTATCATTACACATTCCTTTATACTGTTGTGTCAACACTAGCAGACGACGCCCTAGTTTTTACTAGAGCTAATTTTTAGCTAATTTTTTATCTCCCTTTTTTAAAGAAAAATCCCTATGGATCCTTACCATTTTCGATTACGTTTGTAAGTATCCACCCATAGGGACATTTTCCTCAATTTTAAAATTTCAATTTTTTATATTCACTAATGTCACAGCTAGTGTCCACAATCTGAAGCTTTGCAGTAACTTTATTTAATTTATATTTCTCCGTTTTTAATTCCATAATGTATAATCTGTGATATTGTTATATTATGTTTTAATTTCATTTTCATACATTAACTGTGATAATATATTAGTATCTTATATTATATCTATTGTATTGTATTGTAATGTATCGATATATTTTATATGTTGAATAAATACTTACAAGATAAAAAAAAAAAAAAAATGGGCTAATAGATATTGACGAATTGGGTTTTGTGCCGAAATTTGGGCGCTGTAGGCCTGTAACTTCCCGAGATATGGGCATTTTGGTCTACCGTGACGTAGAGCCATTGTTAAGCTATTTCCTTATACAAAGCGCAGAACTTCAAAACTCGATGTTTTTCGTTAGCAACGGTTTAGAAAAGTGGTTTTAAAGCCGAAAATGGTTGAGAATCCGCCATTTTTGATCGATTTTGTCAGAAAAATTTCACTTTTGGACCAAAAAAAAATTTTTTGGTTCTCGCTCAATTTCACTTCTCAGAGTCCTAGAGAGGCCAAAAACTCGATTCGCAGGTTTTTGTTGCACTTTTCTGAAAATCTATGGGCTAATAGATATTGACGAATTGGGTTTTGTGCCGAAATTTGGGCGCTGTAGGCCTGTAACTTCCCGAGATATGGGCATTTTGGTCTACCGTGACGTAGAGCCATTGTTAAGCTATTTCCTTATACAAAGCGCAGAACTTCAAAACTCGATGTTTTTCGTTAGCAACGGTTTAGAAAAGTGGTTTTAAAGCCGAAAATGGTTGAGAATCCGCCATTTTTGATCGATTTTGTCAGAAAAATTTCACTTTTGGACCAAAAAAAAATGTTTTGGTTCTCGCTCAATTTCACTTCTCAGAGTCCTAGAAAGGCCAAAAACTCGATTCGCAGGTTTTTGTTGCACTTTTCTGAAAATCTATGGGCTAATAGATATTGACGAATTGGGTTTTGTGCCGAAATTTGGGCGCTGTAGGCCTGTAACTTCCCGAGATATGGGCATTTTGGTCTACCGTGACGTAGAGCCATTGTTAAGCTATTTCCTTATACAAAGCGCAGAACTTTAAAACTCGATGTTTTTCGTTAGCAACGGTTTAGAAAAGTGGTTTTAAAGCCGAAAATGGTTGAGAATCCGCCATTTTTGATCGATTTTGTCAGAAAAATTTCACTTTTGGACCAAAAAAAATTTTTTTGGTTCTCGCTCAATTTCACTTCTCAGAGTCCTAGAGAGGCCAAAAACTCGATTCGCAGGTTTTTGTTGCACTTTTCTGAAAATCTATGGGCTAATAGATATTGACGAATTGGGTTTTGTGCCGAAATTTGGGCGCTGTAGGCCTGTAACTTCCCGAGATATGGGCATTTTGGTCTACCGTGACGTAGAGCCATTGTTAAGCTATTTCCTTATACAAAGCGCAGAACTTCAAAACTCGATGTTTTTCGTTAGCAACGGTTTAGAAAAGTGGTTTTAAAGCCGAAAATGGTTGAGAATCCGCCATTTTTGATCGATTTTGTCAGAAAAATTTCACTTTTGGACCATAAAAATTTTTTTGGTTCTCGCTCAATTTCACTTCTGAGAGTCCTAGAGAGGCCAAAAACTCGATTCGAGGGTTTTTGTTGCACTTTTCTGAAAATCTATGGGCTAATAGATATTGACGAATTGGGTTTTGTGCCGAAATTTGGGCGCTGTAGGCCTGTAACTTCCCGAGATATGGGCATTTTGGTCTACCGTGACGTAGAGCCATTGTTAAGCTATTTCCTTATACAAAGCGCAGAACTTCAAAACTCGATGTTTTTCGT
>JARJEI010000047.1:843401-1051665 GCA_029955415.1 Lottia scabra | reverse complement strand
AACGCATTGCAGATACACTGTTTGTAATTGTATGCTGTCCACATAGGACGTATATGCAATAAATCTTATCTTATCTTAGACCTATGCTGAATACTACGCTAGGTCAATTTGAAAAGTTCAAGGGAGATAATTCTATATCTATATAATAATAATAATAATTTATTACGTTTAAAGGTCAATGACCCAAAGAACCCTTCGGTGAAAGGGTGAAGGTCATAGATTTGGCCAAGACAGGTAAGTTTCGTACAAAATTTATAGCCGGTTTTTTTTTATTCACAAACGAATTTAATCAAATATTAATGATTATAATAATATGCCAAGTATAAAACATTAAAAACCTATACCAGATAATGGTAATACATTTTGTTTGTTTATTGGCGTAGCGCTCGTAATATTGCTGAGTCATTTGGTGTTGGTAGAACGCAAGTTCAACAGATATTGAAACAAAATTCGAAATGTACCCATCACCGGTCCTTTATTGAAAACTATAGCGTTACAGTTTGCGTCCGATTTAAAGGTTGATTCGTTCAAAGCATCTAATGGTTGGCTTGATTCGTTTATGAAGCGTGACCATATTGCGTGGGGAACAATAGCCGTGTTTACACTACCTTAAAAATTGGCTCGCTTGAAGTGAACCGGGCTCGACCCGGGCCAGGCCCGCCTGACAGGTACCGTTTACACAGCGCTGTTTTCACTGGGCCAGAATAGTGAGACATCAAGTACACACCGCCTGCGCATGCCATAAACAAAGCGATGATTTTGAAGTCGTAGTTAATATTTTGCCACATTCAAACCTCAAACGATTCTTTAAATGCTTTTATTTTGTTTTCGAGACACACAATAATAAAAGTTCATGTCTGCATGCCTACTTACCTACCAAGCTATTGCAAACGAGGTAGTTAATTACGACAATAGTTTCTGCGAATGAAGTTACAGGGTCAATGTCATCATCGCGCATGCGCATAACTCCCCAGGTAAGTGGGCTCGGACAAATATTTTGCTGAGCCGGGCTCGGTCCGGATCGAGCTCACCTCTATACTTGCCTAGTTGGGGATCCGTCCTATTAAAATCCATAGCGATTGTCCGGAGACCAGGGTCCCCGGCGTTTGAACGACTCTCAGGTCTTAACAAATTGGCCTACCTTTATAAATTTACGTTTTTCGGAAATTTCGAAGAATTTTCTTATAGATGGAATACAAAAACTTCACAAGAAACTCTCAAAAGTGCCGTCTTACGACGAAACAAATTTGAAGCAGTCCCAGGTCGACTAGAATCGCCATTTTTTTTTTTAACTGTTGGCGGATGTGGGCGGAGTTTACATGTTTAACCAGAGATAACTCGCCCACGACCTGTAAGCTCCGCCTTTATGGCAGCCATCACTGATAAAATTCTCGATTGGAAACTTTCGATCAAAATAAAAGGTATTATTTGAGCTAGGAGATCATTTAATTAACATTTTTATTTAATAGTTTATGAAAATGTATCGAGATGTGCCGATTTTCAAGGACACGGGGGCTTAATAAAGAATTTGAATTTCCGCAATGAAATGATACAGCATGGCAGCCTGACGTTGACCCGCTCAACGGCAATTTTTATCTGACTAATACTTGCAGGGCTCGGTCCACTTGAAATTAGAACCGGACCGAGCCCGCTCAACCCGCTTACACTACCACTTTCTTTGCCGAGCCGGGCTCGGTCTGGACTCTACCAGGATAATTATTGTAAACGCGACTATGAGTGGGGAAAGGGCCGACGTTGATAACAAAGTTGTTAGTGACTGGAAAGCTGTGTTGCCATCGTTATGTGAGAGTTTAGCACGAGGACCTGGTGACATTTTCAATATGGACGAGACAATGACAATGAAGATGAACCCGAAATTCAAGAAGTTAAGCAGGTATCATTGAAAGATGTAGATCAAAGTATTGATACCTTATATGAATACGCTGTGCAAACTGGTGACTTTGATGTTTTGAATGCAATAATGACAATTAAGGGCAAAATGAATACCAAGAAAATCAAAAGTGCAAAACAGACATATCTTAAAGATTACTTCAATGTAGAACATCGATAATGTATTGTTATACTTGTTATGTTATTGTTATTCTTAAATCTTATACGAAAAAACAACTTGTCATTCTTAGCTGGGTAAACCATACCTCTATTAAGCACCACCCCTTAGTAAGCAGCCACTTTTGAGCATTGCCTTGACTGGCTGCTTAATACTAGTTATACTGTACAATAATGGTATAATTTAATAATAATTGTTCTAACTAAGTGAACATATCGAATGTATGTAAATGTACACATAATAATCTTAATAGGAACTTATAATACAATCAAATACTAAATAAATAAACACATTAATCAAATAACATAATTTAAACAGACACGTTTCTCATTTTCAGTGCATAATAGATAAACTTTGCTAGAGCATTTTGAACATCTAGATCATTATTTGAAAAAGTTTCTATCGAAGTGTGAGACACATATTGACTTAAGTAGGTTTTGCGAATTTCGTTGTATAAAGTACATTTCATGGCAAAATTCACATAGTGTTTCTCTTTCGGGTATGCCTAGCCACCGACCTTTAACATTTTGTAATCTGTGAGCCGAACATGTAAATTTACATAAAGCTTGATTAAATTTGTCGTAATGTAATAGATATGTCTCAGGTTCTAAAGTAGTTTTATATACATAATAATCACTTAACAAGGAGTTACTACCTACATTACATCGCCATTCTTGTATACAACCGTCATTTCTGAATAGTAATGACTTAACATTTTGTGACCCAGTTAACCCTACCATTTTCATCCAAATTGTACAACATTTGATAAATATTCCTCGGGAGCCTATGATCTTGCATTTCTAGTAAACATCCAGTACTTAATACATTTTATAGAATATTTACAGAACAATAGTCGTCTTCCACATTCACCCAGGACAGCTGCGTTACATGCGTGACTCGGTAATGTTAATACAAATTTGAGAAATTTTATTTGTACATTTTCTATTGACTGGTACGAGCTATGGCCCCATATTTCAGCCCCCTATGTCAGGATTGGATATATCATGTGATCGAATATTTTAAGTGATATGTCAACTGGGATTCCAAGCAGTTTTCTATAGAGACATGTAAGTGCAAATGCCTTTTTGGTTTGTATTTTTAATGTGCCAAATTATTATACACGTACATGTTTCTTAAGATCTTAAAGAATTTTCCATGAATTCCGCCCTTAATTAGGCAAGACCACAGGTACTCGTGATGGACAGAATCGAATGCACATCTAAAATCTATAAATAGACCGTACAGACGCCCACCTTTCTTGGAGATGTATTTGCTGACTAACCCCTGTAAATTAAATATTTGGTCAATAGTACTATATTTCTTTCCAAACTCAGATTGATAATCACTGATCTTTTCATAGTTACAGGCCCGTAGCCAGGTCTTAAAATGGGGGGGGGGGGGGTGCTTACAGCCTGCAAGCGGAACTAGTTCACCGTTTATTACCGCGAGCGCTAGCAAACTTTTTTGAGGTGGGTGTATAATTAGGTCTCAGAAGATGCATTTTCCCGTACATTGATTCTGCTTCATAATACTGAATACTTCGTCCCTTTATTTATCTGGCAACACACTTCTAGCGTCTGGATAAATAGCCTTGATCATCCCAGCGCTTTTCAGTTGAGGGAGCTAGCGGAGGCGCCATAAATTTGCATTCTGATGCAAAACCCAGTTGTTTCTATAGGTCTGTAGTGGCTTTTCACTTTATAGTAAAAACTCGGCCAACTTTTGCCTTTTCGGCCAAACTTTTTTGAACGGCCAAGGGTTTCAAAAATCGACCAGAATCGAGAAATTTGGCCGTCAAACGTTTTTATACCATCATCATGACGTTGAATTTTAAAGGCTCGTTGTTAGTCTTGTTGCAACTTGCAATGATTTCTGTCGACAGACAACGAAGTGCATCAAGCCTTCAAGTTTAATGATGCATCGGGTTTTTATTTCGGAGTTCAAAAATAAATTCAGTTCGAAAAAAACGGAACTCTTTTTCGGGGGGTTGCGTTCGCACCCGACGCATCTCTCCCCCCCCCCCCCCCCCCTCCACCAAAAATTTTTTAAAAACCATGACACATTACGGAAGAGAACTCTGTTAAAATTTTGTAAATGTCAAAAGTAGGTCAGAATAAATCTTAAAAAACAAAACCAAAGCATTGAAGTCTGTAGAGCTTATTAGTAACCTTCGCCAATGTCTGTATGCAGGCCTTATAAATGTCGGAGCAAGTCAAACAGAACGAAACATTTAATCCAAAATAACCCTTTGGGCAATATATTGGTAGCAGCAATGTCGTTATATTGTTGGATGGGGCAATAAGTCGATGACCCATTTCAGGGGCGCCGGCAGGAAATGTTAACGGCGGGGGCGGAGCTTTGATATAAAGGGCACTATGCGACCGAGCGAAAATTTTGTATTTTAGAGCTTCTTAGATCACTTCTTAGGTATACCAGAACGTACGTCAAGCCTATATTTTTGGGCATAGGGACACAACAAATTTTCTTGATCAATACATTGTAATTTTTTTTTTAAAAAGGTCGAAATTGGCACTTATTTTCACTTATCAAGACTAATACCAATATAAAAAATATAATTCGGGTACATGACATGTACACCTACAGTCGGGATCCAACGCGCTGGTCGAGCTCGTTGGATTTTTTCTTTCTGCAGCTCTGGGCTGCCGCATGGTTTATAGTATCGGCCAGCTCTTATTTTGGGGGGATGTGAGCCCAGTCCAGATAAAATCCCCATTTCCCGTCTCTTGCCTCCGTCGGCTGTAATTATTATGACATAAAAATTATCCGTGTCTCCGTGACAAAAAAGGGCACATGTTCGCCCAACCGACCCCCCCCCCCCCCCCACACCCCCTGCCCCCGTGGTTCCGGCGCCTCTGCCCCATTTGGTGAAGACTGCGCACAACAAAGATCCCTCGTTTGGCCGTCCTTATTAGCCCAATAGAGGCAGTAATGTAGAACACAGGACATCATTTCATTTCATTTAGATATGGGCATACATGTATGAGGCAATATAAGATAAGACGCAAGTTACATTAGTCAATTACGTGTACACTTTGCATTATATTGGATTTTGTAATGAATATATCATTTCAATAGCTGTCTCATATAGACAATGAAATAGTTCATAAATTGCCCGGACAATTGTTTCGTTCGCTGATTGAATTTTGAATTGGAAAGATGTGGGAGATTCCTATACTTCTCTTCATCTACTGGATGCTGATCTACTTCTTTCCGAAGGTAAGCTCGTGTATAAATTATAGTTTGCCATTATAGTTACAGGCCTGTATTAAGGCCGGCGCACATTGAACGATTTTTTGACGGAACGCCCCACGATTTTTTGACGGCGTCAAATTATCGGAGTGTACAGTCCAAGCACACTTACCGACTTTTTATCGCGACTGGGGCACTTCTAGCGGTCGTTTTCAGAGATTTTGTCGTAAACAATATGGCGTCAAATATAAACCTGAAATTCAATTGGTTGACTTCAATCCAGGTCACGACAAATTATCGGGATGACCCGCACACTAGCCGATAAGCCACGTCAAGACGTTTTTCGATTTGACATGTTAAATATCTCCCGATCACTCCCGATTCTGTCGTAGGGCTGTCGTAAGCCAACGCACATTGAACGATTTTTTTGACGCCGATATAGTCGGCGTCAAAATATCGTTCAATGTGCGCCGGCCTAAAGTCTAAACAGTATTTATTTCATACAGACAAAATACATACAAATATATAAATATGGTTAATTCAGAAACAAGCCGGGCTTATGTAAATCCGTCTTGACCGTTTACTGAAAGCATAGTTAATAGTAAATCGAAGTGTTGAATAAAATAAATCAATTAATAGAAAATATAAGTGATGGATAGGATAAAATAATTAATAGTATATAAAGTGAAATACGCGTATTGCTGAAAGTTGTCAACTGGTTGATAGTTATGAAAGAACTAATAAGGCCTGTATTCGGGTTGTTTCTGTTCTATTGGCGGCCTGCGGTCCAAGTCCAACCTGCGACGCCCTCAAGAGTGATCCAAAGACATTACTAGAACGAAATAGTTAAAAATTTCATTCACAAAATGCATTTGGCCCTTTACAAAAAATAATTAAGAAGATCTTATTTATACTACTTTTGTCCCTGAATAACCTCAAACTGTATTAAATAGTATCTTTAAGGAAGATTTAATTTCTGGGGAGTATAGATTACGTGACAACAATTGACATAACCTTATCATATTTAATGTATTGTTATTTAGATAAAACTTGAAAGTTAAATACAGTTAAGGTGCATGTTTGGTTGGGTGCAAATGAGAATACAAATTACCTCCTATATTTAATGGGAAGGCCTGACCTTTTCAAAAATCGAAAAAAATAACGATCTTTGTGTTCGACTTTATGAAAAACGTGACGATTTTGATTTTCCTATTGTTAATTTTCCATTCATATGCAGTAACATACCTCATTCACCAGCTTATGGCGTGTATTAGTCACAACTCATCCCCTATGCCAGGGCTTGTTCAATTTATGATGACTTTCTGGCCAGAGGTCGAGTTTTGACATTAAAATTACTTTAGCAGTGATATTTGACACATAGACTTCAAAATTCATCTAGGGAATTTATGGAGTAATAACGAACCTCTGGACAAATATAACAGATCTGTCTCTTGCATCTTGAGGTCAAACTTGAATATATGTTTAATTTCAGACAAAGAAGAAAAGATCTAACTTAACACTGAAAATTGACCTGAAATTGGTTGCATTTCCGGATTACCCAATTAGCCCTCAGTTGGAGCTTGAAACTATACAAGAAGACCTCTTTCTATCGAGATGGCAACAGGGAATTGCCAAATGGAAAGAAGCTGATGGAGGGAAATTGTGGTGTGTTGCTATTAACAATTGGTTTATTAACCACGAATTTAACAGTAAAGAAGAAGTAAAAATGGCTGTAACATATTGGTTAGTGAAAGTGGAAGAAGTCGTAATTAAAGGGTGCCTGAAAATCGACGAAATCAATGTAATTGTTAAGACTGAAGAAATACTTCTACTACTTGATAACAATAATTCCCTATTTCATCTAAATGATGTGTTTATTTTGATGTCCATTATCGCAGATTTTATACCGAATTGTAAAACTATGGAAGAAATTGAAAAAGTTGTCGTAACCAAAAAGGCAGAGAAAGAAATATTACTTAAACCACAACGAGAAGTTTTTGAAACACTGAAACACAATTTAGAGGGAATCATTGAAGGAAATCGGAATGAATTATTACCTATTGATGCTAAAAACTGTGAGCTAGCCGCATAGGCGTACGAGCCAGGGGGGCTGGGGGGGCTGCAGCCCCCCCTGAGTCGGGCGAACATGAGTTTTTTCGGGCAATTGTCAAATTTTTCGGGCAGCGTTCGAAAAAATGTAAAATAACGTTTTTGACAAGAAAAAAAGAAATTTTTCAAAAAATTAGAAAATCTTTCCGACCGCTAGAATAAAGTGCCCGAAATCCGGGTTTTTTTGCTGAGTTTGAGGTAGGGTTAGTCTGAGCTTCCCAGACCGTCTCGGGGAAATTTCTTTTTGGCTTCTGTTTGTGCCCGAAAAATTGTAAAATAATGTTTTTGTCAAGAAAAATCAACATTTTTCAAAAAATTAGAAAATCCCTCCGACCGCCAAAACAAAGTGCCCGAAATCCGGGTTATTTTGCTGGTCCTGAGGTAGGGTTAGTCTGAGCTTCCCAGACCGTCTCTGGGAAATTTCTTCTTGGCTTCTGGTACCGCCCGAAAAATTGTAAAATAATGTTTTTGTCAAGAAAATTTTTCAAAAATTAGAAAATCCCTCCGACCACCAGAAAAAAGTGCCCAAAATCCGATGGTCTGAGCTTCCCAGCCTGTCTCGGGAAATTTTGTTCGGAGCCCGAATTTGGTAACTACATATTAATCGACAGACCAGATCTTCTATTTTATTCAAAAATCAGTGCAGATCGAATTGATAAGTCGAATCTTGCTTTTTGAGATTTGTTAAGATCTTGAAATTGTTGTACAGTATGACTATGACTCAAGATATTATCAAAGGCCTTTCATGATCTGATAGATTTTCTTCCTGAATTTTCAAACGTGGTAAGTGTACCATTCCTGTGACATCGTGCTCTGCAGAACGCTCATTCAGTGCGTTGAGAAGACTGAAAACTTTTTGAGAAGCACCATGGGCCAGGAACGTTTGAGCCACCTAGCATTGATCAACATCGAACGATTTTATGCCATTGCTGTGATTGAAAATGATATGGACAGAATCATCGATGTCTTTGCTAGTCGCAAAAATCGCAAATCACATTTCTTTTGAACATGACACCTCAATTTTCAGACTATGACTATTTTCGCTATCAGCAGTGTACGTGTTTTGCTTTGCTAGTTGATGTAAACTGTGTTGCCATGGCCAAAGATTAATCCACATTGTTCGTGCTGTTCGCTTAGTACCTTCTGCGCAGATGTGGGATTCATCGGCAGACGACAGTCGCATCAGTTTTGCATGTTTGTGTTAAAATTCAAATTCTTGATGTATGAATGATCACTTTACACTGTATGTATATGGTGAAAATAAAATGTTTCCATTGTGGTTCAAATCGATTATCTCAGTGTTACTGAAAGTTGATGGTGCTCTTAGGTGGTATCAATAAATTGTCATTTTCGGGCACCATGCATATTTTTCGGGCAAAAATGCGTTAGCCCCCCCTAGAAAAATCAGCCCGTACGCCTATGGCTAGCCGAGTACTTCACCTCCGTTTGTAATGATGTCAGAGAAATATGGAATGAACTACAAAACCAAAGCATTGAGGTCTGTATCGCTTATGTGTAATCTTTAATAGTGTCTGTATGTAGGCCTTATAATGATCTAAGCAAATACATTGGCAATACATTGAAAGCAGCAATTGAAGTCTACATCTTGGAAAGAGCGTCTTGTCGTTCGGATGGGACAATAAACCGAGGCCCTGTGTGATACAGGCTTCACACATTACAGATCCCTGCGTATATTGCTGTCAGCCATTTCCTCGGTTCGTCCACAATTGCTTGTTCACACTCTACAAGCCACAATTATTTACGGATTTTGACGAAGCTTGCTGAAATTGTTTATTATCACCCAAAGATGAACCCTATTTAAAATCAAAAGAATCAAAAAATATTTAATATGAATTATTGCCCTTGTTCTTTAAAACACGTTAGATTTTTAGCCTGTTATGCCCTCACTCCACATACGCTACGAATCACGCGAATAGCCACGAATTTATTAACCGTAGGATTCGTACCATTTCGCAAAGTTCTCAATAGGTTAGTATTTATTCATAGTAAGTTCTTTTAATTCTTGTGCTATCGGGAATTCGTCGCAACAATTTTGAGCTGTGAATTTGATCATATTTTTACGGAGCCCCTTAGGCGCAATTTTCAACACTTTTTATTATTATTTCGTTATAACGAAATAATATTTCGTTTAAACGAAATAATTAATTCGTTTAAACGAAATAATATCATATATTTCGTTTAAACGAAATACTAATTCGTTTAAACGAAATAATAAATATATTATTTCATTTAAACGAATTAATTATTTCGTTTAAACGAAATATTATTTCGTTATAACGAAATAATCATTTCGTTTAAACGAAATAATAATTCGTTTAAAAGAAACAACTATTTCGTTTGAACGCAATATAATATGTTATTTCGTTTTAACGAAATAATTAATTCGTTTAAACAAAATAATTATTCTATTTCGTTTTAACGAAATAACTAATACCTTTAAACGAAATAACATAGTATATTTCGTTTAAACGAAATATTAATTCGTTTAAACGAAATAATAATTTATTTCGTTTTAACGAAATAATATTTCGTTTTAATGAAATAATATTTCGTTTTAACGAAATAATTAATTCATTTAATCGAAATAATTAATTCGTTTAATCGAAATAATTAATTCGTTTAAACTAATTAGTATTTCGTTTAAACGAAATATATGATATTATTTCGTTTAAACGAATTAATTATTTCGTTATAACGAAATAATAATAATAAGTGTTGAAAATTGCGCCTAAGGGGCTCCGTATATTTTGGATTCGTAATCACTTCGGGAAATTCTTAAAAGATTGATATATATTCGTAGTCAGTTCTTCTAATTCTTGAGTCATCTGAAATTCGTACACAACATTTTGTGCCCGCCCAAAGCTTTGACCACGAACTCCCCGATTCCAAAATCGTAGTTAGTTCTTAACTATTTCGTAGTGCATTCTTGTGCATCTTAATATAATCTTAGGTTTATCGGCTAGGAATCCGTCACGAATTCACGAAAGTCTAAAAACGTTCTTGAAGTATTTGTAATCGATTCTTGTAAAACGGAGTGCATTCTTGACAATATTTTAACGATTGGAACTGAATTGCACGAATATTCTTAATTCTATCGTACCAGAATCGTAGAACGTGACGATTTTGAAAATTAATTTTCGAAAGTCAACGAATCCTCACGAATTTCCACGAATTGCTACGAATTGCCACGAATTTCCAAGAATCCTACGATTCATCAATTCGTAGCTATTCGCGTGATTCGTAGTGTGAGTGGATTGGAGGCATTAACACTCTTCAAGTTACAATTCTTTACGGATTTTGACGAAACTTACTGAGATTGTTTATTATCACCCAAGGATGAACCCTATTTAAAATCAAAAGAATCAAAAAACATTTAATATGAATTATTGCCCTTGTTCTTTAAAACACGTTTCATTTTTAGCCTGTTAACACTCTTCAAGTCACAATTCTTTACGGATTTTGACGAAACTTACTGAGATTGTTTATTATCACCCTAGGATGAACCCTATTTGAAATCAAAAGAATCGATATTTGATATGAATTATTGCCCTTGTTCTTAAAAATGCGTTCGATTTTTAGCTCTAGAAGTCACAATTCTTTATGAAGTTTGACGAAACTTACTGAAATTGTTTATTAACACCCAAGGATGAACCCTATTAAAAATCAAAAGAATCGTAAAATATTTGATATGAATTATTTAAAACAAATTATTTTTTCTTTAAAACGTGTTCGATTTCTAGCTCGTTAACACTTTACAAGTCACAATTCTTTACAGATTTTGACCAAATTTGCTGAAATTGTTTATCACCCAAGGATGAACCCTATTTTAAATCAATAGAAATCTGAAAATATTAAATATGAATAATTGCCCTTGTTCTTTAAAACGCGTTGATCTATAGCTCGTTGACACTCTGGAAGGCACAATTCTTGATAGACTTGAAAGAAACCTATTGAAATAGTTTATTATTGTTATGTTCTAAAATAGCTTTCGTACTTTTACTGTCATAAATATTTGGTGTGACTGGATGTAAGAATGAATGTGACCTAATTTAGTATAGTTAGAACTTGTTAATCGGGACTGTGACCTGATTGAGCATTATGGGATGGGAAAAGTGTGCATAGTGAAGTGAAAGTGGCGTGGATGTTGCCGTCTCTGACTTGGCAGTCAGCATATCGGTTTTTATACGCCCACACAGTAATGTGGGCGTATATTGTAGTCGCCTCTGTCTATCCGTCTGTCCACAATTGTTGTGGACGCGATAGAGAGCGGTTTATTCCCATATCGCCCCTTCCCACTTCGCCCCCAAACTATTCCCATTTTGTCCCTTCCCATTTTGCCCCTTTCCATTTGGTCCCTTCCCAATCCGTCACTTTTCTGTTTTGCCCCTTTCCCATTTCACCCCTTTTTCATTTTGCCCCTGTCCCAATTCGCCCCTTTCCCATCTCGCCCCCACATCACCCCTTCCCATTTCGCTCCTTTCCCATTTCGCCCCCATTCATCACGCTAATTCCCATTCCGTTTTTATTCACGTTACATGAAAACCCTATTTTAGAAATACAGAGGTATAATTTACACAGTTTTTGATAATAAAAATATGCATACTGCCCCTTTTATCTTTGTTGGCGCATACAATGGTTAATCGTCTCATCCGTCCGCAAGTCACTTTTCATTGTCCGTTCCCCACTCCCATACCAATGAAAACGGGGAACACAGCTCTGTACAGCCTAGACTAGAATTCTATTCGGAACAGGCACACTTTCTTAAGTGGTATAAGTATTTTTAAAGGGTAAAGTATGTGAAATGGGAAGGGGCGAAACGGGAAAGGAGCGAAATGGGAAGGGGCGAAGTCGGAAGGGGCGAAATGGGCAAGGGGCGAACTGAAAGAGGGGTGAAATGGGAAATGGGCAAAAGGGGAAAGGGGCGTAACGGGAAGGGGCAAAACAGGAAATGGGCGAAATGGAGAAGGGGCAAAATGGGAAAAGTTTGGGGGCGAAGTGGGAAGGGGCGAAGTGGGAAGGGGCGATGTGGGAAGACACCGTTGTGGACGCGATAGAGAGCTGGTTTCTTGATGGATTTTGATGAAACTTGCTGTGAGTGTTTGTGATCACCCAAGGATGAACCTATTGAAAATCAGACGAATCGAAAAATATTTCATGGGTTATGCCCTTGCTTTTGAAAATATGTTGACATGATAGAGAGCTGGTTTCTTGATGGATTTTGATGAAACTTGGCATGAGTGTTTGTATTGACCTTAGGATAAACCCTACTGAAAATCAGAACATCGAAAAGATATTTTATGAGTTATTGCCCTTGTTCTTTAAAACAACTTAATTTTTCCGTCTGTACACTCTCAAAGGTGTTGACAAGAGTTTTGAGGAGTTATCGCCCTTTAACCTCTATACAGTAAGTGCTTCTTTCAACATCAATTGCTTGTAAACGCTCTAAAAACTAGAATTTTTGATGAAATCAATTGAAATTTGGTATCTATATACATATTCTGAAAACAAAGATTAAGTTCGAATTTGAGTTTTTTTCGACCGTTAGTAGCAGAGTTATTGCCCTTGCCCCAAAGTCTTGAATATGCAATTAATATCAAAGTTTTCAATCAATTTTGTTAGGCGTATATGGCTGCGGTCCACTATCTTCATTGAACATTCTTAATTATTTGGGTGAAAGTGGGTAATTTGCAAGACTCCCATCAAAATTGGTGCCAATCTATTAACTTGAACATTCTCATGAAGCATGATACAATAGTTGATTATGAGGTGCGTAACAAACGGTGTGCAGTCTCAAAAACCGCCAGTGCAGAGCAGTAAACGCTGCAACCAACAATTATCACTTTTAAGCTCATAAACACTCTACAAGGCAGAAGGATTTTGACTAAACTTGATGAATGCTGAACCCTTGATGAAATCGAGAAAAAAAAAGCTTAGACAACACTTAATTCAAGTTCTGTACGAAATGTAGGCCTATGACTACAGGTTGAATATTTCATGGTTGTGATGGTTGCTGTTTTCTGCCAAATGTTCTTTTTGAAACAAAGCTGCCAGTGGGCGTATATTACCTTGCTTGGCAAGCTATCTTTAATTAAAGCTAACCAGAAATAATGTACACAACTTATTGTCGAAATGTAAACCTTCAAATCCCTGTGTAGTGCATAGTTATTCGCGTTTGAAAATGAAAAATTCGTCTTGTATTTTAGTAAGACTATATTATGTTTGTATTATAATATACAATCTAATTAAAATTAGACTCAAATTTCGTTTCGTTCGGTTTTTTAAATCCTTTATTAAACACTACATTAGGGTTTAACCACGACGTGCAAAAAAAAATGTCTTTTAAAGTCTTGATTGAACCTTAATGACCTATGTTTCAATCAGATCACAATGACGTCAGATAGAACAGCCAAGAAAAAAGTGTGTTTTTAATCACGTTCGGCACAGTATCCAATGGACTTGAAAAACGTGACTATGACACTTCGGAATGCACCAATTGTTTGCGTCACAAACTACAGGGCTGGAGAGGGCAAAGCTCTGCTTGGTTAAAACAGGTTAGATCAGAGTATAATCAGACATTATTTCTTGCACGTCATGGTTAGACCCCAATGTAGTGTTTAATGCCTTATAATGTTTTATGTCTCTGTTTCAGAAAACAATACAGGGAACAGCTGAACGTGGTAAAGAAAATAAACCAAATAAGACTGAAAAATTAGGTAACGCGTCACCGGAAGTATACAAAGGAAGAGATACAGATCAAAAAGGGTCGCCGGAAGTATTAGACATACAGAGTAAAGTTGAACACACTGAAGAAATCGTACCAGAATTAAACAAAGGAAGAGATAAAGTTGAACACACTGAAGAAGTCCTACCGGAAGTAAACAAAGGAAAATATAAAGTTGAACACACTGAAGAAGTCCTACCGGAAGTAAACAAAGGAAAATATAAAGTTGAACACACTGAAGAAGTCCTACCGGAAGTAAAAAAAGGAAGAGATAAAGTTACACATACTAAAGAAGTTGTACCAGTATTAAATAAAGGGATAGATGAAGAAGTCGTTCCGGAAGCGAACACAGGAAGAGATGAAGTTGAACGCACTGAAGAAGTCGTACCAGAAGTAAACAAAGGAAGAGATAAACACACTGAAGAAGTCTTACCGGAAGTAAACAAAGGAAGAGATAAAGATGAACACACCGAAAAAGTCGTACCGGAAGTATCTAAGAAAAGAGGAAAAGTTCCAGTCTTGGAATACATAGTTCTCCAAAAATACCGAGTTGAAATGGTTAACAAGTTGGAACCAGAAAAAGTTATTCCATATCTGATACAATATAATGTTATTGATAAAGACGACGTGGAGATGATCGAAAATAAATGTAAAGATTTAAGACGAAAGGGTGCTGAAACCATGCTTGATATTCTGTACAATTCAGGAAGTTGGGCTTTCAAAAAATATATGGATGCTCTGCTAAACGCAGGTTATCAAGAGATGGCAAAAACATTAGAAGAAGACTTAGAAAAGGTATCTATCTATCATTTCTCTCATTCTCCATCCATCATTTCTCTCATTCTCCATCCATCATTTCTCTTATTCTCCATCCATCATTTCTCTCATTCTCCATTCACCATTTCCCTCATTCTCCATTCATCATTTCTCTCATTCTCCATCCATCTTTTCTATCATTCTCTATCAATCCATCATTTCTCTTATTCTCCATCCATTCATCATTTCTCTTATTCTCCATCCACCAAGTCTCTTATTCTCCATCCATCATTTCGCTTATTCTCCCATCATTTCTCTCACTCTCCATCCATCTTTTATCTATATTCTCCATTCATCTTTTCTCTCATTCTCCATCCACCATTATTTCTCTCATTCTCCATCCACCATTATTTCTATCATTCTCCATCCATCCACCATTTCTCTCATTCTCCATCTATCAATCATTTCTCTCATTCTCTATCCATCTACCATTTCTCTCACTCCTCATCTATCATTTCTCTCGTTCTCCATCCATTTACCATTTCTCTTATTCTCTATCAATCATTTCTCTCATTCTCCATCCATCATTCATTTCTCTCATTCTCCATCCATCATTCATTTCTCTCATTCTCCATCAATCACTTCTCTCATTCTCCATCCATCATTTCTCTCATTCTCCATCCATCATTTCTCTCATTCTCCTCCCATCAATTATTTATCTCATTGCCCACCCTTATGTCATTATTTCAACCAATCCGCTTCTCTCTTTCTCCATCAATTAATCATTTCTTTTTTTACAGCTTTCGAGTTGCGCTCGAAACTGTATTGTTTCCATTAATTTTTTAGATATTTTTTTTGCAGGTTTTTTTTCGTAATTGTTGTGAGAGTACCCAGCAAAAGCTGTAATACTTAGAACATTTTTGGCATTGGGTAAAAAATTCAAAACCGCGGAATTGCCCTTTAAATATATTTCCAGACATCAGATTCCGACCGGAAGTGGTTTAGCGGAAAACTCCTTAATTTTGGAAATCGGCCATAAATTAATTATTATTTGTTTGATTTTCGTGCATTTTTTTGTGTGCAATCTTAGAAGAACTTTTGAGCAGACTGCTTTTTCTGAAATTTGAAATTCGAAAATTTTGTCTATAACTTTTTGTACCGAATTTCGGCCAAAATTCAAACTTCTTTAATTTTTATTCGATTTGCACGAAAATTGATGGGTGGGTAGAACCGAAATTATCAATTAAGATTCTCAAAAAAAATATTTCGAAATATGTCCGAAACATTCTGAAATTTCCCAAAAATGTCAAAAATCACACAAATCAGATTTTTTGGATTATTTTTGGCAAAAACTTTAAAATTTGTTATTTCATTTGATTTGCCCTATTAATATCTTCATTTTGTACACTTGCCGCATATGCAAATTCCTAACCGTTTAGCCGCCATCTTAAAAAAAGCAAAATATCGGAAAAATACTACTCCTCCTCCATTTTCAATCCGATTTTTTTCAAGCTTGATTTAAAATACAATTTTGAAAATTATCTAGGTCCTCTAGTCGCCTTTTTTTGGAATTTTGAATTTGTCTTTGCACAACCTTCATTCAAAGTTTTTTGTGATAGGCCATGAATATCAAGGCTTATAACTTTTGACCATCTGCAACCTATATTTTTGGACAAAACGATTCTTCTTTGGCCACACTTTCATTTGATACCAACATTTATAATTTTGGTTAATTGCAGTGCGTTCGATTTGTCGAACGCACTGCTTTGGTTTGCAATTGACTATTTTTTGCAGTGCGTTCGATTTGTCGAACGCACTGCTTTGGTTTGCAATTGACTATTTTTTTTTTTTTGCAGTGCGTTCTAGCGAACGCACTGCTTTGTTTTCATAATGACTTTTTTTTTTGCAGTGCGTTCTAGCGAACGCACTGCATTGTTTTGCAAATGTCTTTTTGCAGTGCGTTCTAGCGAACGCACTGCTTTGTTTTCATAATGACTTTTTTTTTTTTTTTTTTTTTTTTTTTTTCACTTTCTGGTCAGAGCGCCCAGCCAAAACTACACATGCCGCATATAATCTCTCAAGATTTCCCACGATAATCTACTGCTCGGTATTGTTTAAATGTAAAATGACGCATGCCCTACCAACCGGAAATGAGGTATGAGAACATATGGGTTTTGATGTTTCGGCCATTATCTCCTTTATTTTTCAACCGATTTTGATCGGACTGACTTTGCATATTTCTCTAATGGATTGTCCACGAGACAAAAGTTTAACAATATCATTTTGAGAAAAATCTTGCTGACTTTTGGAGCACTTTTTCTTGACCACTTTTTCAACTTTTGCAATTTTATATGGATCAACCTCAAAACTTGCATATTTATAGACATTTTGATTGCGAGCAATTAGCAATTTTCAAAATTTCGATATCACTTCCGGTTTTGACGTCATTCGCTCTCAAAGTTGAAATTTCAACTTCCGGAATTTTGAAGATATTCGAAAAATTTTTTTTGCAATATGCTTGTTGTGTAGACTCAAAATTATACAAATCATAAAATTTGACCCGGATGTAACAGATGACACGTGACCTAATTCATGTACGTCACAAATTCTTTCACAATCTAATTATGCTAAATCTACTTTTTTCAATTATATACAACACAATATTTTAAAATCAAAATAGCGCCTTTTGAATTTTGAAAATTAGTTATTCCATCTGCTTGTAAAATATTAAATTCAAATTTCAGTTGAAGGGAGATTACTACATTTTGACATAAAGCTGCGTTTGGGCGATCGCCCTCTCCCATTAACTTGCGTTTGGGCGATAAGTTATCATTAATGTACTTTTTTTTACATTTTAACTGTTTTAAAAGAAACATTAATACATGTATGTGTTTCCTTTGAACGAATTATGTATTGATAAAATTCGATCTGTATTTCAAACTATGAAGTATGAATACTGTGCAGTCCGTTTCTAAATTGAGATTTGGCTCTTTCATGTGTCCTTTCTTGCACTTTAGAACTTATTTACAAATCTTAGAAATTTTGTGATATGCGTTTTCCACTGATGTATATCAAACTGTGATTGCGCTTTTTTTTTAATCAGATGACTTTTCACTACCGAACATGAAATGTTTATTTCACTTTTGACTACCGTGTGTGAACTGGTTATTCTACTTTTCACTACCGAATTCAAAATTGTGCGTTTTAAAATTTTGTACCTTCTGCATTTTAATGTAAAACAAGCTTTCTTCTTTAAACCTGACATCATGGATGGAAAGATGTCACTTTTCACCAATGGACGAAACCGGATGCGCACTGCATGGTACCATTCATGGTTCTAGTTTTTTTTTTTTTCCGTTTTCTGGTCAGAGCGCCCAGCCAAAACTATGCATGCCACACATAATCTCTCAAGATTTCCCACGATAATCTACTGCTCGGTATTGTTTAAATGTAAAATGGCGCATGCCCTACCAACCGGAAATGAGGTATGAGAACATATGGGTCTTGATGTTTTGGCCATTATCTCCTTTATTTTTCAACCGATTTTGATCGGACTGACTTTGCATATTTCTCTAATCGATTGTCCACGAGACAAAAGTTTAACAATATCATTTTGAGAAAAATCTTGCTGACTTTTGGAGCACTTTTTCTTGACCACTTTTTTAACTTTTGCAATTTTATATTGATCAACCTGAAAACTTACATATTTATAGACAATTTGATTGCAAGCAATTAGCAATTTTCAAAATTTCGATATCACTTCCGGTTTTGACGTCATTCGCTCTCAAAGTTGAAATTTCAACTTCCGGAATTTTGAAGATATTCGAAAAATTCTTTTTGCAATATGTTTGTTATGTAGACTCAAAATTATACAAATCATAAAATTTGACCCGGATGTAACAGATCAGGCGCCATCTTGAAATGGTATATTTTCATAAAACGCAAAATGGGGCCTCAGGGTGTTATGGAATTTGCATAATTTTTATGTCTATGTAATCAACAGTCGACTGCGACCAAAACATGGGAAGCCGATTTTTGAATTTCAATTCTGAATTTTTCTGATTTCCGGAAAAAATAAGTCAGTAATTGTCAAAACTTTCAAGGCCCATATTTTGTGACCTTGACCTTTTGTGACTTTGTGACCTGTACAAAAGTTATTGCCCTTGATTAGATGTATCCAATGACATATTTTTTTCAGATGCCCAATGGTTACTTCCGGTTTTATAGCCGTTTGAAAATTGTAATTTTTAACTTTAAACAGCCCTACCACGTGACCTAATTTACATATGTCTTATTTTCTTTCACCGTCGTACTATGCTCTGTCCGCTCTTTCCAATGATATACAACACAATATATTTGAATCAAAATTCCGCCTTTTAAAGTTTGAAAAATTTGTGTCAATTTCCATTGAAACTGTGCGTGTTTTTTTCAATTTTTATTTCGATCGTTCTGAAAACTTACAGATAGATAGACATTTAGATGGCGAACAAAAATTTTTTTTTTTAAATTTTTGTATCACTTCCGGTTTTGAAGTTTTTGGCTCTCAAAGTCGAAATCTCAACTTCCGGAATTTTGAAGATATTTGAAAAATTATTTTTGCAGTATGTATGTAATATAGACACAAAAGTATACAAATAATAAAATTTGACCCAGATGTAACAGATCAGTCGCCATGTTGAAATGGTATATTTTTATAAAACGCAAAATGGGGCCTCAGGGTGTAATGAAATTTGCATAATTCTGATGTTTTTGGAATCTACAGTCGATTGCTACCAAAACATGAGACGCCGATTTTTAAATTTCAAGTCTGATTTATTTTAATTTCCGGTTAAGATAAATCAGTAATTGTCAAAACTTTAAAGGCTCATATCCTGTGACCTTGACCTCTGGTGACCAAGTGACCTGAAACAAATTCATTGTCATTGACGATACCTATGCACAGATACTTCCATTTAGGTTTTCCGATGTTTACTTCCGGTTTTATATCCATTTGAAAATTGCAGTTTTTAGCTTTAAAGAGCTCTGACACGTGACCTAATTTATGTACGTCACAAATTCTTTCACAATCTAATTATGCTAAATCTACTTTTTCAATTATATACAACACAATATTTTAAAATCAAAATAGCGCCTTTTGAATTTTGAAAATTAGTTATTCCATCTGCTTGTAAAATATTAAATTCAAATTTCAGTTGAAGGGAGAGAACTACATTTTGACATAAAGCTGCGTTTGGGCGATCGTCCTCTCCCATTAACTTGCGTTTGGGCGATACATTATCATTAATGTCCGTTTTTTACATTGTAACTGTTTAAAAGAAACATTAAGATATATTTTCTTTGAATGAAATATGTATTGATAAAATTCGATCTGTATTTCAAACTATGAAGTATGAATACTGTGCAGTCCGTTTCTAAATTGAGATTTGGCTCTTTCATGTGTCCTTTCTTGCACTTTAGAACTTATTTACAAATCTTAGAAATTTTGTGATATGCGTTTTCCACTGATGTATATCAAACTGTGATTACGCCTTTTTTAATCAGATGACTTTTCACTAACGAACATGAAATGTTTATTTCACTTTTGACTACCGTGTGTGAACTGGTTTTTCTACTTTTCACTACCGAATTCAAAATTGTGCGTTTTAAAATTTTGTACTTTCTGCATTTTAATGTAAAACAAGCTTTTTTCTGTAAACCTGACATCATGGATTGAAAGATGTCACTTTTCACCAATGGACGAAACCGGATGCGCACTGCATGGTACCATTCATGGTTCTATTTTTTGCAGTGCGTTCTAGCGAACGCACTGCTTTGTTTTGCAAATGTCTTTTTTTTTTTTTTTTTTTTTTTTTTTTCGCCTTCTGGTCAGAGCGCCCAGCCAAAACTACACATGCCACACATAATCTCTAAAGATTTCCCACGATAATCTACTGCTCGGTATTGTTTAAATGTAAAATGACGCATGCCCTACCAACCGGAAATGAGGTATGAGAACATATGGGTTTTGATGTTTTGGCCATTATCTCCTTTATTTTTCAACCGATTTTGATCGGACTGACTTTGCATATTTCTCTAATCGATTGTCCACGAGACAAAAGTTTAACAATATCATTTTGAGAAAAATCTTGCTGACTTTTGGAGCACTTTTTCTTGACCACTTTTTTAACTTTTGCAATTTTATATTGATCAACCTGAAAACTTACATATTTATAGACATTTTGATTGCAAACAATTAGCAATTTTCAAAATTTCGATATCACTTCCGGTTTTGACGTCATTCGCTCTCAAAGTTGAAATTTCAACTTCCGGAATTTTGAAGATATTCGAAAAATTCTTTTTGCAATATGTTTGTTATGTAGACTCAAAATTATACAAATCATAAAATTTGACCCAGATGTAACAGATCAGGCGCCATCTTGAAATGGTATATTTTCATAAAACGCAAAATGGGGCCTCAGGGTGTTATGGAATTTGCATAATTTTTATGTCTATGTAATCAACAGTCGACTGCGACCAAAACATGGGAAGCCAATTTTTGAATTTCAATTCTGAATTTTTCTGATTTCCGGTAAAAATAAATCAGTAATTGTCAAAACTTTCAAGGCCCATATTTTGTGACCTTGACCTTTTGTGACTTTGTGACCTGTACAAAAGTTATTGCCCTTGATAAGATGTATCCAATGACATATTTTTTTCAGATGCCCAATGGTTACTTCCGGTTTTATAGCCGTTTGAAAATTGTAATTTTTAACTTTAAACAGCCCTACCACGTGACCTAATTTACATATGTCTGATTTTCTTTTACCGTCGTACTATGCTCTCTCTGTTCTTTCCAATGATATACAACACAATACATTTGAATCAAAATTCCGCCTTTTAAAGTTTGAAAAATTTGTGCCAATTTCCATTGAAACTGTGCGTGTTTTTTTCAAATTTTATTTCGATCGTTCTGAAAACTTTCAGGTAGATAGACATTTTGATGGCGAACAAAAATATGTTTTCAAAATTTTGATATCACTTCCGGTTTTGACGTCATTGGCTCTCAAAGTTGAAATTTCAACTTCCGGAATTTTGAAGATATTCGAAAAATTCTTTTTGCAGTATGTTTGTAATGTAGACACAAAAGTATGCAAATGATAAAATTTGATCCGGATGTAACAGATCAGTCGCCATCTTGAAATGGTATATTTTCATAAAACGCAAAATGGGGCCTCAGGGTGTAATGAAATTTGCATAATTCTGATGTTTTTGGAATTTACAGTCGATTGCTACCAAAACATGAGACGCCGATTTTTGAATTTCAATTCTGATTTATTTTGATTTCCGGTTAAGATAAATCAGTAATTGTCAAAACTTTAAAGGCTCATATCTTGTGACCTTGACCTCTGGTGACCAAGTGACCTGAAACAAATTCATTGCCATTGACGATACCTATGCACAGATACTTTCATTTAGGTTTTCCGATGTTTACTTCCGGTTTTATATCCATTTGAAAATTGCAGTTTTTAGCTTTGAAGAGCTCTGACACGTGACCTAATTCATGTACGTCACAAATTCTTTCACAATCTAATTATGCTAAATCTACTTTTTCAATTATATACAACACAATATTTTAAAATCAAAATAGCGCCTTTTGAAATTTGAAAATTAGTTATTCCATCTGCTTGTAAGATATTAAATTCAAATTTCAGTTGAAGGGAGATTACTACATTTTGACATAAAGCTGCGTTTGGGCGATCGTCCTCTCCCATTAACTTGCGTTTGGGCGATACGTTATCATTAATGCACTTTTTGTTACATTGTAACTGTTTAAAAGAAACATTAAGATATATTTTCTTTGAATGAAATATGTATTGATAAAATTCGATCTGTATTTCAAACTATGAAGTATGAATACTGTGCAGTCCGTTTCTAAAATGAGTCCTTTCTTGCACTTTAGAACTTATTTACAAATATTAGAAATTTTGTGATATGCGTTTTCCACTGATGTATATCAAACTGTGATTACGCATTTTTTAATCAGATGACTTTTCACTACCGAACATGAAATGTTTATTTCACTTTTGACTACCGTGTGTGAACTGGTTTTTCTACTTTTCACTACCGAATTCAAAATTGTGCGTTTTAAAATTTTTCTACCTTCTGCATTTTAATGTAAAACAAGCTTTCTTCTGTAAACCTGACATCATGGATTGAAAGATGTCACTTTTCACCAATGGACGAAACCGGATGCGCACTGCATGGTACCATTCATGGTTCTAGTTTTTTTTTTTTTTCCGTTTTCTGGTCAGAGCGCCCAGCCAAAACTATGCATGCCACACATAATCTCTCAAGATTTCCCACGATAATCTACTGCTCGGTATTGTTTAAATGTAAAATGGCGCATGCCCTACCAACCGGAAATGAGGTATGAGAACATATGGGTTTTGATGTTTTGGCCATTATCTCCTTTATTTTTCAACCGATTTCGATCGGACTGACTTTGCTTATTTCTCTAATCGATTCTCCACGAGACAAAAGTTTAACAATATCATTTTAAGAAAAATCTTGCTGACTTTTGGAGCACCTTTTCTGGACCACTTTTTAAACATTCGCAATTTTATGTTGATCAACCTGAAAACTTACATATATATAGACATTTTGGTTGCAAACAATTAGCAATTTTCAAAATTTCGATATCACTTCCGGTTTTGACGTCATTCGCTCTCAAAGTTGAAATTTCAACTTCCGGAATTTGGAAGATATTCGAAAAATTCTTTTTGCAGTATGTTTGTTATGTAGACACAAAAGTATACAAATCATAAAATTTGACCCGGATGTAATAGATCAGTCGCCATCTTGAAATGGTATATTTTCATAAAACGCAAAATGGGGCCTCAGGGTGTTATGGAATTTGCATAATTATAATGTCTATGCAATCTACAGTCGATTGCGACCAAAACATGGGAAGCGGATTTTTGAATTTTAATTCTGAATTTTTCTAATTTCCGGTAAAAATAAATCAGTAATTGTCAAAACTTTCAAGGCCCATATTTTGTGACCTTGACCTTTTGTGACTTTGTGACCTGTACAAAAGTTATTGCCCTTGATTAGATGTATCCAATGACATATTTTTTTCAGATGCCCAATGGTTACTTCCGGTTTTATAGCCGTTTGAAAATTGTAATTTTTGACTTTAAACAGCCCTACCACGTGACCTAATTTACATATGTCTTATTTTCTTTCACCGTCGTACTATGCTATGTCTGCTCTTTCCAATGATATACAACACAATATATTTGAATCAAAATTCCGCCTTTTAAAGTTTGAAAAATTTGTGTCAATTTCCATTGAAACTGTGCGTGTTTTTTTCAAATTTTATTTCGATCGTTCTGAAAACTTACAGGTAGATAGACATTTTGATGGCGAACAAAAATATGTTTTCAATATTTTTGTATCACTTCCAGTTTTGAAGTTATTGGCTCTCAAAGTCGAAATTTCAACTTCCGGAATTTTGAAGATATTTAAAAAATTCTTTTTGCAGTATGTATGTAATATAGACGCAAAAATATACAAATAATAAAATTTGACCCGGATGTAACAGATCAGTCGCCATCTTGAAATTTTATATTTTCATAAAACGCAAAATGGGGCCTCAGGGTGTAATGAAATTTGCATAATTCTGATGTTTTTGGAATCTACAGTCGAGTGCTACCAAAACATGAGACGCCGATTTTTGAATTTCAATTCTGATTTATTTTAATTTCCGGTTAAGATAAATCAGTAATTGTCAAAACTTTAAAGGCTCATATCTTGTGACCTTGACCTCTGGTGACCAAGTGACCTGAAACAAATTCATTGCCATTGACGATACCTATGCACAGATACTTTCATTTAGGTTTTCCGATGTTTACTTCCGGTTTTATATCCATTTGAAAATTGCAGTTTTTAGCTTTAAAGAGCTCTGACACGTGACCTAATTCATGTAAGTCACAAATTCTTTCACAATCTAATTATGCTAAATCTACTTTTTCAATTATATACAACACAATATTTTAAAATCAAAATAGCGCCTTTTGAATTTTGAAAATTAGTTATTCCATCTGCTTGTAAAATATTAAATTCTATTTTCAGTTCAAGGGAGGGTACTACATTTTGACATAAAGCTGCGTTTGGGCGATCACCCTCTCCCATTAACTTGCGTTTGGGCGATAAGTTATCATTAATGTACTTTTTTTTTACATTTTAACTGTTTTAAAAAGAAAATTTAATATGTGTTTTCTTTGAACGAATTATGTATTGATAAAATTCGATCTGTATTTCAAACTATGAAGTATGAATACTGTGCAGTCCGTTTCTAAATTGAGATTTGGCTCTTTCATGTGTCCTTTCTTGCACTTTAGAACTTATTTACAAATCTTAGAAATTTTGTGATGTGCGTTTTCTACTGATGTATATCAAACTGTGATTACGCTTTTTTTTTTTAATCAGATCACTTTTCACTACCGAACATGAAATGTTTATTTCACTTTTGACTACCGTGTGTGAACTGGTTATTCTACTTTTCAGTACCGAATTCAAAAGTGTGCGTTTTAACATTTTGTACCTTTTGCATTTTAATGTAAAACAAGCTTTCTTCTGTAAACCTGACATCATGGATTGAAAGATGTCACTTTTCACCAATGGACGAAACCGGATGCGCACTGCATGGTACCATTCATGGTTCTAGTTTTTTTTTTTTCCGTTTTCTGGTCAGAGCGCCCAGCCAAAACTATGCATGCCACACATAATCTCTCAAGATTTCCCACGATAATCTACTGCTCGGTATTGTTTAAATGTAAAATGGCGCATGCCCTACCAACCGGAAATGAGGTATGAGAACATATGGGTTTTGATGTTTTGGCCATTATCTCCTTTATTTTTCAACCGATTTCGATCGGACTGACTTTGCTTATTTCTCTAATCGATTGTCCACGAGACAAAAGTTTAACAATATCATTTTGAGAAAAATCTTGCTGACTTTTGGAGCACCTTTTCTGGACTTCTTTTTAAACTTTTGTAATTTTATGTTGATCAACCTGAAAACTTACATATATATAGACATTTTGATTGCAAACAATTAGCAATTTTCAAAATTTCGATATCACTTCCGGTTTTGACGTCATTCGCTCTCAAAGTTGAAATTTCAACTTCCGGAATTTTGAAGATATTCGAAAAATTCTTTTTGCAGTATGTTTGTTATGTAGACACAA
The DNA here is from genome assembly GCA_029955415.1 of Lottia scabra. Classification (NCBI taxonomy): domain Eukaryota; kingdom Metazoa; phylum Mollusca; class Gastropoda; family Lottiidae; genus Lottia; species Lottia scabra. The sequence goes on along the minus strand of JARJEI010000047.1, from coordinate 1,025,549 downwards.
AAGTATACAAATCATAAAATTTGACCCGGATGTAACAGATCAGTCGCCATCTTGAAATGGTATATTTTCATAAAACGCAAAATGGGGCCTCAGGGTGTTATGGAATTTGCATAATTATAATGTCTATGCAATCTACAGTCGATTGCGACCAAAACATGGGAAGCGGATTTTTGAATTTTAATTCTGAATTTTTCTAATTTCCGGTAAAAATAAATCAGTAATTGTCAAAACTTTCAAGGCCCATATTTCGTGACCTTGACCTTTCTTGACCTAATGACCTGTACAAAAATTATTGCCCTTGAGGAGATGTATCCATTGACATATTGTTTTCAGATGCCTAAGGTTTACTTCCGGTTTTATAGCCGTTTGAAAATTGCCATTTTTAACTTTAAACAGCTCTACCACGTGACCTAATTTACATATGTCTTATTTTCTTTCACCGTCTTACTATGCTCTGTCTGCTCTTTCCAATGATACACAACACAATACATTTGAATAAAAATTCCGCCTTTTAAAGTTTGAAAAATTTGTGCCAATTTCCATTGAAACTATGCGTATTTTTTTCAAATTTTATTTCGATCGTTCTGAAAACTTTCGGATATATAGACATTTTGATGGCGAACAAAAATATGTTTTCAAAAATTTAGTATCACTTCCGGTTGTGACGTCATTTGCTCTTAAAGTTAAAATTTCAACTTCCGGAATTTTGAAGATATTCGAAAAATTCTTTTTGCAGTATGTTTGTAATACAGACACAAAAGTATACAAATAATAAAATTTGACCCGGATGTAACAGATCAGTCGCCATCTTGAAATGGTATATTTTCATAAAACGCAAAATGGGGCCTCAGGGTGTAATGGAATTTGCATAATTCTGATGTCTTTGGAATCTACAGTCGATTGCTACCAAAACATGAGAAGCCGATTTTTGAATTTAAATTCTGATTTATGTTAATTTCCGGTTAAGATAAATCAGTAATTGTCAAAACTTTAAAGGCTCATATCTCGTGACCTTGACCTCTGGTGACCAAGTGACCTGAAAAAATTCATTGGCATTAATGTTACCTATGCACGGATACTTTCATTTAGGTTTTCCGATGTTTACTTCCGATTTTATATGCATTTGAAAATTGCAGTTTTTAGCTTTAAAGAGCTCTGACACGTGACCTAATTCATGTACGTCACAAATTATTTCACAATCTAATTATGCTAAATCTACTTTTTCAATTATATACAACACAATATTTTAAAATCAAAATAGCGCCTTTTGAATTTTGAAAATTAGTTATTCCATCTGCTTGTAAAATATTAAATTCAAATTTTAGTTGAAGGGAGAGTACTACATTTTGACATAAAGCTGCGTTTGGGCGATCGCCCTCTGCCATTAACTTGCGTTTGGGCGATACGTATATCATAAATGTACTTTTTTACATTGTAACAGTTTTAAAAGAAACATTAATATATATTTTCTTTGAACGAATTATGCATTGATAAATTTCGATCTGTATTTCAAACTACGAAGTCTGAATGCTTTGCAGTCCGTTTCTAAATTGAGATTTGGCTCTTTCATGTGTCCTTTTTGCACTTTAGAACTTTTTTACAAATCTTAGAAATTTTGTGATATGCGTTTTCCACTGATGTATATCAAACTGTGATTACGCTTTTTTTTAATCAGATTACTTTTAACTACCGAACATGAAATGTTTATTTCACCTTTGACTACCGTGTGTGAACTGGTTATTCAACTTTTCACTACCGAATTCACAATTGTGCGTTTTAAAATTTTGTCCCTTCTGCATTTTAATGTAAAACAAGCTTTCTTCTGTAAACCTGACATCATGGATTGAAAGATGTCACTTTTCACCAATGGACGAAACCGGATGCGCACTGCATGGTACCATTCATGGTTCTAGTTTTTTTTTTTTTTTTGTCTACTTCTGGTCACGCTAATTCGGTATGAAGGGAGCATGTCACACATTATCTCACATGTTTTCCTACAATCACTAACTGCTCGGTGTTGCTTAAATGTAAAATGGCGTTTTTTTTGTCTTACCGGAAATGACATATGACAGAAAAACCCATTTTATGTCTTTTACCTTTTTTACCTCTGTTTTTGAACCGATTTTGATAAAACTTTTTTTGTTTATTTCATTATTCTAATGTCTACATAATAGCTCTCAACATAAATGCACTTTTAGACATTCTCTGCTGACTATTTGGAGCACCTTTTTAACCGTTTTTTTAACTTTTGCAATTTTATTTCAATCAATTTGAAAACTTACAGGTGTATAAACATTTTGATTTCTAACTAAGTGGTATAGTTAAAATTCTTATATCACTTCCGGTTTTGACGTCATTCGCTTGTAAAGTTGAAATTTCGACTTCCGGAATAATTAAGATATTCGAAAAAATCGTTTTGCAATGTGCTAGAAATAACCATTGTCTAAATATGGAATGAAAAAATCTGACCCAGATATTTCATATCAGTCGCCATCTTGAAATGACTGATTCTTCTTTAAATCGATATTCAGAAACAGGGAATCAATCGATTTGAATAAAAATGATGTCTATGGAATCTACAGTCGATCGTTAACAAAACATGGGAAGCCGATTTTTGAATTTCGATTCAGATTTTTTTTTATTTCCGGTTTAATATTTTCGAAAATAGTCAAAACTTTTAAGGCTCATATCTTGTGACCTTGACCTTGAATGACCTTGTGACCTGAACAAAAGTCATTGCCCTTGATGAGATCTATCAACTGATGTATTCATTTTTGTTGTCCGATATCTACTTCCGGTTTTATAGCCATTTGAAAATGTCGAGTTTTGACTTTAAACAGCTCTGTCACGTGACCTAATTCATGTACGTCACAAATTATCTTTTAATATTATCACGCTTTATCTCCTGTTTCCAAAAATGTATAACATTAGATATTTCGATCAAAATTGCTTTTTCGAATTTTGTTCTTTGTTCTATAGTAACTCTGCGTGTTTTTTTTGGCGGGAAAAAAACACGTGTTATCTGAATTACGGATTTCATAAGATAGGTAACAATTTCTTCTTAAGATATGGAAGAACATGACTAACAAAGAAAAAAATATGATAAAATCGTAACCGGAAGTAACCCGCTGGCCACCATCTTGAAATAAACATGTTTTCTGTAAATCGAGAGAAGTGAACAGGGTATCATCCGATTTGTATAATATTGATGTCTAGGGCATTTTCAATCTATGGCCAACAAAATGATGACAGCCAATTTGCTAATTTCGATTATAATGTTTGCCTACTTCCGGTAAAAGATATTCAGAAATGACAAACATTTTCAAAGCTCATTACACGTTACCTTGGATTTGGGTGACCTTATGACCTGAACAAAAGTTATTGCCCATGATGAGAACTACCCAACGGTGTATTCATTTTTGTTGTCCAATATTTACTTCCGGTTTTATTGCCATTTAAAAATTGTTAGTTTGAACTTTGAACAGCTCTGTCACGTGACGTGACGTCACAAAATATCATCTTTTCTTATTACGCTTTATCTTCTCTTTCCAGTGATATATAACTCTAGATATTTTGATCAAAATTGCTATTTGGAATTTTGTTCTTTGATCTATAGTAACTCTGGGTGTTTTTTTGGCGGGAAAAGAACACGTGTTAATTGATTACGGATTTCATAAGATAGGTAACAATTTCTTCTGAAGATATGAAAGAACATGACTAACAAAGAAAAAAAATATGACAAAATCGTAACCGGAAGTAACACGCTGGCAACCATCTTGTTTTCTTTAAATCGACATCAGATTTATATAATTTTGATGTTTATGGCATTTTCAATCTATTGCCAACAAAATGAGGGCAGCTGAATTGCTAATTTCGATTATGGTGTTTATCTGTTTCCGGTATAAGATATTTAATTCTTGTTTTATAGCCAAATGAAAATTGTCAGTTTGAACCTAATTCACGTTTTTCTTATTATGCTTTATCTCCACTTGATTTATAATAGTAAATATTTTAATCAGTTTGCTTTTTTTTTTAATTTGGAAATTTTGTTCATTGTTCTAAAGTAACTGTGTGGCTTTTTTGGCGCGAAAAAACAAGTGGTTCCTAAATTGTGGATTTTTAAAGAGAGTCGACACATTCTTTTGCAGATATAAAATGACATAACATTCATAGAAAAAAAAAGGATAAAATTGGACCCGGAAGTAACCAGTAGACCACCATCTTGAAATGACCAACTTTTCTTTAAATCGATATAAATGATCAGGATATCATCCGATTTACACAATGTTGATGTCTATGGCATCTTCAATAATTACTAACAAAATGGTGACAGCCGATTTCCTAATTTCGATTAAAAGTTTTGTCTATTTCCCGTTAAAGAAATTCAGCAATAGCAAACACTTTCAAAACTCAAAACTCGTGACCTTGACGTTTAATGACCTTGATCTGAACCAAAGCTATTGCCCTCGATAAAATCTATCAAATGATGTTTTACTTTGTGTTTTCCGATGTTTACTTCCCGTTTAATAGCCGATAGAAAATTGAGATTTTTAACCATAAACAGCTCTGTCACATGACCTAATTTAAATGCAGGACTAAAATGCAACCGTTTAAGGATGTTTAAATTGCGCACTGCTCAGTACCGTTATCACGGTTCTAGTTTTTTTTTTTTTGTCTATTTCTGGTCACGCTCCCCAGCCAAAACTGCACATACCACACATAACTTGACATCATTTCCCGCGATGATTAACTGCTCGTTGTTGCTTAAATGTAAAATGGCTCATTTTTGCCTGACCGGAAATGACGTATATTAAGAAGTCGTATTTCAGGGTTTTTCCATTTTCAACTCATTTTTCCAACAGATTGTGATCGGTCTTTTTTGGTTCATTTGTTTAACCCAATAGCTACAAATTGCAATTTTGAAAAATTCATATTTTGACTTTTGTAGCTGACTTTTGGAGCACTTTTTAAAGGATTTTTTTTTAACTTTTGCAATTTTATTTCGATCGATCTGAAACCTTTCAATAACATAGACATATGAATTTCCAAAGAAAATCAATTTTCAAAGTTTCGATATCACTTCCGGTTTTGACGTAATTTCCTTCTAAACTTTCAATTTCAACTTCCGGAATATTGAAGATATTTGAAAAAAATTTTTTGTGTTATCATAGATTTGGTCATACATAAAAAATAAAATGATGAAATTTTATCCAGGTGCAAGGGATCAGCCGCCATCTTGAACTGACCTATGTTTCTTAAAATTTTAATTCAGAACCGAGGGTTAATTGGATTTTTTTAATTTTGAAATCTACGACTTTTGCAGTCGATTGCAAAAAAAATGTAGGTTGTAGATTTTTGAATTTCGATTTCAATTTCTTTATATTTCCGGAACAAGAATTTCAGTAATGACCGAAACTTTCAAGGCTCATATCTAGTGACCTTGACCTTTGATGACCTCTTGACCTGTACAAAAATTATTGCCCTTGACGAGATCTATCAGATGATATATTCATTTCCGATTTCTGATGTTTACTTCCGGTTTTATCGCCATTTGAAAATTGCAATTTTTAACTTTAAAGAGCTTTGTCACGTGACCTAATTAACATACGTCACAAATTTTTAGACATATTTGCTATGCTTAATCTGCTCTTTCAAATGAAATATAACACAAAATATTTGAATCAAAATTGCGCTTTTTAAAATTGCAAATTTTGTGCCAAATTTCATTGTAACTGTGCGTGTTTTTTGGAAATTTGATTTTGATCGATCTGAAAAATTACAAGTAGATATAGACAATTTGATAATGAACAAAACTATATTTAGAAAATTTTGATATCACTTCCGGTTTTGACGTCATTTGTTTGTAAACTTGAAATTTTAACTTCTGGAGTTTCGGAGATATTTGAAAATTTCTTTTTGCAATATGTTAGAAATGGTCATCATAAAAGATATAAATGATAAAATCCGACCCGGAAGTACTATGTCAGGTGCCATGTTGTTGTGACTTATTTTTATAAAACTCAAAATGGGACCTTAGGGGATAATCAGATTTGCATAATATCAGTGTCTATGGCCAACAACCTTATGACATCTGATTTTTTTATTTCGATTTCGATTTCTTTATATATCTGGAACAAGAATTTTACATACGCCACAAATTCTTTCAGTCTCACTGACTATGCTTAATCTATTCTATCTATTATATATTGGCAATTTTATTTCGATCGATCTGAAAACTTTCAATATAACAGACACTTTAATTGCAAACAAAAATCTATTTTAAAATTTCGATATTACTTCCGGTTTTGACGTTATGTGCTTTAAAACTTGATATTTCTAACTTCTGGAATCTTGTGACGTTGACTTTTGGCGACCTTATGACCTAAAGAAAAGTTATTGCCCTTGAGGAGATCTATCCAATTATATGTTACTTTGTGATGTCCAATAGTTACTTCCGGTTTTATAAATTGAAATTTTAAAATCTTTCAACAGCTCTGGCACGTGACCTATTTGATATATGTCAGAAATTCTCTTTTAGCCTTATTACAGTCGATTTGCCCCTTGCATCGATGTATAATAATACATATTTTGAACATCATTATTCGAGTTGTATACTGTTTTCTAATTAAAAAATATCGATTTTTAACTTCAATCAGCTCTGTCACGTGACCTAGTTTACATACGTCAAAAATCCGTTTTAAATCTCACTATGCTTGATTTACTATTTAAAATCATATATGACACTGTATGTTCAATTTCAAATTGCGCATTTTGAAACTTTAAAATTTCTATATTAGGCATACTTTTTCCTGTTTTGACTTCAGGCGTTTTTTAGCCTAGCGCTTTTAAGCACTTTTTATTTTGAAAATCCAATTTCTGGAATCTCAAGACGTTGACTAATGGCGACCTTGGGTCTGGGACATGCAATAAATCTCTTGCCCTTGATGAGATCTATCCAGTGTTTAGTTCCGATTAAATAGTCATTTTACAATCTATATTTTAACTGTCAGCAGCTGTCACGAATGCCAGTCAAAGGGGTAACACGTGAGCTATTACATACGTAAAAAATTATCTTCTAGCCTTATTGTACTTCATAATAATGGTCCTTTCAGTGATATGATAAAACCCAAGTAGCCTATACGAACGATCCGAACAGTAAAACAAAAATCAAAATCTATAAAAAAAAACATTTTGTCAATACATGTACATTGGTAGCAGCTTTTCATATTACTAAGTAAGTATATAAATAAATATTGCATTATGGAAAGTGGTATCAGGTGTCTAGAATGGTAATACCCTGCTTGGCGACACACCCATCATTACTGCTCAATATTTCACGCAAAATAGGAAGGCAAAAAGAAAATACATTACTAGAAATGTCGATCAAAATTACGCTTTTTAAAATTTTCTACTTTTCGCCTAGAGTAGGCTATAAACTGTGTGTAATTTCACGTTTTAAACATAAGCTCAAGAATTTAAAAGTAAACGGTGAAAATATGACAAGGCCTATCTCATGATCTAATAGCTTGAACTCTTGAAATTTTGAACATAATGTAAAATTATATCCTACAAAATATTATGTCAAATTTCTCTCTTCACTCGAAACAATTCTAAATTCTGGAGAATTACATTATATAGGCATTTAGTAGAGCAAGTCTCTTTGAGTTTGAGCCGCCTTTACTAAATATCAGTTGGTTCTACTAGACCAGTTAGTTAACTTACTTCGTAGACGATTTAGCTGTAGACGAGTTGACATGTAGACGAGTTGACCATCACACATGCGCATCATAATTTTCAATGCACGTGTTCCTGTTACTTAACTACACTAGAGAGAGAGAGGTGAGTCGAACTTATTTAGTTTTAAAAGGTTTCAATTCTTTATTATTTTGATTTAACACACATTATAGAAATACTGTCGCCCCTGTGCTTTCGTAACATTGTTTTAAATGCAATTTGTTACAATCTATAAACTTTAATAGGCTAATAAGTTTATAAATAATATAATAAGGGGACCAACGAATGCTGGAAGCAAAATGTAAACAAATGGAATGAAGTCAATCTTTGAATAAAACACCATACTTATATTTTTACGCTCTAGGCCTAATAGAACACTTAATTACACCATATTTTATTTTGCATGAATTAAAATGTTAACTTCAAAATAGTCATGATTAGATGAAAATGAAAAGCATATTTGGAAATATTAGTTTACAGAGGGAATTTCTAGTCCAAAATGTGGATCATTTTCATGAAAAATTCCTTCGAGGGAAATGTGTTTTTTTTTCAAATGTAAAATCATTAAACCTCGTATTTCTATGGACTTAATGACATTCTAAGACAAATATCAACCCGGTTTCCCCCTGTCAGTGATGCAGGTCGGAGGGGCTGACTTGGAAAAGCGTCTAGTCGTACGGATGGGACAATAAACCGAGGCCCCGTGTGCTATTGGCTGTGCACGTTAAAGATCCCTCGACAGTTGGAAATCGAAAATAAAAGCAGGCTAATGCCGCTGTCCAGGCACACTGCATGGCGTTTTCCCGTCCTCAATTAGCCCATATAGGTGCAGAAAAGTAGGACGTAAAACACCGTTCATTTCATTCTAAGACAAATAACATGCAACTGAAATTTTTATTTTGAATATTTGCAACAGAGAAAAAATTCAATTTAGAAATCAATGTGGCCAGAGAGTAAAAGGCATCAGTCTCCATTTTCGTGGGTTGATTTGGGTCTTGAATTTGAATATTTTCAAAATATAGTCTTTAGACTTAGAAGTACTAGAAATGTACACAAATCGCAAAACTGACAAGTTATCTCTAAATTACTACATAATTCATAGACAGACGACCAAAAAGCTAAAAAAATAATAATAAAAAATAAAAACTCCCAGACTTACGTTGCAGCAGGCATAGACAATGTAGGTCTGGGGCCAGTTTCACAAAAATTAACTACTCTCTGGCCACATTGATTTCTAAATTGACTTTTTTGTCTCGTGTCAAAAATATTCAAAATAAAATATTCAATTGTATGCCATATGTCTTAGAATGTCTTTGGGTCCATAGAAATATGAGTTTTTGGTGATTTTACATTTGAAATGAACAAATTTCCCTCGAAGGAATTTTGCATGAAAACCACAGACATGGATACACATGGATTTGAAGGCTCAAAATTCAACGGTGAGTTGTGAACAATAGCCCACCTATTCCATGCTAGTGTTCACAACTCACCGTTGAAATTTGACCCTTAAAATCCATATATTTACACTGTCACTCCCTTCAATGAACAAGTTATGCAAACTGGCGTTTATTTTCCAATAACTGTAGTTTGTCACGCGATACTATGACGTCGTCAAGCACAACAACGGCGCAATTTAAGATTTGTTGCAAATTCAAAGGAACAAACGTTGGTCTCACTAGCATTTAATATAATATTAATGCTAGTAAGTTCAACATTTAATTCTTAGAGTATCCATAGTCATCTGCATTGGACAGTTATCAACTCGGTATTGGCGATACTATACGCAATATACAGAAAGATATTTATATAGAAATAAAAAGAAAAATGTATAGATTAAGGTGTATTTGAAGGGATTATGCGATTTGTGTTCATTTTTAGTACTTCTGAAGACTATTTGCACCCAAATCAACCCACTAAAAAAAAATGCCGTCTGAACCGAACTGTATAGAATTCTTTATGACAATTAATTTAGTTACCGGGTAATTTGATTACCGATCAGAGGTGTTTAGTTTCTAAAGTAGTTATGAAAATATTGCTGAATGCTGATTTTGTAAACAAAGTATTTAATTGACTGTTATCAATTGTCTGCCCGACTGACTGATTGATTGAGAGACTGATGCTTGACTCTGTTTACATATTTTAAAAAAATAGCTGCCATTGGGCGTATATTACCTTGCCTGGCAAGCTATCTTTTTAATCTAATTTTTATATGCCCACATGAAATGTGGAGCGTATATTGTCGTCACCCATGTCCGTCACAATTCTTAAGGGATTTTGACGAAACTTGCTGAAATTGTTTATCACCCAAGGATGAACCCTATTGAAAATCAGAAGAATCGATAAATATTTAATATGAATTATTGCCCTTGTTCTTTAAAACGCGTTCGATTTTTAGCTCGTTAACACTCTACAAGTCACAATTCTTTATGGATTTTGATGAAACTTGCCGAAATTGTTTATTATGACCCAAGGATGAACCCTATTGAAAATCAGAAAAATCTAAAAATATTTAATATGAATTATTGCCCTTGTTCTTTAAAACATGTTCGATTTTTAGCTCGTTAACACTCTACAAGTCACAATTATTTACAGATTTTGACAAAACTTGCTGAAATTGTTTATTATCACTCAAGGATGAACCCTATTAAAAATCAAAAGAATAGAAAAATATTTATTATGAATTATTGCCCTTGTTCTTTTAAACGCGTTCGATTTTTAGCTCGTTAACATCTACAAGTCACAATTCTTCATGGATTTTGATGAAACTTGCTGAAATTGTATATCATCCAAGGAAGAACCTTATAGAAAATCAAAAGAATCGAAAAATATTTAATATGAATTATTGCCCTTGTTCTTTAAAATAGGCTCGATTTTAGCTCGTTAACACTTTACAAGTCACATTTCTTCATGGATTTCGATGAAACTTGCTGACATTGTTTTTTTATCACTCAAGGATGAACCCTATTGAAAATCAAAAGAATCGAAAAATATTTTACATGTCTTATTGCCTTTCTTATTTGAAATACTTCCTGATGTCTGATTACCTATTAATATTTGTGAGTTCTTAGTAAGATGTCCATTGTTTTTTTCATACAGATTTAAACAGGTTTATGACATAACTGCAGCATAATATTGTCACTGAAAATAGTTGAAAATGCCACTATAATAAATGCACTTTAATATTACCTATTAATATTTCTTATTATTCCAGTTTTGGTATATGGTTTAGATATATGATATTTGATTTAATATTGACAGTTGTTTTGGATTGTAAAAAACGTTATTACATCCCTTTTTTTCTCGTTTACCTACTTTTTGTGGTAAGTATTCTCTTTTAAAATATCAAACATCCCATTTTTATGCACCCACATATAATCACATTCTCGAATACTATTATTCATCTCACTGTTCACAGAAAAACACCACCAAAGACTAATTGGCAAATTTCAAATGTCAAAAATGTTTTCAGGATAGGAATGGGGACAATTGTTTTTTGAATTTAGTTACATTAATTGTGACTTAAAATATCAGGTTATATATTTTTTTAATTTGTGAGAAATTGGAGTTTGAATTTCTTACTAATATGGTCCATTCATGATTTATTTCAGAGTTACAATATATATTACTAAGAGATTTCTTCTAACTTTGTTCTAAGGTAGATTAATTTTTTACATTTTGTTTGATCTTGTTTTCTATTATTTTTGAAGTAAGGATGAGTACCACTATTAAGGGATGAGAAATCTCCGACTTTTGTCGGAATTCCGACCTTTTGATCTCAGTAAAAAAAAAAAGTTTTTTTTTGTTTTTTGTTTTTTTAACATGCATTTTGCAAATGCAAGCCACTATGTCATGCACATCTGCTAAAAATTAATTCTTTTCAAATATAAACATGGATTAATCCTTGATTAATGGTCAAAATCTGCTCAGAAGAGCCCAGAGGTCACATCCTGCTATCTAGATTTTCAAAGTTTTAAGATTTTCAAAACCTAACAATCCATAGAACCCTATCCTTCGAGTTGCTGCGCGCCTCGTAGGAGGCCTAACAAACAGTCCGCATAACCCTAGTAGGAGGCCTTAATTTTCAGACCTTTTCATCATTCCAAAATCTCATCCCTGCTTTAATAATACTTCCTGATGTCTGATTACCTATTGATATTTGTGAGTTCTTAGATGTCCATTGTTTTTTTCATACAGATTTAAACAGGTTTATGACATAACTGCAGCATAATATTGTCACTGAAAATAGTTGAAAATGCCACTATAATAAATGCACTTTAATATTACCTATTAATATTTCTTATTATTCCAGTTTTGGTATATGGTTTAAATATATATTTGATTTAATATTGACAGTTGTTTTGGATTGTAAAAAACGTTATTACAACCCTTTTGTTCCTGTTTACCTACTTTTTGTGGTAAGTATTCTCCTTTAACATATCAAACATTCCATTTTTATGCACCCACATATTGGGTAAACATACTGTTGGCATAAACTATTCGTTCATAAATCCTTAAATAACAGTCGACATTTCTTTGGGTTGATTTGTGTTTCGAATATATGCAAATAGTCTTCAGAAGTAGACTACTACAAATGTTTCCTCAAATGGCATAATCAAATATACCTATAAGAGAATAAGTCTTCATTGTGGTTGGTTGATTTTGGTCTTGAATATATGCTAACAGTCTTCAGAAGTACTAGATATGAAATGAAAATTGCATAATCCCTTCAAATATACCTTAAAGATATTTCTATTTCTATATATGATTTTTCTATATATCGCTTAGTCCGACTGGGTATTGTAACTTTCAAATGCAGATTATTTTGGATACACATTGATTTGAATGCTCAAATTCCAATGGCGAGTTGTGAACACTAGTACTGAATAGCTATGCCAAAAATTCACGTTTCTGAGACGACATACCAAAATCAACCAGCAAAAAATGTTACTGTTCCCCTTCATGTTAAAATCTTTTCTCTGAAACTATATAACATCTCTAGAGACCAATCACAAATTAAAACTCTACAAGGCACAATCCTTGACGGATTTTGACGTTACTTGTTCAAATAATTTGTATACGCCTACATAATTGTATCTAAGATTAAGACAGCCTCGATCGTAAAAGAAAAATAGCCCCTTCATGATTTTCGTCTTTAAAATTGTTTAATAATATAGAAGTTGTAAATTATAGAAGTAAAGATAAGTTGTTTACCGGTATAAAAAATATAGTTTTACATATTTTACATTTTAGGGAACTACAAGAGACTTGATGTAAGTATTACAATTCAAGATGGTAATGATAGGATAATATTGTATACTCTGAATTCCGACATATGACATGTTGTGATTTACATGTATTTCCTTTTCTTATGTCAGTTAACAAAACTTTAGTATTTTTACATTCTGTATATTCCAAATTCCGATTTAAATAAGTGGAATGGGCAAGCTTAAGCTATATAATACGAGAATCTAGTCCGTTTTATTGATTATATTATTGGTAATCCAAAATCTAATCACTTTAACAAGTGATGCAAGTAAGACTGCAAGTGATAGATTGAATTGTAATTTTTTTTTTTTGAAGGCAATTTTTTAAGTCATAAGACAAATTATCACGGGCCCATTGCAGGCTATGTGGAAGTACAAAGTAAATTGTGTTTGAGTATTTGAGAAATTAAAAATACGAATTATTTACAAATCCAAAGATATTTGTGCAGTAATGAAAACATTTTTATTCAAAATTCATGTCTTGTAGACATGATCAGCATAGATTTTATTTAAGTCGTATAGAGAAATGCCAATTATAGCTATGTGAATTTGATGGTTTCTACGTTATTTTTCAATTATTTAAATTAAAAAATTTAAGTGGTAAAAAAAATGGATAGCAGTAATCAGAAAATATTTTATTTGTAAAATTAAAGCATCCACTGAAATCAACACTTTGCATTTTCTGTGATACAAGCAATGTGCCTAATGATGTAAGATATTAATCCTAGATGATGAGTCCTTGCTGTTTTCGCATTTTTTCCTAAGCAAGGTCTATCATAACTATATCTTATCAGTCTACGAGACTACGTTCAAACTTCTGTTTATAAATATTTTGATTAATTACCTCACCGAACTGTTGTCTCATAGTGGTCTAGTAATCTGGTTTTGTGGGGTTTTTTTTTTATTTTTTTGCCATTTTTTGTTTGTTTTGTATTAGTTCACTCTCTCTCCCCTTTATCTTATTATTTTGATTATATGTTGTCTTTCATTTTTTACTTTTCTATATTATCTATTTATCATCTACGTCATCTTGTATAATATTTTCTCAAATTATTAGGGAAAGGGCTTTATCTAAATTTATGTAACTTTTGCCTCATTCTTTTGCTCAAGCAATAGAATATGTTTAAATCAATCCTAAATTAAAACCGAAGCCATTAGTTCAGTAAAATCCCCTATTATTATATACCATAATAGATATACTCCAATCAAGCCTCAATATTGATACAATATTATAAGATCATTAAACAATATTTTGAATGGCTTTGAATGTTGAATTTAATCCCTAGCCTCCTTTCAATGTAATGAAATGATAGCCGTTGCTAAAGGAACATGCCTTTCACCCACTCTCTTAATTTTATTTGTATTATTTTTTATAGTATTATATTACTATTATTATTATTCGTATGATTGTGTTGGTGAATAACTAGTTTTGCCCCCACCCTCTCAATTTTGATTGTGAAATTATTAAAACAATGTATAATTGTGGTGTTTTTCTTTGAATGGCTACTGCAGATGAAATTTAAGAACGAGTTGAACTTTTTAAACTACTTCCATCTCTAACACGAATAGTATTTTCAAAGACTGATGTCTAGAACTGTCTCGATGGATGGTTGCTTTTACTTGCAGTTCTGTAGTTAGGATTTAAGCGCTGACCCTACTGAATACTTAACCCGTGTCTGGTTACATAAATATCTAAGAGTTCATTCAATATCAATTTTGATGACAGCAATGGCAAATCATGATTGCAGTGAAAGCAGACTTTGGAAGAGCATGTATCGGGTTACAGACATACTGATGGATGAACACTTCCACCCCATCCCCATAATTTCATGCCCATTGTTCGTCTCTGTGCCAATTTTTGCGAGTACTCTACATCATTAGGCAGTACAGCCATATTACATCTAAGCTATGTCCGTCATGTACGGTTTACATTTTTTTTTAAATCCAGCCTGGCAGAAAAAAATAAATTGTGGAATATCTACACTTTTGGCCCTGACCTAAATTCATTCTAAGAAAGTCTTATTTGTTCATATGATGCTTTGTTTAAAACACTTAAAACTGATAATACTATAGTGCCGTCTAGGAACTTACTGTTGTATCGGTAGGCCTTGTTCGTTATATGTTCATCAGGGGTCGCGGAGCGTTTTTTGAAAGTGTGGGGGGGGGGGGGGGCTTGGTTGAACATATTCAAAATCCACTCTCGACCACAACAAAATTATAAAAATGACAAAACTATTTTGATGAAAAAAGAAAAAAAATATATAACTGCCAAAAAGTGCCCCCACCCCCCTCCGCTGCCCCTGTTCAATATTTAATGTATGCTCTCTTTACAAAATGACTTAAATAAAATGTTGATAACTGCTATCCGTGGAAATAAATCGCGTGTATCTAATATGTGCCTGATTTGATAGTCTCCCAATTCTTAATTTTGACTTTTCTATTTCAGATTAGTCCTTGGTAATAATATCCTTAACAGAAGAAATCTCTGGCTTGTAATACAGGAGTGAGCTTACCTGTTTACGCTGTGCCTACAAGCTCAAATTCAGAGAACTAGCGAATCTTTGTCTCAATACAGCTATTCAGTTACGGACATTGGGACCTGTTACTGTCTCTTGATTGTCCCAAAAGACCCATTCAGTAGAACTAGCGAATCACTGTCTCAATACAGCTATTCAGAGGTTTGGCGAACACTGTCTTATCAGCAGCTATTCAGAGGTTTGGCGAACACTGTCTTATCAGCAGCTATTCAGAGGTTTGGCGAACACTGTCTTATCAACAGCTATTCAGAGGTTTGGCGAACACTGTCTTATCAACAGCTATTCAGTGGATAGGGGACAGCCACTGTCTTAATTAACCCCTTATTGTATGAAATAGAATAGAAATACAATACTGATATATATTTATATAACAATTCCAATATTACGATATTGAAGATTTAATAAAGAGTTATAACTGATTTATTAATATCTTTTTCTGAATTTAAATCGACATGGGTCGAACAAAAAGATCTAGCATATCAAATTTGAACAAAAAACCAAAACATTTGGAATCGTCTATTCCTACAGTGAATGATCCGGAAATTAAGATTAAATCTTCTGCTTCAAAAGTGAATACTAAGAATCATAATCAAAATGAAAGAAAAATGAAATCTACAGTTACGACCAATGTAGGAAAGATAAAGAATGTAAAATGTTGTGTTCCGGAAAGTCAAATTTATCGGAATGTAAAATGTCGTGTTCCGGAAAGTCAAATATATCGGAAAGTAAAATGTCGTGTTCCGGAAAGTCAAATATATCGGAATGTAAAATGTCGTGTTCCGGAAAGTCAAATATATCGGAAAGTAAAATGTCGTGTTCCAGAAATTAAAAGTAAAATATATCCCATACATAAAATCTGTTTACTTGGAAACGTACATCAAGGAGATATAGATAGATTCTCACTGAATGCAGGAAAACAATGTGTTCCAAATTCATTAGTTGCTATTATATATTTTCAAATTACTAACATACATTTATGGACAAGTACTACTCTTGATAGAATTCTAGATTTGGGCAACCAATACTATACATATTTGCAAAACTTTTCAAACATCACGCATGATTATATTTTGATAAATGAGCTTTTAGAAAATGTAGAAATAGAAAATAAATCATTTCATTTGGATATAAGTCGAGAACCTCAATTTGGATTAATTAGTAATAATAATAATGACAATTTTGGCCTCTCTCTGTATGATGCACTTGATATTTGTTTGAATTCATATGAAGCTTGCTTTGTAACATTTAATGGGAATACATTTGCTGTAATCAGAAACTGCAATAAATGTTTTGTCTTCGATTCACATTCAAGAAACTTACTAGGTGAAATTATTCCAGATGGAAAAAGTATACTAATAGAGTACGATTATATAATGGATATCTACAACCACTGTTCAAATCTTGCTAAGTCTATGAAGTGTAAACCCGAAGAACAATTCGAAGTTACAGGTATAAATGTAAATATGATGAACATCGAACCTATTGAATCCATAATAAATGAATTTTGTGATAACTGCAAAACAAATGAACATTTAAACGAAGAGTTAATAACCGGAAATAACATTCAGAGTGATTTGGAAAATATGAGTACAGATGATGTAGAGATTGCACGTGTAGAAACTACTAATTTCTTGTTCAACCCTCTTGGGTTACAAAACAAAAAACGCATTATTCAATTGATTCAGTTACCACATATTGATAATTCTGAAAATGATCATAACGTCTGTCCACTTAATAATCCTACAAAGTATGTATCAATTAAAGGTGATGGCAATTGCTTTTTTCGATCTTTATCATTATCTCTTACGTCTAGTGAAGAATTCCATTACAAAATACGTTTAGCTGTAGTTCGGCACATGAAATTAAACCCCGAAATTTTCACACCTTTTCTAGAACAATTTTATCTATCTATTGATGATTACATTAAACGTTCTAAAATGGGAAAATTTGGAACTTGGAGCACTGAAATTGAAATCTATGCTGCAGCTAATTTGTTTCAGTGTGACATATATACATATTCTAATAACAGATGGTTAAAATTTCCTATTTTGCAAATGAGCGAAGATTATATACCAGAAGGAATATACTTGAATCATCGAAATGGTAATCATTACGAAGTAGTAAAAGATGTTGTCAGATTTGATAAAGAGAATGATGAAATTTTAGACTTAAAAAGAACCAGTACTATAAAACGCAAACGTGGTCACAAGTGGCGTATAACAAAGAAACGTAGTCGCTATTCTCATGAACAATCCAAAAAGAATAAAAGTTTTCTTATTGATAAGTATTGGAAGTCAAAAGATAATTATAAAACTGTAATTAAGTCTATGAGAGAGAAGGCAAATGATAACAAAAGAAAGAGAATTGAATATGGAAGTTATATAAGGTTTCGCTTAAGTCGAAAAACTAAATTGAAAAGAAAGTATCAAACCGAGTTAAAACCTGAACTCGAAGAAAAATATCAAACCATCAAACCGTGTTAAACCTGAACTCGAAGAAAAATATCAAACCGTGTTAAAACCTGAACTCAAAGAAAAATATCAAACCGTGTTAAAACCTGAACTCAAAGAAAAATATCAAACCGTGTTAAAACCTGAACTCAAAGTAAAATATCAAACCGTGTTAAAACCTGAACTAAAAGAAAAATATCAAACCGTGTTAAAACCTGAACTAAAAGAAAAATATCAAACTGAGCTAAAACCTGAACTGAAAGAAAAGTATCAAACTGAGCTAAAACCTGAACTGAAAGAAAAGTATCAAAATGTGTTTAAACCAATCCTTAAAGAGAAATATGCATCTGAGATGAAAGCAAAATTGAGACAGAAGTATATCATTGAACTAGGGAATAAATTGAAAGTCAAATATCTGACAAATGATGCATTTAGATATAAAGTTAAAGAAAAAAGTAATTTCAAATTTAAAAACGATGATAAACATAGATTGAAATTAAATGCATCCACTAAGAAAAAAAGAGAATTAAAGAAAAGAGAAATGAGTAATATTGATAAAGCTTTAGCTCAATTTAAGAAAGATAGCTCCGAAGGTCCGATTTATGTATGTTGCGTTTGCCATAGACTGCTATTTAAAAATCAAGTTAAAAAATGACAAGAGGAACTGTATGAAAAGAAAAGCAAAAGAATTGAGCGGATAGCAAAAAAATGTATAACAAAAACTTATTACCACGTTTGTAATGATGAATGTTTTGACATATGTTCATGGTCTGATAACTATAAATCATTATGGATATGTTTCACATGCAATAGTAAACTTGTCAAAGGTAACATGCCAGCAGAATCGGCTGTAAATAATATGAGTCCAGGTCCAATACCAAATGAAATAAATTGTCTAAATGCATTAGAAAAACACTTAATTTCCAAAAATATAGTCTTTTTAAAACTAATCAAAGTTTCTCCTCAAAACGATAAAAAAATAGTCGGAGAAGCACTTTGTGTGCCAAGCAATTTAACTAAAATAACAAATATTTTACCAAGATGTCAAAATGACGATGAATTGATTCGAGTGAAGCTAAAAAAACAGTTGTCGAATAAAGGGCATTATGAATATCAATCTATTACAAAAAATAATATAAAAAATGCATTGAATTACTTGAAATTGCACAATAAACATTACCATGATGTCATTTTAAATCAAGATTGGGTTAATGAACAAGAACAGTTAGATATACAAGACATGGGGCAAGACGATAAATCCGATGAAACTTACAATAACGACATTAATGATGACAGTGATTTAGATGAAATAGATGAAAACATAGCCAAATATACTTGTGACCCTCAAGGAAGTTCGTGTCTTCAACCTGTAGATATTTGCTCAAATATTTTGAATAATTCTGACAATATATTTTCTATAGCTCCTGGCGAAAATAACAGACCAGTTAGAATTTTGATGGATAAGACAAACGAAGCCTGTTCATTTCCATATTTGTTCCCAAGTGGTAAAAACACATTTTCTGAAAATAGAGATATAAGAATAACACTAGGCAAATATCTAAAGAACAGATTGATGTCTGTGGACACACGCTTTGCTTCATGTACAGAGTACTTATTTTATGCCCAATATATGTATGAATTGCAACAAGTATTATCAGGTACATCTATTGCTTTAAGACAAGGCCGAATGGGTGGAAATAGAATTACGGCTGCTATGTTGACACAAGATGAACCATTGCAAAACATTCTCAAATCTGATACAGGTTATGCTTTTATGAAAAATTGTAGAGGTAGTCCTGCATTTTGGCAAGTAATACAGAAAGATCTTTTTGCTATGATCAGACAACTTGGCACACCGACATATTTTCTTTCATTTTCTTGTAGTGAGTTACGCTTTGATGCATTTTTTAGCACAATTTTACAACAGCAAGGGTCAAATTTTAAAGTAAGTGATTTAAATTGGATGCAAAAACGTGAACTTTTGAGATCAAATCCAGTAACGATTGCTAGATTATTTGACCAGAGATTTAAATTGTTTCTAAAGAAATTCCTGTTATCTCCCTCAAATCCTATTGGCAAAGTAACTGATTGGTTTTTTAGATCCGAAATTCAAGCAAGAGGTGCTATTCATATTCATGGAATTGTGTATATCTTAGATAGTCCAAAATTAGATATTGATTCGGATAAAAAGGTGGTAGAATTTATTGACAAATATATCTCATGTGAACTCCCAGATGAAAAGAAAGATCCTGAATTACACGAAATAGTTTCAAACGTACAGAAACATAGTTCAAAACATTCTAAAAGTTGTCGGAAAAACAAAAAAGTATGTCGATTTAACTTTCCAAAGCCTCCATCAAAGAAAACATTTATTTGTCGTCCTTTAGAACAAACAATGTCTTCTGATAATGATGAAAATGATACAGAAAAGGTACAATTGGAATTTGACAATGGAAAGGTAAATAGTATGTCAACTGAAACAGCTAAGGCCATTCTTGAATCCATTTGGAAAGAATTGACATCAAACGATAAAAACTATAGTTCACTTTCTGCCTTATATGAGCATTTAAATATAGATCAAGAAACATTTGAACAAGCGTGTGAGAAATTGACTAATAAAACGTATATAGTTCATAAACGGGGTGTAAAAGACTCTTGGATTAATCAGTATAACCCTCATATGATAAGAGCTTGGAACGCTAATTTAGATATCCAATACGTCACTGATGCATATGCCTGTGTAGTATATATAGTTTCATACATTACCAAAGCAGAAAAGGAAATGGGGTTGTTTTTACGACAAACTTACAATGAAGCGAAACAGAATAACTTAAATGCTAAAGCATGCATGCGCAAAATCTCAAGTGCATATTTACATTCGAGAGAAGTGTCAGGCCCTGAAAGTGCTCTGAGAATCCTAGGCTTACCTTTAAAACAATTTTCACGTTATGTTCAATTTATTCCTACTGGTAAAAATTATGTTAAAATAACTTTACCAATTAAGATATTACAGAGTAGAGCAAAAGAAGGTACGTTAACAGACAGTAACATGTTTATGATTGGTCATGTTGAACGCTATTTGAGCAGACCCAAAAAGACACTCTTTGATGAAATGTGTATAGCTACTTTTTGGTCAGAATATAGACTAATGTCAAAGTCAGAAAATCCTAATTTAGATTCCGATAAAAATCCAGCTTTTGAGTTGCTAAATGATTTAGGTTATGTAATGAAACGTTCTAGAACACCGCCAGCTATAATTCGTTATGCAAGATTCTCAGAGACAAAAGACCCAGAAAATTACTATCTAAGTAATTTGCAACTGTTTTTACCCTATCGTGTTGACACTCAATTAAAACCGCCAGGATTTGATACGCACGAAGAATTTTATAAGAACGGATCAATCAAATTATCTGGTAATCTTGTTCGTGTAAAAGACATTGTTGAAGAAAACAGACAACGTTTTCAAACAGATATTGATATCGAATCAATAGAAGAGACTATTGCAAAATGTGGTGACATGGAAGATGCATGGGCAAGAATTGCACCTGAAACCGAACTTGATAGAATAGAGCATGAAAGATTTAGACAAGAGAATAATGATGAGGAAGAAAATGATAATGAACCCCAAATACCCGATATTATGCCGGCTAATAACGATTCAAATACAATTCGTTCAGAAACACACATAAGTGGAATTTCTAAAGTTGATGCAATTCCATTGATGAGATCTTTGAATGATATTCAATCGCAAGTGTTTTATGAAATCCGTCAATATTGCTTAGATAAAGTACACGGTACAAATCCTGACCCACTTAAATTATTCGTTACTGGATCAGCAGGCACTGGAAAATCACATCTTATCAAATGCATTCATTACGAAGCATCACGTATTTTTTCTAAATCATCAGAGAGTTTAGATGAGGTAACAGTCATATTAACAGCACCTACAGGAGTATCTGCACATAGCATAGATGGCGCCACTATACATTCCAGTTTTTCAATCAGAAAGGGTTTTAAATTACCATATCAACCACTTGGACACGATACAATAAACACTCTTAGATGTAAATATCGTAATCTACAAATTGTGATTATTGACGAAATATCCATGGTAGATCACAGGTTGCTAGCTTATATTCATGGACGATTAGCCCAGATTAAAGGAACTAGCTTCGATGATTTGTTCGGAAATGTTTGTGTTATCTGTTTTGGTGATATGTGGCAATTAAAACCTGTAAAAGCTACTAGTTTATGTCATGATAATGTTATAGATTTTTGGAATGACAAGTTTAAGATAGTTGAATTGACAGAAATCATGAGACAACGAGACGATTTGGCATTTGCACAGGTTTTAAACAGGATAAGGAAAAGAAAAAAAGGCGAAAAAATGTTAAGCTCAGATATTGATATGCTGCAAAGTAGAGTTACCAATAGAGAGGACGATTGTTTGCACATATACCCAACAAATGAGCAGGTCGACAAATATAATTCTAAAATCATTTCTGAAAATTTCCCAGATTCTGTTCATATCAAAGCATTGGATTACTCTAAAGACGCAAGATCTGGTACAATGAAACTAAAGGATAATTGTGTAAAGGCTATCGACACTCCCCTTGTTGAATTATTGATAATAAGTGTTGGAACGAAAGTTATGTTGATAATCAATTTAGATGTTTCTGCTGGATTGGTAAATGGAAGTTTTGGTACAGTAACGTTTATTGAAAATGATCAGAATAATAAACCAGTTAAGATATATGTTAAGTTTGACAGTGAAAAGGTTCGGTTGAATAATGCAGTGAATCCCCTTCCACCTAATATGGAACAAGGTAGCATCGCTATTGAAAGACATGAAAGTACCAACATAAATTATAAAGGTGATGTTAGACGTCAATTTCCTTTACGTCTTGCTTATGCTGTTACAATTCACAAGGTTCAAGGTTTGAGTTTAGATAGAGGTGTAGTGTCATTACATAGAATCTTTCAAGCTGGTCAGGCTTATGTTGCACTAAGTCGTGTTAAAACTTTACAAGGGCTGACAATACAGAATTTTGATGAAAAAGCTATTTATTGTGACGAAAAGATAGAAAGTGCAATTAATGCTATGCCACGATTATTACAACCTGAAAAGCAATCGTCACCTTCTGATTTCAATATCATTTTGTTTAATATTCAAGGCTTAACTACACATTTTGAAGATATGAAAAACGATAAAAGATTTCTAAAAAGTAATATAATTTGTTTGACGGAGACTTGGTTAAGAAATATTAGGAATCATGCTCGAATTACACTAGATGGTTTCTTTTTCCATAACAGAACTCGTTCTGATAGTTATGATGATAGTACTTTTTTCAAATATCTAAAGGAAAAAGAACACGGTGGTGTAGGAATGTATTACAAGACGAATACAAACAGTCATATTTTAAATTTAGGTCTTTTAAATATTGAATATATAGCTTTTAATCTTCCAGATAAAAATGTTTCAGTCATAGTTATTTACAGACCGCCTAGATATGGATTAGAATTGTTTATACCACAATTAGAAAAATTATTGCAAGAGTTGCATGAATCTGGTCACAACTATATTGTTATGGGCGATTTTAATCAAAATATTTTAGAAGGATTTTGTTCTATTCGAAATTGCTTTAATGAATTTGGTTATTCACAGTGTATAGCAGACTTTACTACTGAAGGTGGAACAATTATTGATCATGTATATATAAATCGTCGAATTAATTTAGCGCATGTTGAAGTTAAGATTGTTCCCACTTATTATAGTTACAATGAAGCAATACAAATAACTCTAAAATAAATGAATGAATAAAATAGATAGATAAATTAAATAAACGGATGAACAATAGAATGGAAAAATTAAATTTAAAGAAATAGATTTATATTTTATGTTTATATGAAATCGAATTGTATTTTTTATTAGAGTATTCTATCCAATTGTATAAATTATTATTATACAGTATCAAAATGTATATATTAGAATTAAATTGAATCAAATTGTATATTTCATCAATGTATCCAACCCAATTCTATATATGAGTATCATATTGTATCAAAATGTATAATGTTACCAATAACATATTGAATTGTACATATTATTAGTTTACTTAATTGAATTGTATATATCGTTATTGAATTGTATATATCGTTATTGAATTGTATATATCGTTATTATATTGTATCATATATTTAATTGTATTTCATATAGTCAATTATAAATTATTCTATAGCCAAGCACTATTCAAATGCAATATTAAAACCTCTGTAATTTCTGTTTGCCTGATAAATTTGTATGATAAAAATTATTAAAAATATACTGATAATAAACAAAAAATCCTCCCCTTCTGCTGTGACCTTGTCGTGGTGGGGAGGCTTATTACCTTTATGATATTGAGATCTAAGCCAGGTTTAAAATCTGGCGTTATTAAAGCCTTAAAGGTAGATCTCTTTTTGAAAGGTTCAACTAACAACAGCATAGTGAAAACTTTTATTAAATCATTAAAATCTATCATTCTTTCAGTTTGGTTTGTTTTCTATTGATGGTGTTTAGTGTCGTATGACAAATATTTTTTTGTGTTAAAAATATGTCATTGGTTAAAACAAAATATCATTTAATGTATTTTCGTCAATATATGTTTCATTAAAGATTGAACTTAAACAAGCATTACATCTGTTTGTGTTCTGTTTCTATCGAAATCTCATCACCAAAACATGCAACGTTTCATCCATTGAATGGACCAGATGCGCACTGCTCGGTACCGTCCCACGGTTCTAGTTTTTTTTTTTTTTTTTGTCTATTTCTGGTCACGCTCCCCAGCCAAAACTGCACAT
Organism: Lottia scabra; assembly: GCA_029955415.1. Lineage (NCBI taxonomy): Eukaryota > Metazoa > Mollusca > Gastropoda > Lottiidae > Lottia > Lottia scabra. Next base: position 1,000,724 of record JARJEI010000047.1, on the reverse strand, counting down.
ACCACACATAACTTGACATAATTTCCTACGATGATTAACTGCTCGTTGTTGCTTAAATGTAAAATGGCGCATTTTTGCCTGACCGGAAATGACGTATATTAAAAAGTCGTATTTCAGGGTTTTTCCATTTTCAACTCATTTTTCCAACAGATTGTGATCGGTCTTTTTTGATTCATTTGTTTAACCCAATAGCTACAAATTGCAATTTTGAAAAATTCATATTTTGACTTTTGTAGCTGACTTTTGGAGCACTTTTTAAAGGATTTTTTTTAACTTTTGCAATTTTATTTCGATCGATCTGAAACCTTTCAATAACATAGACATATGAATTTCCAAAGAAAATCAATTTTCAAAGTTTCGATATCACTTCCGGTTTTGACGTCATTTCCTTCTAAACTTTCAATTTCAACTTCCGGAATATTGAAGATATTTGAAAAAAAATTTTTGTGTTATTATAGATTTGGTCATACATAAAAAATAAAATGATGAAATTTTATCCAGGTGCAAGGGATCAGCCGCCATCTTGAACTGACCTATGTTTCTTAACATTTTAATTCAGAACCGAGGGTTAATCGGATTTTTTTAATTTTGAAATCTACGACTTTTGCAGTCGATTGCAAAAAAAATGTAGGTTGTAGATTTTTGAATTTCGATTTCAATTTCTTTATATTTCCGGAACAAGAATTTCAGTAATGACCGAAACTTTCAAGGCTCATATCTAGTGACCTTGACCTTTGATGACCTCTTGACCTGTACAAAAATTATTGCCCTTGACGAGATCTATCAGATGATATATTCATTTCCGATTTCTGATGTTTACTTCCGGTTTTATCGCCATTTGAAAATTGCAATTTTTAACTTTAAAGAGCTTTGTCACGTGACCTAATTAACATACGTCACAAATTTTTAGACATATTTGCTATGCTTTATCTGCTCTTTCAAATGATATATAACACATAATATTTGAATAAAAATTGCGCTTTTTAAAAATTGCAAATCTTGTGCCAAATTTCATTGTAACTGTGCGTGTTCTTTGAAAATTTGATTTTGATCGATCTGAAAAATTACAAGTAGATAGACAATTTGATAATGAACAATAAAATATTTCTTAAATTTTGATATCACTTCCGGTTTTGATGTCATTTATTTGTAAACTTGAAATTCTAACTTCTGGAGTTTCCGAATTATTTGAAAATTTCTTTTTGCATTATGTTAGAAATGGTCATCATAAAAGATATAAATGATAACATCCGACCCGGAAGTACTATGTCAGGTGCCATGTTGTTGTGACTTATTTTTATAAAACTCAAAATGGGACCTTAGGGGATAATCGGATTTGCATAATATCAGTGTCTATGAAATCCTTAGTCGATGGCCAACAACCTTGTAGCAACTGATTGTTTAATTTCGATTTCTTTATATTTCTGGTACAAGAATTTTTAGTAAAGACTGAAACGCTCATGTTTCTAATTCTTTTAGTTCCAATGACCAGCAAGGTCTATTAGGCTTTAATCTTGATTTAGGTGTAACACACCTCGAGAGGATCATTCTACACTACCATGTCTGACGACATGTAGAGTCTGCGTTGATGTGTAACAACGAATCAACCCCTCAGCACATCATACATGCATATGGCATGATCAGTATGCCAACATCTAGAAAGTTACAAGATACCATTGTTTCTTTTAACGCTTCTCACTGGTCAATGCTTTGAGTAGTATTTTAAAATGTTTAAATGCAGTTTTCTCCCTTCAACTGACAAATGTTTGTTGTCTGAATGTTTAAATACAGTTCTCTCCCTTCAACTGACCATTGCACTTCCATGCTTCACATAACTTTCTTATATTGTAACTTGCGTTTTTAACGTTTTAAATTATGTAGTAAAAAAAAAATGAAAAGAAATCTAAATGTAGTATATAACAATCCAATGCCAAAAGAAGAAAATCCGATCTAAAAATCTGGTTCTGTCATTTATTAAAAAACAAGTTTTAAAATCGATGTCTAAAAACGTTGACCATTAAAATGTTTTCTAAAAAAATAATAATATAGATTTTTTGCAAAGTTTATGTTAAAATGATAATTTACGAGCTGTACTGCGAACCTGCGTGTGTGTAGGTTAGCACTCAGTATTCTGATGTCATTTATTTACAATGTCACGAATTGGCTCTATCATATATTGAAGGGTGGATCAGTGAGCGTGACGCATACTTGTTAACCTGAAAGCCCAATCCTGGCATGGGTCGAGATGACATCTTCGGATTTTTCAACCTGGTTTCAGCCTCTCAGTGATGCAGGTCGGAGGGGCTGACATGGAAAAAGCCTAGTCGTTCGGATGGGACAATAAACAAAGGTCCGGTGTGCTAAAAACAGGCTAATACCGGTGAATTTATATGCCGATTTGTATGTTCTGTAAATTTCGCAGTATGGATTGAAAACGCTATTTTCACCCATGGACGAAACCGGATGCGCACTGCCCAGTATCGTCTCACGATTCTAGTTACTTTTGATTTTATGGGGTTTGGAAAATGAACAATTTTCCAAAATCTCAATTGTTTGGAGGATTATAACACTAGAACTTGGGTTTTCACATTAATCATTTTGATGTCAATGCAATGTTCTCGCTACAAGCTTTTCAATAATATGTTTGTATTGGATTAGTGACTTTCATTTCATGAAATATTCAGTTTTGAAAATGGGTCTTTTTAATATAATAAAATCCCCTGAAAAAGTTATAGACTACTTAGAGAAATTTTTAAAACAGATTTATAATGTACAAATTCACAGCTTTTATATAATATATAAATCATAATTTATAAACAAAACTCAGCAAAAAATCTTGAATAAAATACACTAATTATAGGATTATAATTTCACAGGGAGTTATAAGGATTATGTAATTGATCAACAATGTGATAATAGCAGGTGTTAACTATGGGACCATAAACTTAATATAGTACAACAGCTGTCAATCAAAAAACAAAGAGTTAAAGAAGAAAGTTCAAAACAGAATTGCTATCCAATCAAAACAAGGCATAAATTATTATGACCATGGGCGTGGTCACTGAATATCTTATGTGGTTAATTAATTCGTTGATGTGATTTAGCAAAGACATTTCTAGGTGTCTAAGACAGTGTATATGATTTTAGTGCTGCCATTTTAGTGTGTATTTTCATTTTATTGGTGTTTTGCATTGAAAAAATTGTTTCAATTTGTCTAAGGATTAAATCTTAGGCATCGGAGCGCGAACAAAATATATTTTGTTAAATGTAAGTTGTTTCGACCATTGCTTGAAAAATAAAATATTCAATTCAACAACTCAATCCTTTAACAATCCATATTACCAAAAATAAAGATGCAATAAATAGTCAGGAAACTGACCAATCTATGACATTGTGAAATAGATCTAGAACTTTTTGTGGGATACGAAAATGCACGATATAGATTAAAATTTCTTTATTTCAAACAAAAAGCTAATCAGTTATAGTTGGTTCAATTTTTATTGGATATTGGTTTGTGTATTGGATTATTTTACTAGTCTGTCCAAAAACAAAGGGTTTAATTAATGACAATCATTGATAATGACACTTTACAAGTAAGAAAGTTGGATATTGGAAGTTAATAAAAAAGAGCTATGGTTATAGTCAATTGGGCCCCTATTCAAAATGGCTCCTAGTCAAAATGGCCATAAATGTTAAATTTGGTCAAAATGGCCAGTCATCATGGCCCCTATTTTGGTCAAAATGGCCTCTGAATTTACTCTTTGATTTCAACAAATTCATTGGTCAAAATGGCCCCTATTACATGTGTCAGGAAAATTAAATGTCATGTTTCTGAAGCAAATATTTTGTTATATTCTGAAAAATATAATGAATGTATTCAGAGAATTTCAAATTTGACATAGAATGGCTTCGCAAAAAAGGGAAATAATCTGTATTCCATCCTGAAATCATGCTTATCTTTTACGCAAAATAAATATGTCAAACGAAAACTACTCGGAAGCTGACAGATCTGTGTCGAACAGGTCTAGTTATTTTATTTCTTTCATTAATTTCTTTTAATTATTTTTTAAAGAAAACAGCTGACCCCCAATCTATTAATACAACAAAACAAAAAGGAGTTTTGCCTGAACTTGAGTTCGAGGTTTTGAGAGATAACCATGAGAGATTGGTGAACGAGCTTGATTCCAGTGTTCTGAAAAACCATTTATTTAAAAACGGGGTTATTGATGAAGATGATTTGGAAAAAATTGGCAAGAAAGAAGAAGAATTTCGAAAGGAAGGGGCGGAAGAATTGGTCAACATAATTCATAAATCTGGCGCCAATGCTTTTCGTAAACTGCTCATATCCTTACACGACGCTGGTTACGACGAATTGAGCTCAAAACTGGATACCGATTTAAAACAGGTAAATGTTTCTAATAGTTTTATGTGATCTACAATACATGGGTCAAACGAATCTGCGTTAAGTTCTTACGTGGAAATAAGAAACACGAACTTAGTGAACAACCATTTTGATAAAGATGATTTCAAAAAAGCTTAGATAGTTAAACTAAACCTTCAAATCACATTTAAAGCTTTTTTCTCAAACTTTTGTTGTTATTGGAAGGTTTAGTTGAAATATTATAGCGGATTGTTTTTTAAATTGAGTCTAAATATGATTAAAAATCCGGCTTATATACCGTTTCTTTCAAAAATTAAAATTTCACTATTAAATGTACTTTCAAATTTTAAAATTTTATTATTATTGCGTTTAGGTGTCTCAAAGTTCCAGGAATTTTTAAAAAATAGTTGGAACATTGAATCCTACATTTGAAAACATCTAAATAATGTAAGCTTATAGGACGATACAGTCAAAAAAATCTAATATTAACAATTCAGTTTTGTAATTTTTAAAAGCAATTAAAAAATGTATATTATTTACTGTGTATTTTGACTAAATGTTGACCAGTGAAAAGTTTTTTAAAGAAACATACGTCTATATATTTGTGTGAAGTATAATTTCTAAATATGACAAGAAGTAGTATGGATACTACTATACTATATACAAGATAAAAAATGTATGGAATAATAAGGATAGTAAGACGGTTATCTGGTTCTGATTGGTTTTGAACACTATAATTGTTCCTGCAATAAACGTCTACTGCATTTAGTAGCCTACTTTAAACTTGAAACATAAGACGACATAGAAATTCTTACAAAACCATCTCATAAAAGTAAAACCTGTCATTCAACATTAAAACCTGTCTATTATGGGATTTGAAGCAACCTGAAACATCAAAGAAATATACTGCGATAGGTTGATAAGTTTTATTCATGTTTCAGAAAGAGAATGAAAGAACAAATGAAGGAATGAAAATGGATTTGAAGTTGGTCGTATTTCCAGATTACCCAATTTTCCCTCAGCTGAGTCTTGAAGGAGATAACGACTTGTTAAAGAATGTTAACGAATGGTTTAATGCGAGGGACTTGTGGTGTGTTGCCATGAACTATTGGTTTAAAGACCACGAATTTAACAACAAAGAAGAAGTAAAAGTGGAAGTCAAAGATTGGTTATTGAAACTGCAAGAAGTTGTAGATAGAGAGCACTTGGGAATCGAAGTACTCACTGCAATTCTTAATTTGGCAGAAATAATTCTAAAACCTGATTACAACAATTCCCCTTTACATCTTAAGTATAATAAAGAAATGTTACTGAAGGTTATCAAAAAGTTCATACAAGATTTTGAATCTAACAAGGAAATGGAAGAGCTTGTTCAAATCTTAAAGGCAAAGAAACAAAAAAAACCTGGACAACAACGACAAGATTTTGAAACACTGAAACATACTTTAGAGGGAATTATTGAAGGAAATCAGAATAAATTTTTACCTTTTGATACTGAAAACTGTGAGCTAGCCGAGTACTTCCCCTCTGTTTGTAATGATGTCGGAGAAATATGGAATAAACTACAGTAGAGTTGGCTAAGAGGTCGGCTTACTTCTTTGTATTTGGAAAAATACTAGTTTGTCTCACATGCATATAATTCGCTCATAATTAGCTAAATTAGAAGGGGTTCCAGTAGACTTTTTTTGTTTTGTTCATCCAGACTAAATACATGGATATTTATGATTAATTCAAACTATAAATTGTATGCAAAAAGGATGTAATGATATGATTAAAAAGTACTTGAATATTAATCAAATAGCTCGCTCGTTGGCATTTGGGTTGGCACCCAAAAGTGTTACTCCTGCTCAACGGGAATCGCGTATATATGTATATAAATATGGATTAAGATAATGTATATAAATATGGATTAAATAAAGATAATGTATATAAATATGGATTAAATAACAACTTGTTCTTTCGAAAATGGATTAAATGTGTTTCAATTTACCAAAAATAGAAAACAACCCTGGTTTCTTATATATATATTCACATATATGGCCATCACCACATAATATGTCCTAAAGATGCTTTTGTGTTAAACTTAAAGCAAAAGTCCACTCTAAAACTCATTAGAGCTCACTTAATACTACCTCGGTTACAAAAATGCTTCTAACTATGGAAGGAGGGTAAACCCCCCTTCCAAACCAAGTCACACCCGCCGTAGGCGTCGGCATGTGTGCTTCGCACACATAGGCATAATAGGGGCGCTGAAATTTACATTGCCCCCGGGCGCCCAAATACCTAGAGCCGCCACTGACTAATAAAAAGTAAGGAAGCGCATATTTAATATTCTTGTGGAAAGTAATAATTAATAATGTCTAGAAGTACACACTTTGATAATAAAAAAACTCCCTTGATGATCTGAAGTAAAATTATATCATGTCAATTTGTGTTTTTATCGTGGTTCTTTTATTAAATTGACCTATATAAAGTTGAAACTATTTTTATTACTAGTTATTTCCCTTGAACTAGTAGTATTAGAAAAATCTAATTGAATCCTTGAATCCAGAAAGAGGGGGGGGGGAGGGGTTACCGAAAGGGTCTTGCCCCCCCCCCCCCCCCATAATTTGATTAGTAAAATAGATTTTTTGAAAAATCAAAATCGATCACATAAAAATCATAGTAGGAAGTAGTATTATCAACTCAAAACCCGAAAATACCTGTCATAATCCACGAAATTGTCATTCACAGATTATCAAGGTAATTTCTTTGTTTAATTTAATCATAAGACGACAGGGTGGAATAAAAAAAAATTGTTATTTGTTGTTTTTGAAAATATCAATTTTGTTTTATTCCAAACAAAAGTTTATTAGATGTCCATATTGTTCTGGGCAAAGTATAATAACTCAGTACCACGCACAAATGTCTCGTTTCGTTTTTAATATTTCAGCGCAAGATCACATCGACACGTCATTAATTGACCAACAATTACAATTTCATGGACAACATTTAGCCCATTTTGAAGAGGTGAAAAACATTTTAAATGAAAATGGGCCCGTTGAAGCTGAACATTACCACATCGAAATTTTTTAGTATCTTCTAAGAAAGCCAAACAATCTTTATACCAACAAGGAAACAAATTCAATTGAGGATTTTTTAAACAAACTGAAGATATTGTATACGTGACAGACAGCCCATAATCGAATGAAAAGAATGTGAGCCCAACACGAGCAATATTGAAGATATTAAAAAATGCCAATTCAATTCTTCCATATGTCATTTACGGAGACTGGTTGAGAAGGCTATTCGTAATTAATTATGGAAATTATGCGTGTTTTGTTAAAAAAAAAACTAGACATTTGCGTAAGTAAAAGTGCAAAATTACGTAGATTAGCAAGACTTTGTGGACTCTATCCGAAATTTAAAACATTGGCAATTCCTCTTTTAAAAATTGTAGGAATGATTTGTAAAATTGAAGACTATTTAAAAGACAATAGTAGCGAACAAAGCTTCTGGAAAAGTTAATGACGTGATCTGTGCAGAGCAACGATGATATTATTTATTCAAAATGGAGTTGTGTATTCGTAACCAAGGGTCTGTATTTCTCGACATGTGCATAGCAACAGTACTGATAGTATTTATTTAGTTTCCATAGAAAGTGGGCATTCTCTATTATATTGTTAAATTATTATTGTAAAATATATTAAATAAAAATGTCAATGATAATTGCTCAAAGTCCTAAAACTTATTTCGGTTTTGACATTAAAAAAAAATAGGTAATCTCCCAGGTTTTCCATGGGCAAAATATCCTGGAGAAAAACATCTTCCAGGTTATAATTATACTGGTCCAGGCACAAGGTTAGATATACGATTAGACCAAAACGACAAACCCCAAAAAATGACATCAAATTAACTCATTTAAAAACAGAATGAGTTTAATATTAAAGCATGAACAAAACAAATTTGATGGAGACGGGTTCATGTCAGCACTAACTTCCCTTATACCAAAAATAGCGAGCTTTTTTTCAAAAAACAAATCCCTTATTTCCTCAGAATCACAAGCTGTTGGATCAATCGCAAAAGCGGGTATTAAAATAATAACGATGCTGTTAAAATGTCTAATGAGTTAAAAGAATTGTAGGAAATAAGAGAGAACTACGAAACAGGAGAATAGAACAAGAAAAGAAAGGAAAAGGTTTTAAAATTATGGGATAAAGACCTATCCAAATTATTTCCCTTAAAAATGACAGAAAAAAATTACAGGTCGGATCGTATCTTTGAATTATATAATCCAATTTGTTATTCGTTTTATAAGAAAAAAGAGGATTATATTATCATAAGTCCTAGTGTTGGGTCTAAATCCCAACTAAATGATTGCGGGAGGGTCACTTTCGAAATCAATTCACTGTCAATTTGGTTGCTATTATCTGATCCCTATTTCAGATGTGATTTCAAAATAAAAGACGGAACAGCAAATGAAAACAGAGTTCACCAAACTAACACGACATTAGAAAACAATTTCTGCCCTTCTTGATTTAGCGAAATGGTTTTGGAAGCGGGATCAAACCCCATAGAAACAATCAAACATCCCGGAGAATTTGACACAATGTTAAAAACAGTTCTTTACCCCAAAAACTATCCGGATGGATACTTTTACCCCAAAAACTTTCCGGGTGGATACTTGATGTTGGTGATGGAAAAGAACCGGTAAGGACTGTTGCAAATGATGCAGATGAAGCTAGAATGAGAGCTATTGCTAGGAATACAATAGAAGGACGAGTAGTTAACCATGGAATGTTTTGTATATCTTTTGATAGAATAGATTTAGTATAGTCAGTGAGACGGAAATAATTTGTGACGTGTGTAAAATAGGTCTAGTAACAGAGCTTTTTAAAGTTAAAAACTAATTTTCAAATGACTATAAAAACCGGAAGTAAACATCAAAAACCTTAAATGAAGAATCCGTGCATAGATATCGTCAAGGGCAATAACTTTTGTACAGGTCAAAAGGTCATTAAAGGTCAAGGTCACTAGATATGAGCCTTGAAAGTTTCGGTCATTACTGAAATTCTTGTTCCGGAAATATAAAGAAATTGAAATCGAAAGTCAAAAATCTGTTTCATTATATACTATACATGTACTAGACTAACAATATTATAGACACCAATATTATGCAAATCTGATTATCCCCTGAGGCCCCATTTTGAGTTTTATAAAAATTAGTCACAACAACATGAGTCAAAACTCCATAAGATGAAATTTCAAGTTTACAAGCAAATGACGTCAAAACCGGAAGTGATATCAAAATTTTCAAAACACAGTTTTGTTTGCAATAACAATGTTTATAAGCATTTTCATGTCGATCGAACAGTCCTACAAACAAATAGGAAATTTTACTCAAAATGAGCAGCCTTTGATGTGTAATAGTGTCATTAACAATTAGTTTATGGCCACCACTTGCTGATAAGACAACATTCTTGTCTACTGAAACCCAGGAATCATATTACAATTAATTACTTTAACAGGAACAACTGACCCCAAATTTTAAAATTCTCTCTATAAATTTAGACCCTTATTTCAAATTTTATATTTACAAAATTGTTATGACCTCATTCAAAGCAGAAAGCAACTGAATGTGAATATAATGGGACTTTAGCTCAAGCAGATTAAATTAACTTTTACTTGATAGTTCGCAACAATAGATAAATTTTGCATATTTTTTATTTTCTGTACAAAAATATGATGTTATGTAGAAATTGCCACGGGAAAAATTACAGATCATATAAACCAAAAATGACAATGTACAGTTCGCAAATTGGGTTTCTATTACAGATCTTATAAACCAAAAATGACAATGTACAGTTCGCAAACTGGGTTTCTATTACAGATCTTAAAAACCAAAAATGACAATGTACAGTTCGCAAACTGGGTTTCTATTACAGATCTTATAAACAAAGAATGACAATGTACAGTTCGCAAACTGGGTTTCTATTACAGATCTTATAAACCAAAAATGACAATGTACAGTTCGCAAACTGGGTTTCTATTACAGATCTTATAAACCAAAAATGACAATGTACAGTTCGCAAACTGGGTTTCTATTACAGATCTCATAAACCAAAAATAACAACGTACAGTTCGCAAACTGGGTTTCTATTACAGATCTCATAAACAAAGAATGACAACGTACAGTTCGCAAACTGGGTTTCTATTACAGATCTCATAAACCAAAAATGACAACGTACAGTTCGCAAACTGGGTTTCTATTACAGATCTTATAAACCAAAAATGACAACGTACAGTTCGCAAACTGGGTTTCTATTACAGATCTTATAAACCAAAAATGACAACGTACAGTTCGCAAACTGGTCCAAAAATGACAACGTACAGTTCGCAAACTGGGTTCTATTACAGATCTTATAAATCAAAAATGACAACGTACAGTTCGCAAATTTGTTTTCTGAAAAATATTTTTAGTCATTTAGAATACTAAACAGATGTCTTTTGATTGGGAATATATTTGTCGAATTTTGGGGGAGGGAAGGGTGATGTTTAAGCAAGCTAGTTATTGGTATTCCTATGGTAACCAATTGTGCTTCTTTGCTTACTGACTTATTTCTCTATTCAAGGACATGAATTCCTAATTTTCAAAATTTTCTAAAGGTCAGTGTTTTTCTGAATCCTCCCACAGATACTTCCGTCAGTCGAGCGTCATGTGTCTTCAATGAGAGCTTTTAGGAAAGGTATCCGATGCAAGGAAATCAACAGAACTTGAATTTTCAGAATGTCCTTGGGGCACAATTCTTCCAAACCACTTGCAGTTTGTTAAGACCTCAGATCCAAGGAAATCAGCTCTTTTTTTCAAAATTGTCTTGGGTTATACCCCTATAAATCCTACTTAAGAGGCAAGCGTTGTCAACGTAATCAGGAAAGGCCTTAGATGAAAGAAGTTTAATTCTATTTTTCAAAATTTTCATAGGGTGCAATCCTCCAAAATCTGCTGTTCGGAAAGGCCTGATTATTACAAGGAAATCAAATCTTATTTCAAAATTTTCTTGTGATACAATACAACCCCTATTCACGAGATGTGCGTTCTCAACGAGAATTCTGTTCGGAAAGACATCAGCAATCGACAATCTAGCATAACTTTCACGGAGACCGTTTGAGGCATTAGATGCAAGGAACTCTGGCCTAATTTTTAAAATGTTCTTGGAGAACGCCTACAATGCCTCCAAACCCTATTCAAATAGAATGTCGTTCTCTAAGAGAATTCTGTTTGGAAAGGCATCAGATGCAAGGAAATCAAGATTGATTTCCAGAATTTATTTTCTTTGGGTGCAATACTTTGATTTTTCTATGGTAATTTTCCATTCATATGCAGTAACATACCTCATTCACCAGCTTATGGAGTGTATGTTTCACAACTCATCTGCTATGCCAGAGCTTGTTCAATTGATTTTGACTTTTAAATTGCTTAATCGCGGTTACTTGATACATTAAATAACTTCAAACTTTATTTAGGAAATTTTATAATCAAATGTAAAAATTCGGGGTTTTTTCTCGGCATCTTGAAAATTGAACAATCCTCTCAAATTATGTTTTTCTAAAACATTTGAAACTATATCAAAATTTATATACATGAATTATTTTTTGCTTTCGGTTCATAAAGCCAAGTGCTTCTCAACTTGGGTCCAAATCCTCTAACCATCCTCACGATGTGGGTTTTGAAACACGCATCAAATGCAGGAAAAATGGTCATAATTTTCTTTTTCCTATTGCCCCAAAGTGTGTAAATATGTGTTTTCTCGTTGGGTGTAAAATTCCGAATTCCCGAATTCTCCGAATTGTCCGAATTGGGTAAGAAAAGACTAAAAAATCGAAACTAAATTTGCGCCAAAAGTCGTGCACAAATTTGGGATCAAAACAATTTTACATCAAAAAACGAATATTTTCTTTGGTCAAATCAAAATTTGAAATTTTTGTTTACGTGTGATTAATTCATAGGTTAATTCATAATAATTCTGTCTATCGTCTATGATTCGCTAATAGTCAATAAACGCTTTTGGTTGTTTGTGACTGGGTGTGTCTTTCAATGAATACAAGACAACTCGGACCATAATACACACGATCACTTGACAAACTCGGACAAAGTTTTAACTTAAAATTTTAAACTTTGATCAATTGCTTTGATGATCACAAACTCAGAACACTTTTCTTTCCGTGTTTATAAAAAAAACAATCTATTATCGGTATTTATATTGTCGTCAAAATTCATATCAAGAATTGAAATTGCGCAATCATTTATTGAAATATTCCCAAATTTTTTTTTATATAAAAAAAAATCCGAAACAAATATGGCTCGTATTATTCACATGCCACATATGTGATCCTTTGTCGAAGTTGCTTAAAATGGATAAAAACCTTCACATATAATTTCATTCAGATCGGATATGAAATTTGGCCTCTATCGCATTCACATTTATCATAGTTTCAGTGAATCAAGACTTTCACAAGTCAGATTTAAAAATCAAATTCTAACTAAAAACTTTGGCCTCTATCTAATCCGAAACTTGCTCAGATATTAAAAACACTAAGATATATGGATACAGTGTAGACTACTTCTGCATTTATTACATACTACGTTTCGAAACACATACAGGTAACGTTATCAAGTAAATCCTATTATACTTCTATATGTCATATAAACAATAAGCTCAGATTTCTATTTACTCAAGCTAATTGTGGACGGGCCGACAAAAATAATGTGTTAATCATGAAAAGTGGTTGGAGTGTTATACACAGTGGCCCGAGATTTGCATTCTGTTGTATACATTGGACATCGTTGATGAATATACTCTGATTGACCAAGTTTGAGAACTTATTTTTTTTTGTGCATTCTAAGAGGTTGTACCGCTTTAAGGTCAGGCCCATAGCCTGCCAAGTACTTTTAGGGGGGCAAACGTCTAATCAAGGGGGGCAGTTTAGGTAGCCACCCAAAGACACCCCTACCCCCTTTTATGGAAAACTTTGTGTTATTGCAATGCAATGTTACGCCATTACAGTGTCCTCTGTAGAGTTATTTCTACATTTATTGGTGCAATCGGAAGACTGGAAATGAGATTTTCTAAAATTTGGGGATCTGTAGGAAAGTTGATTTTGACTCCTTGAAACGCCATTTCCTGAAAATTCCTGAATTTCCAGCGAAGTGAAGGTTCAAAGTAGACGCCATTTCCAGGTGAATTTAAGGTTTAAGGTATTTTGAATAGTGTCTGAGGTATGTCACTAAGAAAATTTTGAGAATTACACACCCGTTTTTGCTGCCGAGAACACCAATAATTATTGTAAGCCTGGAAACACGATTTCCTGAAGTCTGGGGATCTCTTCTAGAAAATTTTGAGCATTTGACTCCCTGAAACGCCATTTCCTGGTGAATTTCTAGGTTTACTTGCAAAGGGACTGTGTGACTAACACATAGCAAAATCGAGAAAAATTCCTGATATTTCCCAGCGAATTTAAGATTCAAGATTATTTCTTTAGGGTCAAAGGGTTCTTGTCATAGGCGTACGGGGCGTTAGTTGCCCCCCCCCCCCCTGCACCCCCCGCTCGTACGCCTATGGTTCTTGTCTAAAAACAAATGAAATTTAGACGCGAATTCGAGAATTACACACCCGTTTTTGCTGCCGAGAACGTCAATTGGAAGCCTGGAAACACGATTTCCTGAAGTCTGGGGATCTCATTTAGAAAATTTAGAGAATTGGACTCCTTGATTTTCTGATGAATTCAAGGTTTAAGAGACTGCTGGACGATAACTGGAAAATGTTGAGAATAAGATACCTGAGAACAAAAATCTTAACATTATCAGCTATAAAGACACCCCTTGACTCAGTAAAATGAATTAATGTATCTTTTTAAAAATAACACATGAGAATTTTTTAGGGGGTCAAGATTTTAATAAGGGGGGGGGGGGGGGCGAAGCCCTCCCCCTTAGCTACGGGCCTGTTTATGGTTGGTCTGGAAAGTCATTCGAAGATCCTGTTCTGCACTTTCCTGTTTTAATTTTGAAACTGTTCTGTCTGGTTCTGGAAAGTAGTATTGGTGATATGGGTTGTAATGCAGAGATTTACATTTCTCTTGGTTGAATTTCATCTGCCATTATTTGTCAGTCCAAGTTAATAGATTGTGGATGTCGGTCTGTATTCTCATTCTACCAGAGTCGTTGTTGCATGATCCGTATAATTTAGTATCATCAGCAAATAGTTGAATCATCGATTTCACAGCTAGCAATGCTAATCTAGCCCAGATCGGGCTAGCGTTGGTACACTATATTGTAAGACGATTAGTGCTGTCAGATCTGGGCCCGATCTGGTTTAGCGTATCTTTGATATTGCAAGAAAGATAATGCTGTCAGATCTGGATCCGAACTGGTTTAGCTCTGGTACCACATATCTTTGATATTGTAAGAAATGCTGACAGGTCTAGGCCCGATCTGGGTTAGCACTGGTACAAGATCTGGCAGCACTAATTGTCTTGCGAATTCAAGATAATTATATGGTTCCATTGCTTAGCCAGACATGGCAGCATTATCTTCATACCCGATAGTACCCGATCCTGATCAATATTTTGGTCCATTTTCCGCAATTTTGCAAAATAGTCTGGAAACGAATATTCCTGACATTTTCCCAGCAAATTTGAGGTTTGAAGATTATTTGTAAAGTAGTGTCTGAGGGATCTACCATAGAAAATTTTGAGAACTAAACGCATGTAAACGCAATTTCCTGACATGTTCTGACGAATATAAGGTTATTTTTATCGGGATATCAGGTCCATCGTGAAAAAACTTCGAGAATTTGATGCCTGGAAACGCAACTTACTGACATATTCCACCAAATTAAAGTCCAAGATCATAAATTTTGTATAGGGTATGATGGACATAGCCTAGAAGTTTTGAGAAATAGATTGCAATTATTGCAATATCCTAACGAACTTAAAGGGACAGTCTGAATTTTGTTTAGGTCAAAAGATTTTTTTGCTCAAATTTGTGAAAACTTTACACCAAAATCTCTAACTATGTGCCCTTTAATGTATCTGAAAGTTTTAACTAAAAATATCCAGCCGTTAATTTTTAAACGCTAAAAACATGCTAAAATTTTTAAAAACCTTACGTAAGATTTTTAAGTGTGTTATGTTTTTTGAACGCTGATAGGAAACTACTGAACGGATTTGAGTAAAATAAACGCCTAATTGTAGAGAAATGTCCCTCTGATGTATTTAAAAGGTTTCAGCTAGAAATATTGAGCCATTTAAAGGGCAAACACCAAAACTGGGTCAAATTGCTTAATTGACAATAAGTACTCCCTGTTTGTAATTAATCCTTTAAAACCAAATTTAGTTTGATCAACAAGATATAGAGACACGATAAACATACTTTATAAATACTCTCAGGTAGCATTTGAGATTTTTTTGATAATCGAAACTTTTTTCAAAAAAGCAGAATGGCCCTTTAATGTTTATTTATACTTAGGACTGTAAGACAATAAGAATTTTTTTGAACAAAAAATCTACATTTTTAAATTTGGTCAATAGGAGTTTTACCTATAAGATTTTAAGATGTCTCTTAGAAAATTTTGAGAATAAGATGCCCGTAGCGTAGAAGCTATTTGCTGACATTTTTAAGGCTCACAAATATTTGTTTTATAAAAAGACTCCCCTCGAATCAGTAAAATGAATTAATCATTTAATGCATTAATAAAAATATAAAAGTTGACATTTTTTAAGGGGGGTCAACAAAGCCCCCCTTGGCTATGGGCCTATGCTAGCCATTCACTTTTTACTGCGCAATTGTCTATTTTTGTAATGACTCAGTATTTTGATTCCGCTCTAAATTTATATCGGTCCTTAGAACACATAATTCGTGTATAATTAGGACATGATGTGCACCTTGTACTTTTTCTTATGTGATCATCGTACGAATTTCTCATCTCTGTCGACCTGAATGAATTACCTCCCCTGAACAACTCTCCCCAAAATGGCGGATGTTTTGAAACATGTTCAGGCAGAAATTATTTGATTACTGTTGTAGAAGTTCTGACTATGATATGAATCATCTATGATGCCGGAAACGAAATACTGAAACCTGCGGATCCCGAAATGGCGCAAAATACATTGAGACAAGATGTCGATTTTCAAGGCTTATTCAGAAAGCTTGGTAAGTTTAGATTTCTATAACTTTATAGTATCGATATGATATATAAATAATAATAATAATAATTTGTCAAAATCCTCTTGTTGCCTTTGGCCTTGTCTTGTGCACAGGTACCAGATTTTGTTTAAAAAAAAAATCGTACAGTTATGTTGTATAAGGCATTATTCATGTACGGTACGGTACCGGTTTACTTACTTAGGAGTAGGACAGGTTTACTTTAAAGGTTAGGTAGGGTAGGCTACTGGACTCAAACTGTTACTGTTGGGCCTCTATGTCCAGATCTTGTTCTTTATAACTATAAGGTTTCGATACCGGTATATGGGATTTATAGCTGAATTTAGCTTCTGGGTTGTTCCATAGTTTGTCTAGGCGGCGCTCAAAAGCGTTGGTTAATCCGAAACTTGCCGGATCCATTCCTAGTCCAGCCCTGGACTCTGATTTACTATGATACAGAGTCCAGCTTCAATCACACAGTGCCTGAAATTGACGGTCGCCCTCTTGCCAGAGGCGACCACTTTTGTACCAGGGCGACCAAAAATTGTTCAACAAAGGCAGTTATTACTGGCCAAAAATTAACACATCTGGGCGACTGCCCTACATTCCTGCAATAATTCACATAAGCGTTGGGTTTTTACAATTTTAAATTATTGGGTAAATTGTAAAATGTTTTTTTTCTTCCGAAAACAGTCATGATAATGACGATAATAAATATCGCCGGGTCGAATGCAACACTGGCCAAGTTAGCACTAAATAGCAGAAAAAAGTTAAAAACTCTGGAAAAGACAATGGAACGTACATTGAAGGTCATGGTTTTCTCTAAATATAAACAAAAGCATAATGGTGGTTGCTCGCTTAAAATCAAACGTTTTCGGCAGTGGACATTGTGAAAATTACTCAAGAAATGAGTTAACTTTACTCATCTTTTCCTCTGCTGTGCAAAGTAACACCAACTCAGGGAGACTTTGATCAGCCACATTTTTAAAAAAAATGAACAAAAATATTGTAGTAGTTTGATTTCACTTAAGGGAAGGTTAGAATTATTCCATATCAATATTTTGGAACAAACAAAGTACCGTATCAGAAATCTTATTCATTAAGAAAACATAAAGATTAAAAAATAAATAGTGCAAAGTCAGCCCAGATGACAGTTTTATGTCAAATATTTCTTGAATTTATTAAAAATTTCAGTTTTGTCACTAGATTCTCAATTGGTGGGTAAATCACTTTCTTGAAATTTTAGGTCACAATCTAGAAGAGATCAGAGTTCGAGCTATAGAAAATATTCTCTCAAAATTAAAACACAAGCTGATCTGTGAGGTTGATTTGATCCATGAAAGGCATCTGTTCATTCGCTTGCTAGAATGGTTTAATTTCCCTAATTCAACTCAACATGAAAATGTTTTGAATTTAATAAGAGATCTATCACAGGTAAGTGAAATTTCTATAATTTTTCATCAAGATGAGAAATTAACTCTATCGTCCACTTTCGTCCAGTCGAACTTGCTTTGCAAATCATTCTGGCCTACACTCAAAATGTTTCAAAGTTTTTCACATCTTCAAGTCTGAATATATGAATTTATTTGGTTTGAGGATGGATTTCATACCACTTGTTGATTAAGTTCTAGCTTTCACAAGTTGTTAATTGTAGTTCAGGGCCCAATTTCACTGAACTTCTCAAGTCATTAATTTTAATTCTTAAAGGGATTGTAAAGTGGTTTTCTAAACTTTGTATGTGTACCCAAAATGTGTGTTTCACTAAGGTTCTTACGTCAATAAATCTTTCGAAGTTTTTGCATAACTTAAGACAGCACCCTATCATAACTTTTTTCTCAGCTCAAGAAACGCTTGAAAATAGATGAAACATGGCGTTTTTATTGTTGTGAGAACTCATAGATATTCAAACTTTGAATGTTTTTCACATTTTTCTGTACCATTTACCCTATTTTTTTTCATTTCGAGCTTTAAGTTTTTCGTCTGTAAATCATAAGTTAAGACGACATTGTAAATGTAATGTCACCAAATAGCAGAAAAAATTACAGAAATTATTTTATTATCGTGCTGTGTGGTACATGTTAAATCTGATGTATAAAACCTTTATTAGTGGCAATTCTGGACTTCAGAACACACCAGAAAGGTTACTTATTAACTGTTAATTGATATATTTAAATATATAAAATTAATTACATTAATTTAACTGATTAATTTAGCTGATTAATTTTAATTAATTAATTATTATATAGTCCACTGACATAAAAAGCCGGCTTTAAGCTAGCTTTTTTGTGTTTCCACTGACAAATTGCGTTACGGTTCGCTTTCGGCAATTTATTGTGGGCCAAATGAAAGCCAGCTTTCATTTACTTACTCAGTGGAAACACAAAAAGCCAGCTTTTTCTCGTAAACTTGGCAATAGGGGCGCACGCTGTTTATAATAAATGGTAAGTCTTGTAGATCGCATGCTGTCTATAATGTGTGACTTTGTGATCGAGACCAAAGTCGCTCGGGAACCAGAAAAACTCAGTGTAAATGCAGCGTGTTCGGCAATAAAGCTAGCTTTAGCGCTAGCTTTCCTTCACAATTCTTAGTGGAAACTCGGTTATTATCTAAGCTCATTTATTCTTTATGAATTTCAGCACACATCAGCTATAGAGATCCTACAAGGTATAGGAGGTGTAGAGTTTTTATCTCAGTTACGTTCTAATATCACTGTGAGTCTTCAACCTATAGTAGATCAGATACTAGAGAATATACTACGTCTACCAACTTCCTCTATTGATCAACATGCTCCAGAATGTATTTATCATGTACCTTCTACTCACAGTGCTAATGGTAAACATTTCATTTGATTTATATTGAAATTGAAAGTTTGTTGCTTAGACAGCAATAGTGCTGGCACAATATATCTTTGTATTGTTGTATCGCGATATGTCATGCCACGATACGCGTATCGTATCGCAAGGTCGAGTATCGATACTTGACGATACCTCTCATTTCGTAAAAAGTGAAGATTTTTTTTACAATTCACTATTTTTTCTAATCTAGTTTGTTGAAATTATTTATAAGAGTGGATATGGACCACTCTTATTACCTAAATTACCAAATTTCACATTAATAAACCTATACAAAAATAGATATCGTTACTTTGTAGATTAAGTTTCAATTTTTGTGCCTTTATCCCATATCGCGATACGTATTGTATCGTGACCTTTGTATCGCGATTCGTATCGTATCGTGGCATGGTTGGCAATACCCAGCACTAGACAGCAATTTAATTAAAATTAGATTGCATTTCGTTTCGGTTATTTTTTGAGTGTCGACTCCATGTAATCTAACCACTTTTATAAGGCATCTTCTGGTGACGAATAATCCACCCCTCCACCAATCAGAACAACATTTATATTGAGTATAGTTTGTATTACGTCATAATTTGGACTGCTGTGTCGCTTTACTTTCTGTTTCGTCTTCCCACAATGCATATCAATGCATAGATCCGCGATCTTGAAGGTAGTTTTTGATTGGCTGAAAATTTCGTCACCAGAAGATGCTCGCCTTATACAAGTGGTTAGATTACATGGAGTCGACAATCAAAAAATAACCAAAACGAAATGTAATCTAATTTTAATTAGATTGCTTATACAATGACTTGAATATCCTTGAGACAAATATAAAAGATCAGTTGACTTTAGGGCTGGGTATCGATTACTAAATTAAAATCGATTATCGAAGGCACGGCAGGCTACTAGGGCTGGGTATCGATTACTAAATTGAGATCGATTATCGAAGGCAGGCTATCGATCAATAATCGATTAAAAATTGAAATATTTTAATTTGGAAATCCTCTAATCTTTGTCTGTTAGTTTACGTTTTTGTACCTGAATGTTTGTTATTTATCAATATCTGATATTAAAGACAAATGAAACTGAAGTAATGTCAAGAATTTTGTATGATTATCATGATGAAATGGATCGTGACTTCTCTGATAAGAGATAATATTAAAAGAAAATTTGACTATGAATTTTAATCTATTCTGAAATTTGATAATCGATAATCGAAATTAATCATTCAAAGCGTTGATTATTTCAATTATTAGACCCAGCCCTAATTAGCAGTGTGTAAATTATGCTATTCTTTATTTATTTATCCAAAACAACTAAGGTGCAAAGCAATGGGCCATAAACATCATTTATTTCCAAACCATGTAAAGTACAGACTGTGAAGACTGAACCATTGTAATATATCTGTTATGTCTATTTCAGTAACTCAGCAGTCCGTCCAATCTAGTTGTACTAGTCATAGTAATCAGAGTACACCTACTAATATACCAACAAACTCAACTCAACAAACTCTAGGTCAGTCAGTTGATATAGCGGGTGTCCTATAAAAAATTTGACAACAAGGATCGCGGCTGCTGATGAACCAATATCTTTCAAAATTCTCACAGATTTACTTCAACATGTCCTTGTCAGCCCCTGAAAATATGAGAGTCATCGAAAATGTTTTTACAGGTACTGCTTCAAACAAAATGGCATGTCAAAAAATTCAATATCAGAGCAAATTACATATTACAACCTGTGTCTATTGTGCTTTCACCACATCGATGCTTTTTTGTTCGGGACAGTACTTGTACAATTTTTATTCGATGACTCTCATATTTTCAGGGTCTGACAAGGATATGTTGAAGTAAATCTGTGAGAATTTTGAAAGAGATCAAACTTGGGGACGGGTTTTTTTGAGACACCCTATATATATACTTCATTTCTTTCTTTAATTCTTGTTATTTAACATAATATCTCAGATTAGGATTTTAAAAAGATTCTATAAACAGGGTTTGAAAAACTCGAAGGAGACTTGTGAAATGATCTTAGACATTGTATCAGACAAGCAGCAAATATTATAAGTTACACACCTCTTTGTCGGTGAATGCAGATTTTATCCCCCCGAGGTTGTTCACAGCCTGGTTAAGTAGTCTTAAGTCCAACATGTTTTAAAGATAGGAGCAGGCCTTTGTGCCTTTGAAACATGTTGGACTTTAGGACTACTTAGTTTTTCTGTAGCAGATTATTTTTATGAATGTTTACCCATGTGTTATGTATGCTATAGAGCATCCACATTATTTGGATCAACTAAAAATGGACCAGTAAAAAACTTTGTGAAATGGTTTGTGTGTCTTTTACTTTATTGATATTTTTTTGTGACTTTTAAGATGCAATATTGTAATTGATTTTCTAATAAAACTAAATCTATTTTAGTAATTGGTAATGAGTGGTACACTAACATTATTTAAGTTTTTACAATGTGCTGACATCAATTAGATTATAATTTATTTTCAGTTGTAAATACAGACAAGATAGATATCTTAGAAGAACCACAACCAAGATATTTTACTAATGGTGATCCACTGGATGTAGTCAATGGTGAAATACTCTTTTTATTTTAATTTTTTTATACATTTCGATTTACAATTAATTTTTATGTGGTCCTATAGCACAGTCGATTAGTGCATTATCCTTTACAAACATGACGTCATTTCCTTGGATACGAGCAAATTGTGGTTGTTGTATTTGAGAGTTCGGTAGTAATACCGTGGCTCATCTGAAGAACTGGTATACCGTGAACACCGTGAATTCTCAATAAAAATACCATGATACTGATTATCTGATAGTCACTGTCATGATTTTGAAGAAAATCTATTACTCAGCTGGTTGAATTTTGATTTTTTCATACCCGTCTTCCACACAAGTTTACAAGAGGTGTAAAAATCCTGCTAATTTAGTGTCTGCTTGGATAGTCTTTAACATACCAGACTATAAACAGACAGTTGTCAGCAGTCTGGATAATCAACTTTTTTCATGCAAAATCACCCCTTACCCCTTCTATTGATAATAGAATTTTCCGTCAGACACCAATAGAAAGGTCAGAGAGTTGTATTGGCATAAAACCTGATGCAGGTCGGAGGGGCTGATATGGAAAAAGCGTCTAGTCGTTCGGATGGGACAATAAACCGAGGTCCCGTGTGCTATTGGCTGTGCACGTTAAAGATCACTCGAAAGTTGGAAATCAAAAATAAGAGCAGTCTAATGCCGCTGTCCTGGCAAAATTTCCCTCATTGCACACTGCATGGCTTTGCCTGTCCTCAATTAGCCCATATAGGTGCAAAAAAACAGGACGTAAATTTCTATTCATTTCATTTCATTTCGAGTTTTAAATTGTATTTTTTGTGTTATTTTGAAATTGTCACTTTACTTATAGCTGTCCCGACTGGTTTCCGTTTGACAGCATTTCCATGGTTACCATTAACTCCGACAGACAGACATGTCTTAGAGTCCACCAATAAATCATTACAAAGTCGAGATGCCAAAATGTTGGCAAGTTCCTGTGAATTTTTGAGTGATGTCGTGTTTCAAGATTTTCCTTCAGAAATATTTCTACAAAGACCACAAGTTGTCAAAGTATGTTTGTGTATTGTTTTTTTTTTTTTCCTTCCAGAAATTCTATTTTTTCAAATTTTCATGCATGTTATGAAAATTGTTGCTTTTTCCAGTAGGATTTTGATTGTCTTCAAATCATTATCTTCATTCTAATAGGCCAATAGGAGGTTAAAGTCCATTTCAATTCTTTTTATTTCAAATCATTATCTTCAGTGTTAAAGATGAAAGTCTACAACAGACTGACTCTTGGAAGCACTGACCATGCCATCATATTTTTTTCTATCATTGAAGAGGATTCACAACCCTTGGCACCGATTTGTCTAGCAAATAAACACCAACTTTCTACTAGCTGAGCTATATGGATAAAGAAAAATTCTGTCACGATCTCTGCTCCCAGTAAACAGAGTTTGTTGTTCAACCCCTGTCAGTAAAGCACCTCTCCCACCTACAGGAGTTGCAAGCCGAGTACGTCCTGAGTAAAATTTGGATACAAATCGGGAAATTCGTAATATCCTCGGAAGGAACTCGTAAGAAACTCCTGGTCAACTCGACACACTCGGATGCAATCTAATTAAAATTAGATTACATTTCGTTTCGGTTATTTTTTGATTGTCAACTCCATGTAATCTAAAGACTTGTATAAGAAGGTCATCTGCAAGTGACGAATAAGCTATTTATAGCACGTGCCACCCCTCTTCCAATCAGAACACCGTTTATATTTGAATTTTTTGTATTGCGTCATAATTTTCCCACAATGCATATCAATGCATAGACCCGCGATCTTGAAGGTAGTTTTTGATTGGCTGAAATTTTCGTCACTTGCAGATGACCTCCTTATACAAGTCTTTAGATTACATGGAGTCGACAATCAAAAAATAACCGAAACGAAATGTAATCTAATTTTAATTAGATTGACTCGGATGTAGCTTGGCTGTACTCAGGCACACTCACGGCTCTACACAAAAATTTTAAACATGTTTAAAAAATTTGTCTAGAGCCTCAAATTTCCACGAGTACAGCCAAGCTACAACCGAGTGTGTCGAGTTGACCAGGAGTTTATTCCGAGGATATTAGGAGTTTCCCGATTTGTATCCAAATTTAACTCGGGAGTTACTCTGCTTGCAACTCTTGTAGGTGGGGAGAGGTACGTTAGAGAAATTAGCTATTGATTTTTGATTTCATTAATTCAGAGTTTATGGTCGTTACTCCAACCAAGTAAAGACAAGAATTATGATCTATCTGGTCAGGCTGCAGAAACTTTGTGTGATTTATCACGATGTTTAAGATCACGAATTCAGTTTTATCACGATCCTGCTTTATATATTCCTAAACAAGGTGAGGTTTATAGTTTTTTATACGCCCTCATCTCTCTATGACGACGTATATTATTGTCGGTACCCCTGTCCGTCCGTCTGTCAGTCCATCCATCAACATTTGCTCATAAACGTTCTAAAAACTAGAGTTTTTGATGGAATCAAATGAAATTTGGTATGTGTAAGCTTATACATATTCATAAAACGAAGATCGAGTTCGAATTTGAGCTATTTTCCATCATTAGAAGCAGACTTATTGCTCTTGTCCCAAAGTCTTGAATATGCTATTACTCTCTTAGTTTTCAAACAGTTTTGATGAAACTTAAAATGAATGTTATTGGACCAAAATTGAAAGGTTTGAGAAAGTTTAGTTTACTCCTGATTAAATTTAAGGCTTTTTCGTTGGGTGTATATTGCTGTGGTCCACTATCTTACTTCTTCTACTTTGGAGTGGGATTTTTCTATAAATGTCATACAACTTAAGTATATTTTTTGAATAATGAATTTGTTAGTGGAATTATGAAGATGATGTATTGATTTCCAGGAAACACCATTCTACACTGATATACAATTATGCCTTTTGTAGAGTTGACAAAGTCATTTACAGTATTTCTTTGTTACGTTGAAAGCTGATGGCAGACAAACTTTCAGCATCAGACCTCTATTACCTAGAGGATTATTCAAAGCGATAAAACTTAAAAGAATAAAACCTCTTAGAATGAACAAAAAATCAAAATTTTCAAATTTGGTCAACAGGAGTTTATATTCAACAATGTTTATATACAATAATTGAAAAACCCTTAATCAAATTTAAGGCGTTTATCAGTAGTGTTATAACCTGTTATTATATGGAAATTTACATAGTTTCATGCGTTTTTTGCATTCTGTTTGTATACTTTAGACATCGTTGATGAATATATTCTCTTATTGACCAAGTTTGAGAACTTATTTTTTTTGTTCATTATAAGAGGTTGTATTGCTTTAATCGCATGGCAAACAACAAACTCTCTACTGACTGAGCTAGTCCACTGCCACAATTCAATGTGATTTTTCTCTTGCAGATTTTCTGTTTCCCTCCCAGTCATCATTTTCTACTGGGGTAAGTGGAGGTAGTTCAGCAGGGTTTTCGTCTGATGTTAGAAGTGATCTGATTGGTTGGAATGATACCAGACAACGTGGTGATGGACATGATGGAGATACAGGTTCTAGCAGGTAAAAAACGAGGTTACTTTGTTGTTGATGCATTTAGTCGGTACGATTTTGTCAGACATCGACACCTTACTTACCTATTTCACTTTCAAATTGTGTAAACTACAATACTTCCCTCAAATGCTGGTGATGCAGGTTGGAGGGGCTAACATGGAAAAAGCGTCTAGTTGTTCGGATGGGACAATAAACCATGGCCCTGTGTGTTATTGGTTGTGCACGCTAAAGATCCCTCGACAGTTGGAAATCGAAAATAAGAGTAGGCTAATGCCGCTGTCCTGGCAAAAATTTCCCTCATTGCACACTGCATGGCGCTTGCCCGTCCTCAATTAGCCCATATAGGTGCAGAAAGTAGGACGTAAAACTCCATTCATTTCATTTCATTACAGAAATTGACACCTTACTTGCCTATTTTACTTTCTAATTACTATACTTCCCTCAAATGCTGGGTTGGAATACTGTCTTTTTATGTCAGTGGAAATAGCTCAAATTTTATTTTTGTATGCTACTGCTTAGGTGCAGTGGGTTGTAATCAAAATTCTGATGCTACAGCCATTGCTTTCACAAGGATCACGCCACTTAAAAGGATATGTTCACTAACTATTCGACCAATAAATTTTTTGTCTTAGAACCTGGAATTATTTAGCTATTCTAATCCATAATAATGTTCACAACTCTCCTCGAAATATAAGCCTTCAAATCCCAGTGTAGCAATAATAATGAACATTTGAAAGTCAAAAATACGACTCGTCGTTTAGTAAGACTATGCCAAAAACAGAAAATGAAATGTTTGGGTAGGGGTATAATTGAAGGGATAATGCGATTTGTGTGCAGTTCTAGTAATTCTGGAGGCTATTTACATATATTCAAGGCTGAAATCGAACCTCGTAAATGCTGAACATTCCACTTTAAGATTTTATGAAATATTTTCAGATCGTCAACTAGTCTAGGATTTGATGGTGAGAGGTCGCGAGAGGAAACAGATCAAAATGAACATCAATCATTACAATATTATCAACTATATATACCTCAATATTGTCTTAATACCATGATCAAATCTCTACCTTTACTACAGACAACTGACGTAACAAAGACTGTTAAAGTTTTAAATCTCTTACATCAAGTATTAAATATATTTACTGAAATACTGGGTGATATTTGGTCTGATGAAAGCCAAATGACTCGAGATACGGTACGTTGTATTTTTCTAAGCTTTCTAAACCTCAAAGTGTTCGGAAAGATGACATTTTTGACAATATTTTATTTCTACATTACATATGTTTTACAGAAAATAACTTAAGGTTTCGGAAACAAGCTGAAGCTTATGCTAATCCAGCACCTGACATGGACATTTTTATAGTTCATTCATTCCCATCCTTATCCCCCTATACCATTTATGTTACAGCTTCGGTTCCAGATTTTCTTAACGAAAATGTTGAAGGGTCATATGATACAAATAAATCCAAGCCCAACATTAATTTCTTCGTTATTTACATGATCAATAAGAATTTTAAAACTTAAAAAAACAGTGTCTGATTTTACTGACCCAAATTCCCAACATCTGTTAAAATTGCTATGTAATATGTATACAATTATGAACAATATTTACTGTTATTTTTTACTAGACGGAAAAGTTTGAAGACTGTTTATTAAATGTAGCTATATCATTAGAATACCACTCCCCTGATGTTAACGGTACTAATACTAAACATACTGTTACGGTACATAGATTGGTATATATTGGTATCTCTCACTTACTGATGAAAATGATGGTCTTAATACCTAGGAATAAGGTAATTCGCGCAATTATGCAGGAGAGGTGAATAAATTTTATATTCACCTCCTTACTTATGTTTTTGCCGAAAATTAGATCTGCGATTTTGATTGGATGAAGATTTAACCTTCCACTAATCAAAGCTGGTTTTGCAAACGTCAAAGATATGTTACGTCATACTTGAGATACGTCAGAGGACAACAGTAAACAAAAAAAATGCATATGGCGTCACTTGAAGATGAAGTGATTCGACATTTTTTGGTAAATTTGACGATAAAGCGAATACACCAATTGTCATTGAATACAACAATTCATGACTTTTGATTACAGTTGACATGGGATTTATCAACCTCAGGGATGCAATATTCACCTGGGCTGTTGGCCTCAGTAAATATTACACCCTTCAGATTGATAAATCCTCATGTCAACCTCACCAAAAGTCATTAATTGTATAATATATGTGTTGTATGTGGAGATAGATAAAGATGGCAACACCATGCAGTGTACAATGAAGACGGTATTGCCATTATCAAATCTTGAACATTTACGATAGTAAGGCAATTCATAAAACCATCTGGTTATAGTACAAAAAAAGAATGAAATAATTGCTTTTTGTATGAATTACAACTAAAGTTCCTGGCATTGAACAAGTAATACTATCACTTTCATAATTCTAGTGTTCCAGTATAGTGCCAGAAAGACTGAAGGCTTGGATTGGGGCCATTGTTTTTGACGAAAGTTTAGCTGATAGTTGTAGTTATATTCGGACTACTTTATTACCATATCTACAGGATCTTGATACACAGACCTATCACAAATATCAATCTGCTTCTAGAATCTGTTATTCCATGCAACAGACATGTCAGTTTGTACAGGCGGTTAAAAATGGAGTAAGCAATGTATTTTTATATGCCCACATCTCTCTATGTGGATGTATATGGTCGGCACCTCCGTCCGTCCCTCAACATTTTCTTGTAAACACTCTAAAAACTAGAGTTTTTAATGGAATCAAAGAAATTTGGTATGTGTATACATATTCATAAAACGAAGATAAAGTTCTAATTTATTTTCTACCGTTAGATGCAGAGTTATTGCCCTTGCCCAAAAATCTTGAATATGCTATTACTCTCTTAGTTTTCAATCAATTTTGTTATTGCACAGCTATTGAAAGTTTAGTTTACTTCTGATTAAATTTAAGGCTTTTTTCGTTTTACCATCTGCATGCCATGGTGGGCGTATGTGGCTGTGGTCCACTACCTTTATTGAATATTTGGATGACTGTATCCCTTTAATTCCTTTACTTTAACTGTGCCCTTCAAGTGCTGAGCGATAACCTGAGGGTCCAATGTTCAATCCCAACATGGGTCTAGATGATGTCTTCGGAATTTTCAACCCGCTTTCCCTCTGTCATTGATGCAGGTCAGAGTGGCTGACATGGAAAAAGTGTGTAGTGTTTCGGATGAGACAATAAACAGAGTTCCTTTCGCTACATGCTGTGCACATTAAAAATGGATAGTTGAAAATCGAAAATAAAAATTGTTCAAGTCTGCTTTCCTGGCAAAATATTTCATGCACACTGCATGGTGTTTGCCGGTCCTCATTAGTCCATACAGGTACAGAAAATCAGAACGTAAAACTCCATTTCATTTACACAATTAAATAAGGAATGTATTATGATTTCTAGAATTTTCTACACATGTTTTTCTAGGGTCATGTAGCTGCTGATATTATTACCATGGCAACAGAATCTCTACCTAGTCTACCTTACCATCAATATTTACCATTAATAACAGATTTAATACATTTTACAGCCAATCATATGTAAGTTCTGGTTGAATTTTGACACTGAGTGTTTTCTATATTGCAATCAGTCAAGACCTCTAGCCAACAAAGTCAATTAGGTCGACATGCAATGTGCTCACAAGCCATCTTAATTTGTTCAATATGGAAATGAATTTCAGCTTTAAAGGGATTGTAAAGCATATTTTTTAACTTTGTATTTGTATCAGGGACACTGATAGCATAAATTTGCGCCATTCCAATTTTCATTCCGACATCTGTGGTTCTTGCAATTTCACTAAAACTAATGCGTTTATTGATATCTATGCAGATCACTATCAGTGACGTCATAAAACACGTTGGTTTTAGTGGAATTGCAAGAACCTCAGACATCAGAATGAAAATTGGAATGGAGCAAATTGATGCTATCAGTGTCCGCTATACATATAGAAAGTTTAGAAATATACGCTTTACAATCCCTTGAAGCATATCTTATATGGACAGTAGTTGACTTCAGTTGCACTCATTGTGACAAATTTTTTCTTACTTTGAAAAGGATTTGAACCCACTGCACCTAAGATCCTAGACTGAACTATTCCACTTCCACAAAAAAACAGTATTCCAACCCAGCGTTCGAACGTAATTCAAGGGTGTCACACTAACATGCAGTCTTCATTACAAACATGACGTCATCGGCTTGTTATGTTTAAGAGTTCGGTTCACGATCAGGGTGTGAAAGTCTGATGACCTTCAGTCATAATTCCAGTCCATCCAGCTGTAAATGGGTACGGATAATCCGGGAAAGATCAATGCCAAGAGGTTTGGCCAAGGACCAGCTGGGAGAAAGGATCCGCACAGAACCTAAGTTGTTATCCTTGTAAAATATAGATGTTTCTTTCTTTTCTTTCTTTTTAATACTTTCTGTGTTTAGTGTACTTTTAAATACTTGACTTGTTGTTTCAGAGGAAATAGAATGCAGCCAGATAAAAAGTTGATGACTGCCTCTAGAAAGATTATTTTAAAATTATTAGCTCATCCTTTAGACAGTGTTAAACTATTTACATATAAAACATTACTTAATCTTATAAAGGTAAGATAATATATTTATTTTAAAGGGATATGTTCACTAACTTTTCGACCAAAATTGTAGAATCTGGAATTTTTTAGCTTATCTAATTTGTAATATTGTTCACAACTCTCCTATGAAATTTAAGCCTTCAAACACACATGTAGCCATAAATATCAGCATTTGAAAGTCTAAATTACTCTTCGCTGTTAAGTAAGACTATGCGTTATATAGAAAACACAAATATAGAAAATGAAGGATAAATATTAAGGTAGGGATATAATTGAAATAATTTTTTGATTTTCGTTCATTAGTAGTACTTCTGAAGGCTATTTACATATATTCCAAGGCCCAAATCGACCCTAAAAATTGCTGAACATTCCCCTTCAATATCATCACAAAGTATTTAAAATCAAAATTCTTAGACTTTGCCAAAAAGAATTTATATTCATGAGGCAACTTATCTGGTGTCATAAACATATAACACAGATTATCTGTATAATTGGATAAATCCAGAAAACTACCATATATCGGGTGTCCCAATAAAAACGTCCCCAAGTTTTACAGTGAGTATCTCAGCTGTTGGTGAACCGATCTCTTTCACAATTCTCACAAATTTACTTCAACATGTCATCATCAGACCCTGAAAATATGAAAGTCATCGAACAAAAATTGTACAAGAAATGCCACGAACAAAATAGCATGTCACAAAATCCAATATCAGAGCAAACTACACATTTCAACCTGTGTCTATTGTGCTTTCACCACATCGACAACCAATATCAAACATTTTCCATCCTGAAATACTCTCACCAATCTCATCTTAAGATATTTTCTCCCAAAAAGCTACCTTCCTGCTTTTCAGTTCCTGTTCATCTAGTTTGTTTCACTGGTGATGGTAATGACTCTGGGCAGTATGGGATTCTCTTAAGAAACAGGTGTACTGCACTTGGGTTAGAGGGACACTCTGATTAAACATAAACTGAAAGACAGGATAGTCACTTCTCAAGTGGTACCGTTAGATGAGATCCGTGAGAGTTTATCAGGATGGAAAATGTTTGATATTGGTGGTTGATGTGGTGAAGACACAATGAACACAAATTTAAATATGTAGTTTGCTCTGATATTGAATTTTTTTACATGCTATTTTGTTCGAGCTACTACTTGTACAATTTTTGTTCGATGACTTTCATATTTTTAGGGTCTGACAAGGACATGTTGAAGTACATCTGTGAGAATTTTGAAAGAGATCGGTTCACCAACAGCTGAGATACTTTCCGTCAAAGTTGGGGACGTTTTTTTTGGGACACCCGATATAATATAATAATAGTAATAATAATACTTTATTTGACAGGAAAACTAGTTCGCCAGAAGCAAATCTTCCCTGGTATCCTCCTAAACTACACATACAGAATTGTAATTTAAACATAGAAAAATAAAATATAGATGAATATATTCTCTTAGTCTTACTAACCCATTTTGAGAACTTAAATATTTTGTTCATTTTAAGAGGTGGCATGACAAATCTTGCTCTACTTAGTTCTTTCATAATATATGGGTGTGATATCATCACAAGTAGTGCTGGCACGATATATCGTTGTATCGATACATGACGATACCTCTCATTGCATAAAAAGTTATGATTTACTTGACTGAAATTGTTGGGAAATATTTATAAGACGTGGATATGGATCATTCCTTAAAGCTTAATTAACAAATTTCACATTAATAAAGCTATACAAAAATAGATATTGGAAATTTGAAGATGAAGTTTTAATTTTTGTACCTTTACCCCATATTGCGATACGTATTGTATGGTGACCTTTGTATCGCGATGCGTATCGTATCACGGCATGATTGACAATACCCAGCACTTATCACAAGTAGTGAGTACTAATGACTTTAGATGTCTGAACCTACCTGTGATCACATCCCAATAGATTTGTGGATTAAGGAAGTGGGTAGTGTTAAAGTGGTCTTTGGAAGTTTAAGCATTAAGAGACCCTGTGTGTTACAGGTAGTGAACATTGATCGACTCTAAACTATTATAAGAGATAGTTGTATACACATTATGTATGTCTAGTAATGGATTGGCATTGCTTGTCACCATTAGTCTATTGAGATGTCAGCATCTATACCAGGCCTTCTCAAATGGCAGCCCGCGA
Organism: Lottia scabra; assembly: GCA_029955415.1. NCBI lineage: Eukaryota > Metazoa > Mollusca > Gastropoda > Lottiidae > Lottia > Lottia scabra. The sequence continues at coordinate 968,431 of JARJEI010000047.1, read as the reverse complement.
TGCCCTTGAGAATGGCCCCTCAAGAGTGACCCCTTCTGCTAAAACGCTCAGCTCGCTGCGCTAGCTTAGCTCTATTTGGCCCTAATATTTTTTTCATCAAATGCATATGGCCCTTTACAAAAATTAATTGAGAAGGCCTGATCTATACTATACATGTACTTAATTTCATCTACACTGTAAAACGACTTGAAAGTTGCCAATGGGTGTGAAATTAGTCGAGCAGATGATGATACAACTTGCTTCTGATTGAACCTTTTTACTGTCACTGTTCTGTCAAATTTTCAGCATGTTGAAGATATTTAATGATATGACAATGTTATTCTGATATATTTACATTTGCTAAGATGTTTTCCCATTGACCTAATGTTAATTCATATGGCGGTTATCACACAATAAATGCCAAGTGACCTAACTTGACGTCATTTTACTTAGATACGCCTAACAAAATGACTGTGTAATCTTTGATAAAGAAATAGTTCTTGGAAAATCTGATGACCTTGAACACTTTGAATCCTAGCGCTATCCAACCTGTGTCCTGTTATACAACCATACGCTCCATAGGGTAACGGTTTATTGTTTAAATAATTCATGTTATAATAATTGATGATATTTGTATATTATAGTCAGTATTAAATGTAAAAGAAGCAGCTACGCCACTGTCCAGATCTTGTCTACAGGCCCAGTTCATCTTAGACCCAGACATTCTCTATGAATTGATTGTCTTTGGTTTGAATGATTCTCATAAACAGGTAACTATGTATTCTCTCTATATGATTTATATAATTTCCTGCAGGTGTCAGACTAGACCAGAACATCCTGTCCCTCAATTAGTGAATTTGAGGGACAGGAAACCATCAATGGTTATAAAGTTGAAATCGTGCAGCTTCAAAACAACAATTGTTTCGACAAAATAAACCAATAATTGTTGTCTCAAGGCCCTAATAATCTCAGTTAGAATATTCAGACAGAGAGCCATTTAGTAGACCGACAAGTTGACTCTAATAGCCTATCTTAACTGAGATTAGAGACAACAATTGTTGTTATGAAGCTGACCTCATAACATACAAGAAATTTGTCAGTTTTTAGAGGAAAAACCTCAAGGAAGAAGATTATTTCAAAGCAACCAACTTATAACCATTGATGGATTCCTGTCCCTCAAATTCACTAATTGAGGGACAGGATGTTCCGGTCTAGTGTCAGACATGATTCAGAAAGTCTTTATGTTGACAAATGATTATGCTTAACATAAAATTGTTTTGATGAAACTTGCTGAATTTTATCGTTGAACTCTCAAATAAATAAAATGAGAAAATACTTCATTTCAGATATTGCCAGTGTTCTCAAAATGTTTGTTTGAATACTCTAAAATATTCTGTAAGAAATGTCTGACTAAAGGTTGAATATTTCTTGGTTTTAATGGTAGAGGTTGAAGATAAAATGAAATGATTGGAGTTTTACGTCCTACTTTTCTGCATCTATATGGGCTAATTGATGACGGACAAACATGATGCAGTGTGCAATGAGGGAAATTTTGCCAGAACAGCGGCATAAGCCTGATTTTATTTTCGATTTCCAACAAATATTTAACGTGCACAGCCAATAGCACATGGGACCTCGATTTATGAGGCCATATGTAGTCCAGACAGTTGAAAAGAATTAAATATTTATTTTGTAGGTGTCTAATCATTGTAACACCTTACTGTATCATCTATTAAACAGTAGATATACCATGAATGAAGAGATGTGGTCATGTTTAATACAATCTTTATATAGATCTTTCCCTGTTTTACAGGTGAGTGTTCTTATTATTACAATATAGATCTTTCTCTGTTCTACATGTGAGTGTTCTTATTATTACAATATATATCTCACCCTGTTTTGCATGTGAGTGTTCTTATTATTACAATATAGATCTTTCCCTGTTTTACATGTGAGTGTTCTTATTATTACAATATAGATCTTTCCCTGTTTTACACGTGAGTGTTCTTATTATTACAATATAGATCTTTCCCTGTTTTACATGTGAGTGTTCTTATTATTACAATATAGATCTTTCCCTGTTCTACAGACGAGTGTTCTTATTATTACAATATAGATCTTTCTCTGTTCTACAGACGAGTGTTCTTATTATTACAATATAGATCTTTCTCTGTTCTACAGACCAGGTGAGTGTTCTTATTATTACAATATAGATCTTTCTCTGTTCTACAGACGAGTGTTCTTATTATTACAATATAGATCTTTCTCTGTTCTACAGGTGAGTGTTCTTATTATTACAATATAGATCTTTCCCTGTTCTACAGGTGAGTGTTCTTATGATTACAATATAGATCTTTCTCTGTTCTACAGACGAGTGTTCTTATTATTACAATATAGATCTTTCCCTGTTCTACAGGTGAGTGTTCTTATTATTACAATATAGATCTTTCTCTGTTCTACAGACGAGTGTTCTTATGATTACAATATAGATCTTTCCCTGTTCTACAGGTGAGTGTTCTTATGATTACAATATAGATCTTTCCCTGTTCTACAGACGAGTGTTCTTATTATTACAATATAGATCTTTCTCTGTTCTACAGACCAGGTGAGTGTTCTTATTATTACAATATAGATCTTTCTCTGTTCTACAGACCAGGTGAGTGTTCTTATTATTACAATATAGATCTTTCCCAGTTCTACAGGTGAGTGTTCTTATTATTACAATATAGATCTTTCCTTGTTGTACAGACGAGTGTTCTTATTATTACAATATAGATCTTTCTCTGTTCTACAGGTGAGTGTTCTTATTATTACAATATAGATCTTTCCCTGTTTTACATGTGAGTGTTCTTATTATTACATCTATATAGATCTTTCTCTGTTCTACAAGTGAGTGTTCTTATGATTACAATATAGATCTTTCCCTGTTCTACAGGTGAGTGTTCTTATTATTACAATATAGATCTTTCCCTGTTCTACAGTTGAGTGTTCTTATTATTACAATATAGATCTTTCCCTGTTCTACAGGTGAGTGTTATTATTATTATAATATAGATCTTTCTCTCTTCTTCAGGTGAGTGTTTTTATTATTACAATATAGATCTTTCTCTGTTCTACAGTTGAGTATTCTTATTATTACAATATAGATCTTTCTCTGTTCTACAGGTGAGTGTTCTTATTATTACAATATAGATCTTTCCCTGTTCTACAGATGAGTGTTATTATTATTACAATATAGATCTTTCCCAGTTCTACAGACGAGTGTTCTTATTATTACAATATAGATCTTTCCCTGTTCTACAGATGAGTGTTATTATTATTACAATATAGATCTTTCCCTGTTCTACAAATGAGTGTTATTATTATTACAATATAGATCTTTCCCTGTTCTACAGATGAGTGTTATTATTATTACAATATAGATCTTTCTCTGTTCTAAAGGTGAGTGTTCTTATTATTATAATATAGATCTTTCCCTGTTCTACAGGTGAGTGTTCTTATTATTACAATATAGATCTTTCCCTGTTCTACAGGTGAGTGTTCTTATTATTACAATATAGATCTTTCCCTGTTCTACAGGTGAGTGTTCTTATTATTACAATATAGATCTTTCCCTGTTGAACAGACGAGTGTTCTTATTATTACAATATAGATCTTTCTCTGTTCTACAGGTGAGTGTTCTTATTATTACAATATAGATCTTTCCCTGTTGTACAGACAAGTGTTCTTATTATTACAATATAGATCTTTCTCTGTTCTACAGGTGAGTGTTCTTATTATACAATATAGATCTTTCCCTGTTCTACAGGTGAGTGTTCTTATTATTACAATATAGATCTTTCCCTGTTGTACAGACGAGTGTTCTTATTATTACAATATAGATCTTTCTCTGTTCTACATGTGAGTGTTCTTATTATACAATATAGATCTTTCTCTGTTCTACAGACGAGTGTTCTTATTATTACAATATAGATCTTTCCCTGTTCTACAGGTGAGTGTTCTTATGATTACAATATAGATCTTTCTCTGTTCTACAGACGAGTGTTCTTATTATTACAATATAGATCTTTCCCTGTTCTACAGGTGAGTGTTCTTATTATTACAATATAGATCTTTCCCTGTTCTACAGACGAGTGTTCTTATTATTACAATATAGATCTTTCTCTCTTCTACAGGTGAGTGTTCTTATTATTACAATATAGATCTTTCCCTGTTCTACAGACGAGTGTTCTTATTATTACAATATAGATCTTTCTCTGTTCTACAGGTGAGTGTTCTTATTATTACAATATAGATCTTTCCCTGTTCTACAGGTGAGTGTTCTTATTATTACAATATAAATCTTTCTCTGTTCTACAGACGAGTGTTCTTATTATTACAATATAGATCTTTCCCTGTTTTACATGTGAGTGTTCTTATTATTACAATATAGATCTTTCCCTGTTGTACAGACGAGTGTTCTTATTATTACAATATAGATCTTTCTCTGTTCTACAGACCAGGTGAGTGTTCTTATTATTACAATATAGATCTTTCTCTCTTCTACAGGTGAGTGTTCTTATTATTACAATATAGATCTTTCTCTGTTCTACAGACGAGTGTTCTTATTATTACAATATAGATCTTTCTCTGTTCTACAGACCAGGTGAGTGTTCTTATTATTACAATATAGATCTTTCCCTGTTGTACAGACGAGTGTTCTTATTATTACAATATAGATCTTTCTCTGTTCTACAGACGAGTGTTCTTATTATTACAATATAGATCTTTCTCTGTTCTACAGACCAGGTGAGTGTTCTTATTATTACAATATAGATCTTTCCCTGTTCTACAGATGAGTGTTCTTATTATTACAATATAGATCTTTCCCTGTTCTACAGGTGAGTGTTCTTATTATTACAATATAGAACTAAGGCCACAGATTTTTTATTTTTAGGTTTACGGACCATGGGATTTTATTTGTTGGTAGGAGGAGGAAATATAATAAATAAAAAAAAAAATTCTACAAAAATTGTGCCACTTCCATTTTAAATATAAAACAATCTCCAATGAGAGTATAGCTTCTTTTCAAACTCATTAGAACAGTAAAAACATTTGTTGCTTGTGTTTCACCACCTCAGCTACTTGCGCTGTCATCGTCTAGTAATACGTCGATGTATCGGATATCGAATGAAGCGAGCATAATGCATGGCATGAACTGTTCAAGTGGCACTGGAAATTCGGCTACATCTTTACCTTAGTCGCTTTAAAATCCATTAATTAATTTAACTTTCCGGGTACCGTATATTTCCAAATAAAATGCGCACCAATGTATAATGCGCGCCCCTTCCTTAACCCCCCTTCCTTACCCCATCAAAAACGGGAAAAAAATTAATTTTCCCATGTATAATGCGCACCCATTGTTGACGAAAAAAATAAAGTTGGCATAATACAGACACCAAAATAATAAGTGATATAGGAAATCAAATTTCACATTGATCTACCTTCTTTGACTAAAATGGATTTTTGTTTTTTAAAATACAGGCTTAATTTTTACTCTTTATAATTTTCTAAATCATTTTGAAATTAACGATAATTTTGTATTTTTTTCCCGTGACATTGAGTATAAGTTGACAAGGTCACGCGCGTATAAATCTCATTAAAGTCAATAGAAAACGGTAAATGTTTGGGGAAGTGATATATTCATATTCATGTATGTTAAATAATTAAAATTGTTTTTAAAGAATTGATTAACTTCTTTAATTTGATTCCGTTAAAAAGTTTTGTATTTATATCTTCAAATGATAAAGCGTTGAAGCGTAAAAATTCTTATCGGAATGTCTTCTATAAATATGGCAAACACACAGGCACTCGTTTCTATCAATGACAGGTCTATTAACCCTATATATTGTAGTGGAAAATTCCATGGATATAAAACAAGTGCCTTTGATTCCGGTAGAGTACAAGTCTGGCCTAGTTCTACTTCCACTGATCACGTGGACAACAGGTGTTCACAATTTTCTTTGATCTTTCTTTGATCTCAATGGGTCTTGTTTTCTATTCAATGTATTCATCAAATTAATAAATGATGTCACAAATTAACGGGATCTTATTGTTTTTAGTCACCTAATCTTATAAAACGTTTATTCAAGTAGATTAAGTTTATTGTTAACAAAAGATTGTACTCTCCCGAGTTCTATCATCGGAACTATTTTTCCCGCTCAATTTTATTGGCGCTTAAAAGTCTCACAATCAGAAATCAACTTGTATTATTGTCAGCAATGTGTTTGAAAATTCTAAAACTTTTGGACTATTTTAATAGATTTAAGGATTAAGATCGTTCCCGGTAAGAGGCTCGTTTTGATAAACAATCTGTTACGGAACCTACTTTCTCTACGTATATTTTTGGTATCGCATTTTGTTAATCGGCAATTGCAAGTATTTTCCTTCGGTGATTTTATACATAGATCTATTTGTATCGCATTTTGATCGACGGTAATTTCAAATCTTTTCTTTCCGTGTTTTTAAACATCGATCTATTGGTAGCCTATCACATTTTGATCGACGGTAATTTCAAGTCTTTTCTTTCTGTGATTTTATACATCGATCTATTGCCAGTATTGGTATCACATTTTGTTCAACGGTAATTAGCCTCGATCATACCGACTCTCTATAGCCCACTCGTGTAGAGTAAAGCGCGTGGATGATCGAGACTATAACCTCCCGATAAAAGCCAACGACCTTCCAATTTTATATAGGCCCACACTCTTACCGTAATCGTAATTCACTTGCCACAGGTTATCTTGGTAGCCGCTACGCATTCAGTGCTGATACTCGCGATCGACCGTTAGCCAAATTATTTATAAACAAGAAGATTTGTCTTTCCGACGTGTTATTTTGAATTTTTTACTTTCGGGTGAGCGGAGGAAATAAAATAAGAGAAATTTCGAATTTTATTTTTATTTCAAAAACGCAAATATTCCGGCGGCGGAACCGTAAACCTAAAAATAAAAAATCTGTGGCCTAAGTTAGTTGTTATCATTATAAATATAGATGTTTCTTTCTTTTTATTTGTATTACATAACTTTAAGGTGTTTGAATTTGTTTTCCTCTTCCAAGGGTAGGAAAGCTGAGTGACTGAGCAAAATGTGCTTTCTCTTACAAAACCAAGAGAACTAGGCAGAAAACATAAAACCCTTTTAAAATCATAATATTCGTGTCCTTTCCTTCATATTTCCTTGTAAATGTTAAAAATCTGTAGTTAAAATGCAGATTGTTTTCATGTTATGTTTTATTCATGTACATACAATATAATCTAATTGTTTTAACTAATTTTGATACAGCTTGTGATGCTTACATATGCTTTTATATTTGTCAATTATGTTAACTTAAGTTTTACTTTTGATCTTCCAGTCATATTGTGATATGTCAAGTAAACTAGGCCAGAAGATCTGGACTATGTTAGATCCTAGATCGTCCAGTGAACTGATATCTCTACAAGATAAACTACGTGGCTGCCTTCGTCTACTCTTCTCTCATGATTTACAGTAAGTAATAGTATTGTTGATAATATCTAAACAGCAGTCACATATTCATTACTCGTAACAACTTTGGAACTAGACTTGCTAGATAAACTTGTATGCTATACGGTAGTCGCCATATTGAATAAATTATAGTTCAGCCAATCAAAAACAATCTTCAGAGAGTATCATCATCTTTCGCGGAGAAAAACAGTCAATCAAAATCAATCTCCAAACAATAGTTGTCTTTTCCTGCCTATTTACCGGCAAGATGGCCGCCTATAATGGCCGAGTCATTATATAGTCTCGAACAATGACGAAGGTTGATCTGAAGGATGATCCGAATGATATTAATTATAAAAAAATAATTTCACCTTAGTTAAGTGTTATAATATAATGGTGAACAAATTCACGCATTTTACTACAAAAGTTAGTTCTTCAGCTTATCATAGCATTTAATGTTGCGCACAGTCACATAGTCGTCATATACAGCCATCTTGCCCAGTAAATGGGCAAGGGAAAATGACATTTGTTCAAGGGTTGATTTTGATTGGCTGATTTTAACCACAAGAAGACAACTCTTTCTGAAGAATAATGTGATTGGATGAACTATAATTTATTCAAAATGGCAATCACCGTATAGTATATTAGTATTGCACACTAGAAAACATCGAAGTTGATATGAGTAAAAGATTATCATTCGGCTCAACCTTCGTCATTGTTCGAGACTATGTTCGAGACTATATAATGACTTGGCCATGATAGCCGGCCATCTTGCCCGGTATTTGGGAGACAACTCTTGTTTGGAAATTAATTTTGATTGGCTGTTTTTTCCGCGAAAGATGATGATACATTCTGAAGAATAAATTTGATTGGTTGAACTATAATTTATTCAATATGGTGACTACTGTACAGTATACGAGGTTATCTAGCATGCCTAGTTCCGAAGTTGATACGAGTGAAAGATAAAGTGAGTGATCCACTGATGTGCTGTCATGTCATTATACTTATTGCTAACATTGTGGTGTTTTCAGAATCTTGTATATTTCATGTAATGGTTTTTATTTGTAGAGTGCGTACAAGGGTACTAGAAAGACTGTCCTGGTTTCTCACCAATGAAACTGATAGTAATAACAAGATACCAGTGTTCTCTGAACTGGATGTCAAAGACTTGTGTGACGTCTTGATTGTCAAGACACCGAGAAATATCGAAGAAGATATAGGGCGCTCTGTATTCCAGGTATGTTTCCTTCCTCCATTGTTAGTGTTTAGAAATCCAACAAGTTGAAGGGATTGTAAAGTGGTTTTCTAAACTTTGTATGTGTATCGGGGACATTGATAGCATCAATTTGCGCCATTCCAATTTCCATTCGGATGTCTGTGGTCTTGCAATTCCACTATAACTAACGCTTTTGTGATGTCACTAACAGTGATCTGCATAGATATAGTAGCTTCCAGTTAATCACTGTCAGTGACGTCATAAAACGAGTTAGTTATAGTGGAATAGTCTTTGCTTGTTCTGATGCAAATTATCAAAAGATGTTTGTTATCAATAGCATGTTTAACTCTTTTTATTGACTTTCTTACCTTGGAAACAAGAATACATCAAGTTTTTTTTATATACTGTAATATATTTGATCGGTTGATAGTTTGATATATTGTAATATATTTGATAGGTTGATATTTTGATATATTGTAATATATTTGATAGGTTGATAGTTTGATATATTGTAATATATTGTATAGGTTGATATTTTGATATACTGTAATATATTTGATAGGTTGATATTCTGATATATTGTAATATATTTGATAGTTTGATATATCGTAATATATTTGATAGGTTGATAGTTTGATATATTGTAATATATTTGATAGGTTGATATTCTGATATCTATTGTAATATATTTGATAGGTTGATATTCTGATATATATTGTAATATATTTGATAGGTTGATAGTTTGATATATTGTAATATATTTGATAGGTTGATAGTTTGATATATTGTAATATATTTGATCGGTTGATATTTTGGTATATTGTAATATATTTGATAGGTTGATATTTTAATATATTGTAATATATTTGATAGGTTGATAGTTTGATATATTGTAATATATTTGATAGGTTGATAGTTTGATAGATTGTAATATAATTATTTGATAGGTTGATATTTTGATATATTGTAATATATTTGATAGGTTGATAGGTTGATATATTGTAATATATTTGATAGGTTGATATTTTGATATATTGTAATATATTTGATATTTTGATATATTGTAATATATTTGATAGGTTGATAGTTTAAAACAAGTGTATAATATATTTACGTCATCTCCTGTGGACCCTGGAGTGAAAAAATCCGCTGCAGACCAATTAGCTATTATGTTACAAGGTAATATTTTTTTTCTCAAGATTATTGAGAAGAGGCTTCTAAATTGGGAATACTGAAATAATACACAACCAATTTTTTTACAACGCAGCTTCACAAAGATCTTGTCTACCAGCTGGTCATTGACCAAACCAGGAGCCTTATTCTCAAAACTTAACTTGCAATGATTTTAGTGTTCGGGTCATTTGATTGGTCAATCACTAAAATTGATTTTAGATACAGCTTTATAATCCAATCAGATTACTGTATTTCTTAAAATCTGGATTTTATCAAAGTTAAGTTTTCGATAATAAGGCCCCTGGTTAGCATTGATATTTACAGGAAATATACTTTAGCTTTTACAGCTCGGTAGACTGAAATAATGAGTAAAGATGACTTATTCAAGGTCACTTGACTTTCACACAGATTAGAACCCTACCACCATCCTTCTCAAGCAATTAATATCCTTATCATTGACAGGTAACTTTTTGCTTTTATCTACAGATACAAATTTACATCGAGCTTTTAAGGAAGTTGGAGGTTTAGAAGTTATTCTAGATATTTTATCAAAAAGTGTCCAGAAAAACACAGACTCTGAGGTAAGATTTGTTAATTTGGGCTCTTTTTTTTTGGACACAACATTTCTGACGTAACTAGCATGTTATCTAAAGTATTTCCCTTTCACTCACTATGGTGATGGCTCATCTTCAGAAAACATCTGGGAGCCGCGGTGGCTCAGTGAGTTAGACGCTTGCTCGCTAACCTGGAGGTCCAGGGTTTGCCTTTGGATTTTTCATCCCAGTTTCACCCTTTCAGTGATGCAGGTCGGAGGGGCTGACATGGAAAAAGCGTTAAGTCGTTCGGATGGGACAATAAACCGAGGCCCCGTGTGCTATTGACTGTGCATGTTGGAAATTGAAAATAAGAGCAGGCTAATACCGCCGTCCTGGCAAAATTTCCCTCATTGCACACTGCATAGTGCATGGCGTTTGCCCGTCCTCAATTAGCCCATATAGGTGCAGTAAGCAGGACGTAAAACTCCATTCATTTCATTTCAGAAAACATCTATTCTATTATATTGAATATAAATTGTTTATTTCAGCCTACAGTATTACCTAATTATCTACCAGCATGTCTTACTATGTTACGATGTTTATTACATCATGATTATACCATACATCATAACTTATCATATGACCATCAAATATACTATACACTGATTAGAGGTTTGTTAACAACGTAGCTAGTATATAGTTTAGAACAGGCCTTCTCAAATGGTGGCCTGTGACGCCCTTGAAAATGGCCACTCAAGAGTGACTGCTAAAATACTCTGCTTACTATGCAAGCTCAATCTAATTAAAATTATATTACATTTCGTTTCGGTTATTTTTTGATTGTCGACTCCATGTAATCTAAAGACTTGTATAAGGAGGTCATCTGCAAGTGACGAAAATTTCAGCCAATCAAAAACTGCCTTCAAGATCGCGGGTCTATGAATTGATATGCATTGTGGGAAAATTATGACGCAATACAAAATATTCAAATATAAACGGTGTTCTGATTGGAAGAGGGGTGGCACGTGCTATAAATAGCTTATTCGTCACTTGCAGATGACCTCCTTATACAAGTCGTTAGATTACATGGAGTCGACAATCAAAAAATAACCGAAACGAAATGTAATATAATTTTAATTAGATTGATGCAAGCTAAGCTCTATTTTGGCACTTGTATTCTTTTCATAAAATGCAATTGGCCATTTCCAAAAATTAATTGAGAAGGACTGGTTTAGAATCTCTCAAATTTACACATAACATAATAAACCAAGTACAGCAATGAAATAAATTGCTGGATTCAGGGGCCTTATTCTAGAAAACTTAACTAAGATAAAATCCAGATTTTAAGAAATACAGTAATCTGATTGGATAATAATACTTAATTTTAAAATGATTTTAGTAACTGACCAATCAGATTACTGGATCACTAAGATCATCTAAGTTCAGTTTTCGAGAATAAGGCCCTTGATCTTTCTGAGGTTCTATATCACCGGTTACTGTGTCGTTCTTTACAAACATAATTTAATCATTGTAGATTTAATGTGAGGTTCTATAGCAAATTGGTTAGCGCGTTGTTCTTGACAAGCATGACGTCATTTGCTTGGATACGAGCTGAGTTGACTGTAATTATGAGTGAAGACTTATTCAAGGACATCAGACTTTCACACCCATCAAAAATCGAACTCTCAAACATAATAACCATCATTTCCTCGTATCCAAGCAAATGACGTCATGCTTGTCAAGAACAACGCGCTAACCAATTTGCTATAGAACCTCACATTAAATCTACAATGATTAAATTATTGTATTACATATATACAAATGAGGGTAATCCTCACGTTAAAGATCTCTTGTCACTTTGAATTTAAATAAATTATTAGACCCTTGTATGTTTATTTTATTTCTTGATGCAGTTTACACAATGACAATTCACAAATCAGATGTTTCATTGATTTTGACTATATTAAAGGGATTGTAAAGTAGTTTTCTGAATTTTGTATTTGTATCACTGATAGCATCAATTTGCACTATTCCAATTTCCATTCCGACATCTGTGGTTCTTGCAATTCCACTAAAACTAACGCGTTTTATGATGCACTTACAGTGATCTGCATATATAGATATCAAAAGTAGCTTCCAGTAGATCACTGTCAGTGACGTCATAAAACAGGTTAGTTTTAGTGGAATTGCAAGAACCACAGACATCGGAATGGAAATTGGAATGGCGCAAATTGATGCTATCAGTGTCCCCGATACACATACAACGTTTAGAAATAAGCTTTACAATCCCCTTAAGTTTCATTGTGATTTTCATATTTTATTTGAATTAAAGTACGCGATACTTGATATGTTATACTTTAAACTTTTCTTCATAAGCTTTTGTATATTTCAGTTGCTCTCCTGTATATGAAGGATGTAAAAACTCATTATGACATATGTCATATTCTGACATTGTTATTATTTGATGAAATTTCTAAATTTGATGTCAGTAATTCTAAATCAGCTTTTACACTGCCAACTGTTTTGACCAAAAGGTATGTTGCTGTATTGATGGCTTTAGGCCTTAAAGGGATTGTAAAGTGATTTTCTAAACTTTGTATGTGTATCGGGGACACTGAAAGCATCTATTTGCGCCATTCCAATTTCCCCTCTGTGGTTCTTGAAATTCTACTAAAACTAACAAGTTTTATAATGTCACTGACAGTGATCTGCATATATATCAATAGAAGCTTGCGGTAGATCAGTGTTGGTAACGTCATAAAACTCGTTAATTTGAGTGGAATTGCAAGAATCACAAACGTCAGAATGGAAATCGGAATGGCACAAATTGATGCTATCAGTGTCCCTGATACACATACAAAGTTTAGAAATAAGCTTTACAATCCCTTTAACGAAGACTTTGTATCAAGTTAATAAGTCCTTATATACAGGTAATACAACACATGTCAGCAGACCTATCCTAGGTCTATGTAGGTCACTGGCTGCTACAGCCACGCAGTTTGTTGAGACGAGGGCAGAGCAATCAGTAACTGTCAGAAGATACATATTTTCTCACTCCCTGTTCACTGATATATTTATCCAAAAATTCATGATTTGAAAGCTATTTGTAGTCATGATGAGTTTTGAAACTGATGTTCATCATGCAAAGGACGTCATCCATTGATAAAATACGATGTTAAATTAATTAATAGCAATATAACTAAATACTAAACACCCTATCAACAGCGAGAAAATAGGCTTAAAACCACCTTTTCTCACATATGTGAAGAAATACTTCATGAGTAGTTTCTAGTTAGTGAAATAAAGAAGAGGTGGTAAAGACCTCAAGGTGGTGACTTTGCTAGTCGTTGCTTTTGTTTGTTTGCGTTGGTTTTAGAGTGTATGATTCCACATATGCGGTAGCGGTATCTATCAAATGGTTTCCGTCATGCATCAAAAACCAACCATTATGATTTTTAACGGATGACACATGACGCGTATTATGGAATCTTAGCTTAAAACTAAAACATATTTTACATGTAAATAACATCTGGTCCATTACAGTTACAGGTTCATTTCACCACATGATATATCTTTTATCTTTTAATAAATATTAAAATGTTACAGATTGAAACTACCATTTAAACCAACATGTCATCATGATACCAGTCCTAATAGAGTTACCTTAACTCCTGACCCTGACTCTCTGACTACTGGTGTTGCCATGGAGAAGTTAAAAATATCATGGAATATAGCATGGAATGATGGGATTGATAAATTATTGGATTTGATGAAAATGGACAAAAATAATGCTGAAACTGAGCTAGAGTAGGTATTTTACTTTTTTTGATGGACGGTATTGGGAAATGTCATGAAGATGCCTAGTCAGATAAAACCTGCCGTTGAGTGGTCAACATCAGACTGCCATGCTGTATCATTTCATTGCGGAAATTCCAATCCTTTATTAATCCTTTGTGTCCTTGGAAATCGGCACATCTCGAGATACATTTTCATAAAATATTAAATAAAAATGTAAATTAAATGATCTCCTAGCTCAATTAATACCTTTTATTTTGATCGAAAGTTTCCTAGCGAAAATTCTATCAGTGATGGCTGCCATAAAGGCAGAGCTTACAGGTTGTGAATGGGTTATTCATGTAAACTCCACCCACATTATCCAACTCTTCTGTGATGAAGGTAGGAAAAAGAATACGAAAAATGGCGATTCAAGTCGACCTGTGACTGCTTTAAATTTTGTTTTGGTGTAAGACGATACTTTTGGAAGTTTTTACATTCCATCGATGAGAAAATTCTGCGAAAAACGTAAATTTTATAAAGGTAGGCCAATTGGTTAAGACCTGAGAAGCGTTCAAACAGCGGGAATGAGGATTACCGTACGTTCGCCAAACTTTCGTAGAGGACGGATCCCCAACTAGAAGATGCCATGCATAAAATAATGATTTATAATTTTGTCTGTTTTTTTTCTATGTGCTAGCTTATGGTGCTGCTCATTTGTTGTGTTATGAACAATTTCTGCCTTTCTAATTCGGGTATGAATTGAATTCCCAAAAGATATGTCACATTTAAAATTTCCTTTCTCCGCCATTTTGAATTCCTACTTCTAATTCTTTTCACACTTGGGTTATTCCTAATCCTGTTCCAACTTGATTATTGTACAGTACTGGAGGTTAATTCCATGAATCATAACAGAGCATAGCTCATCAATAGAGTCCCACCTCAGAGTTCTATTTGGCACATAATGTAACTGGCATAAATAATACATCTAGTCATTTGATTGAGAAAGTGTACTTCAGTTGACTGTCCTGGCCTGATTTCCTTCATTGCACATCGCAAGGCATTAGCTTAATTAGGAGCAAACTAGTAGGTTGTCAAACTCTAACTATTTAACTACAGTCAAACTTGGTCCAACAGTCACCTGTATTCAGCACCATCCTTTAATGAAAGGCCACCCAAATTACATCCCATGTAATTTTCAACCGAATTTACCTCCATTCAACACTACCCTCTTGACACAGCCAGTGGTCACACGTTTCTTAACAGTGAAATAATGGCGCTTTGCTCGTCGATTTAAAGCGCAACATTTGCCGTTGGTGTGAACTAGGCTTTAAGAAACGAGCTTAAATTCAAAAGATTCCTTATTCTTTTAAATTTGTTTGATTCTTTCAGGTTTTCAGCAACATTAAAACTGACTACTTTAGACAAATGTATAATAAAAACAACTCATCTGGAATCGGGTTTGAAATCTAAAGTTCACGATATATCCAATGCCACATCACACAGGGCTGTTATTGAGAGTCTGAACAATCTATTGGTTAATGTAGTCATGGGTCAAGGGTCAGATGCTGTTTGTAAATTACATCAACTTGATTGGTGGACGCCTTTAACAAGGTAAGTTAATTTATATTCATATCTTGTATACATTGTATTTGTGCACCCTAATTTCGCAAATTGTTTATTCGATTTGTCTAGATGATTTATTTATCTGCATTTTTTTGCTATTTACAATTGTACAGAGACCTTAGGCGCAATTTCCAACACTTTTTATACGCCCACATTGAAATGTGGTCGTATATTGCCGTCGCCCCTGTCCGTCCGTCCGTCGGTCCGTCTGTCCACAATTGGCTTGTGAACGCGATAGAGACCACAGTTTTGGTTGGATTTGAATAAAATTTTGTATGTAGGATTATATTCATAAGATCTCGGACAAGTTCGAATTTGGGTTCGATTCGACAAAAATTCACGGAGTTTTACACCCAAAATACGTTAAAAATGCCTTGTGAACGCGATAGAGACCACAGTTTTGGTTGGATTTGAATAAAATTTTGTATGTAGGATTATATTCATAAGATCTCGGACAAGTTCGAATTTGGGTTCGATTCGACAAAAATTCACGGAGTTTTACACCCAAAATGTGTTAAAAATGAATTGTGAACGCGATAGAGACCACAGTTTTGGATGGATTTGAATAAAATTTTGTAAGTAGGATTATATTCATAAAATCTCGTACAAGTTCGAATTTGGGTTCGATTCGACAAAAATTCACGGAGTTTTACACCCAAAATACGTTAAAAATGGCTTGTGAACGCGATAGAGACCACAGTTTTGGTTGGATTTGAATAAAATTTTGTATGTAGGATTATATTCATAAGATCTCGGACAAGTTCGAATTCGGGTTCGATTCGACAAAAATTTACGGAGTTTTACACCCAAAATGTGTTAAAAATGAATTGTGAACGCGATAGAGACCACAGTTTTGGATGGATTTGAATAAAATTTTGTAAGTAGGATTATATTCATAAAATCTCGTACAAGTTCAAATTTGGGTTCGATTCGACAAAAATTCACGGAGTTTTACACCCAAAATACGTTAAAAATGGCTTGTGAACGCGATAGAGACCACAGTTTTGGTTGGATTTGAATAAAATTTTGTATGTAGGATTATATTCATAAGATCTCGGACAAGTTCGAATTTGGGTTCGATTCAACAAAAATTTACGGAGTTTTACACCCAAAATGTGTTAAAAATGGCTTGTGAACGCAATAGAGACCACAGTTTTGGTTTGAATGAATAAAATTTTGTGTGTAGGATTTTATTCATAAGATCTTGGACAAGTTCGAATTCCGGATCGATTCAACAAATATTTATGGAGTTTTACACCTAAAATATGTTAAAAATGACTTGTGAACGTGATAGAGACCACAGTTGTGGTAGGAATTTAATAAACTTTTGTTTGTAAATATCTGAACACCATCCAACAAAAATTAAGATAGTAACATTCCTTGATATATTGACAATTTATGGTAGTAAGTGGGCGTATATTGCTAGGCAACCACTTGTTATTATTATTTCGTTATAACAAATTAATTATTTCGTTTAAACAAATTGATTATTTTGTAAAAACTAATTATTATTTCGTTTTTCAAAAAAATTATTTCGTTTAGGAGCGCTACTGGGGCCATTTTATGTTGTGAAAAAATGGAATAAGTATACGAAATACTTATTCGTTTAAACGAAATAATAATTTATTTCTGATTCATAAAAACAAAATAAAAATTAGTTTAAACAAAATAATTATTTGATTTAAGGTTTGAACAAAATAATTATTTCGTTAAAACGAAATATATCATATTATTTCGTTTAAACGATTTTATTATTTCGTTAAAAGGAAAAAAATATTTTGTTAAAACGAAATAATATTAAAAAGTGTTAAAAATTGCGCTTATGGGGTACAATTCAGCTTGTTATCTGACTACTTTTTGCAGAATGAATCTAATTTTGATATATGACTGCAGTTTTTAATGTAAATATTATTGCCAAATAAATTTTTCGCTGCAATATTGATAGCAATTTGGGTTAACATTTGGTGGACACCGTGTTCATAGTTGCCTTATGTTTTTATACGCCCACATGAAAATGTGGACGTATATTGCCGTCACCCCTGTCCGTCTGTCCGTCCGTCGGTCGGTCCGTCCGTCCGTCCGTCCGTCCTTCCGTCAACAATTACTTGTGTACGCGATAGAAACCAGAGTTTTTATCCGATTCGAAAGAAACTTGGTATGTGTATTCGTCTTGATAATATCTTGGATGAGTTCGAAAATGGCGCAATTCCAATCGTCAGTTTATGAGTTATTGCCCTTGACTTGTGAAAAAACATTAAAATTAACTTGTGTACGCGATAGAAGCTAGAGTTTTTATCCGATTTGAATGAAACTTGGTATGTGTAATATCTCGGATGAGTTCGAAAATGGCGCAATTCCAGTCGTCAGTTCATAAGTTATTGCCCTTGACTTAGTGAAAAAACGTTAAAATTACCTTGTGTACGCGATAGAAGCTCGAGTTTTTATACGCCCACACATTAATGTGTTCAATAAAGTAAAAGACACACAAACCATTTCACAAAGTTTTTCGTGTACGTTTTTGTACCTGAATATTTGTTATAATGACCAGTAAAAAACTTTGTGAAATGGTTTGTGTGTCTTTTACTTTATTGAACACTCCTTAAACCTTTGGACCCACTGCATCTTCATTAGTTTAGGCTTTTGAATGATCATCATTTTATGAAGCCAAATTGGATTCCTACCATCAGAAGAATGTTGAAACGTTACCAAGCAACCACCAAGGAAAGTGACATCACTCAACTGACTTTTTATGTGTGTCTGTCCCTGAGGAAGGGGGCCTTTGTGCCTTTGAAACATGTTGGACTTTAGGACTATTAGTTTTTCTGTAGCAGATTATTTTTATGAATGTTCACACATTAATGTGGGCGTATATTGTAGTCGCCCCTGTCTGTCCGTCCGTCCGTCTGTCTGTCTGTCCGTCCGTCCGTCTGTCTGTCTGTCCGCCTGGCTGTCCACAATTGTTGTGGACACGATAGAGAGCTGGTTTCTTGATGGATTTTGATGAAACTTGCTGTGAGTGTTTGTTATCACCCAAGGAAGAACCCTATTGAAAATCAGACGAATCAAAAAATATTTCATGGGTTATTGCCCTTGCATTTGAAAATATCTTGTGGACACGATAGAGAGCTGGTTTCTTGATGGATTTTGATGAAACTTGGTATGAGTGTTTGTATTGACATTGGGATAAACCCTATTGAATATCAGAAACATCGAAAAAATATTTTATGAGTTATTGCCCTTGTTCTTTAAAACGTGTTAATTTTCAGCCGTTACACTCTCAAAGTTGTGGACACGATAGAAAGCTGGTTTCTGGGTGGATTTTTATGAAACTTGCTGTGAGTTTTTGTAATCACCCAAGGATGAACCCCATTGAAAATCAGATGAATCGAAAAATATTTCCTGGGTTATTGCCCTTGCTTTTGAAAATATGTTGTGGACACGTTAGAGAGCTGGTTTCTTGATGGATTTTGATGAAACTTAGTATTAGTGTTTGTATTGACCTTTGGATAAACCCTATTGAAAATCGGAAACATCGAAAAATATTTGATGAGTTATTGCCCTTGTTCTTTAAAACGCATTAATTTTTCAGCTTTAAACAAAGTTGTGGACATGATAGAGAGCTGGTTTCTTGATCGATTTTGATGAAACTTGCTGTGAGTGTTCATAAGCACCCAAGGATGAACCCTATTGAAAATCAGACTTATCGAAACATATTTCATGGGTTATTGCCCTTGCTTTTGAAAATATGTTGTGTACACGATAGAGAGCTGGTTTCTTGATGGATTTTGATGAAACTTGGTATGAGTGTTTGTATTAACCTTTGGGATAAACCCTATTGAAAATCAGAAACATCGAAAAATATTTGATGAGTTAATGTCCTTGTTCTTTAAAACACGTTAATTTTTCAGCCTTTAAAAAATTGTGGACAAGATAGAGAGCTGGTTTCTTGATGGATTTTGATAAAATTTGCTGTGAGTGTTCATAAACACCCAAGGATAAACCCTATTGAAAATCAGACTAATCGAAAAATATGTCATGAGTTATTGCTCTTGCTTTTGAAAATATATTGTGGACACGATAGAGAGCTGGTTTCTTGATGGATTTTGATGAAACTTGGTATGAGTGTTTGTATTGACCTTGGGATAAACCCTATTGAAAATCAGAAACATCGAAAAAAAATTTGATGAGTTATTGCCCTTGTTCTTTAAAACGCATTAATTTTTCAGCTTTAAACAAAGTTGTGGACACGATAGAGAGCTGGTTTCTTGATGGATTTTGATGAAACTTGCTGTGAGTGTTTATAACCACCCAAGGATGAACCCTTTTGAAAATCAGACTAATTGAAAAATATTTGATGGGTTATTGCCCTTGCTTTTGAAAATATGTTGTGGACACGATAGAGAGCTGGTTTCTTGATGGATTTTGATGAAACTTGGTATGAGTGTTCATAATCACCTAAGAATGAACCCTATTGAAAATCAGATTAATCAAAAAATATTTCATGGGTTTTTCTTGCTTTTGAAAATATGTTGTGGACTCAATAGGGAGTTGGTTTTTTGGATTTCGATTAAACTTGGTGTGAATGTTTGTCCATGGATAAACCCTTTTGAAATTCAGACCGATCAAAAAAATATTTAACATAATAAGGTTATTGCTCTTGAATTTAGAGAACATGTCATTCTCAGAATCTTTCATTTACTGACAACTCTTGTCAACCCCCCAGACGAATTGGCTGCCATTATAAAAGTGGGCGTATTGCGATGGCCATCGCTATTTTTATCAGATTTAAATGAAACTTGGTATGTGTATACATCTTGATAAAATCTCGGATGAGTTCGAAAATGGTGTGATTCCAGTCGTCGGTTTATGAGTTATTGCCCTTGACTTAGTGTAAAAACGTTAAAATAAACTTGTGTACGCAATAGAAGCTAGAGTTTTTATACGCCCACACATTAATGTGGGCGTATATTGTAGTCGCCCCTGTCTGTCTGTCCGTCTGTCCGCCTGTCTGTCCACAATTGTTGTGGACACGATAGAGAGCTGGTTTCTTGATGGATTTTGATGAAACTTGCTGTGAGTGTTTGTTATCACCCAAGGATGAACCCTATTGAAAATCAGACGAATCGAAAAATATTTCATGGGTTATTGCCCTTGCTTTTGAAAATATCTTGTGGACACCATAGAGAGCTCGTTTCTTGATGGATTTTGATGAAACTTGGTATGAGTGTTTGTATTGACATTAGGATAAACCCTATTGAAAATCAGAAACATCGAAATAATATTTGATGAGTTATTGCCCTTGTTCTTTAAAACGCGTTAATATTTCAGCCTTTAACAAAGTTGTGGTCACGTTAGAGAGCTCGTTTCTTGATGGATTTTGATGAAACTTGCTGTGAGTGTTTGTTATCAGCCAAGGATGAACCCTATTGAAAATCAGACGAATCGAAAAATATTTTATGGGTTATTGCCCTTGCTTTTGAAAATATGTTGTGGACACCATAGAGAGCTGGTTTCTTGATGGATTTTGATGAAACTTGGTATGAGTGTTTGTATTGACATTAGGATAAACCCTATTGAAAATCAGAAACATCGAAATAATATTTGATGAGTTATTGCCCTTGTTCTTTAAAACGAGTTAATATTTCAGCCTTTAACAAAGTTGTGGTCACGTTAGAGAGCTGGTTTCTTGATGGATTTTGATGAAACTTGCTGTGAGTGTTTTTAATCACCCAAGGATGAACCCTATTGAAAATCAGACGAATCGACAAATATTTCCTGGGTTATTGCCCTTGCTTTTGAAAATATGTTGTGGACACCATAGAGAGCTGGTTTCTTGATGGATTTTGATGAAACTTGGTATGAGTGTTTGTATTGACATTAGGATAAACCCTATTGAATATCAGAAACCTTGAAAAAATATTTATGAGTTATTGCCCTTGTTCTTTAAAACACGTTAATTTTTCAGCCCGTTACTCTCTCAAAGTTGTGGACACGATAGAGAGCTGGTTTCTTGGTGGATTTTTATGAAACTTGCTGTGAGTGTTTGTAATCACCCAGGGATGAAGCCTATTGAAAATCAGACGAATTGAAAACTATTTCATGGGTTATTGCCCTTGTTAACTTGTAGTTGTAAACACTCAAAAATCGTTCAACTTTGTAAACATTCTTGATGGCACGGTTTTCGACAGATGTTTCATTTACTGATAGTTCTTGTCGACCTCCCAGACGACTTGGCTGCCATTACAAAAGTGGGCGTATTACGATGGGGCATCGCTATTTTTATCCGATTTGAATGAAACTTGGTATGTGTATTGATCTGGATGATATCTCGGATGAGTTCGAAAATGGCGCAATTCCAGTCGTCAGTTTATGAGTTATTGCCCTTGACTTAGTGAAAAAACGTTGTGCACACGATAGAAATTCGAGTTTTTATCCAATTTGAATAAAACTTGGGATGTGTATTCATCTTGATAATATCTCGGATGAGTTCGAAAATGGTGCAGTTCCAGTTGTCGGTTTATGAGTTTTTGCCCTTGACTTAGTGAAAAAAACGTTGAAATTAACTTGGTATGTGTATTTATCTTGATAATAACTCAGTTAAATTCGAGAAAGTGCTTTTCTAGTCGTCGGTTTATGAGTTATTGCCCTTGACTTGGTGAAAAAATGTTAAAATTAATTTGTGTACACAATAGAGGCTAGAGTTTTCATTCGAATTGATCCATCTAAATATCCGCTCTAATAAGTGCGATGGTGCAATCAACTTTTTTAAATATTCAAATTTGCTGAAGTGGGCGTATGTTACCTTGCCTGGCAAGCTATCTTTAAACTTTGTTTTAGAGTGACTAATCAAAAGTCTTTTATTAATTATTCTTATTACATACTGGCACATGGCGATTTATGATTGGTTAAAACTCTTAATCACATATACACAATAAGAATATAATTATCTCATTAAGAATACATGGATAATTATCAGAAATAAATTAATCAAATAGTTTGCCTAATTTGACACTAAAAATTTTTTTTTTTTCTTTTTTTTTGGTCAGTTATGACAAATTTTTGGACACCAAGTCCAATTAACTATGATTGGATGATCAAATTTAAAAAAATGTTGCAGCCCCCAAGGAGGATCGAACTCCTGACCCCTGGTTTACAAGACCAGTGCTCTAGCCACTGAGCTATGGAGGCTAGATAGAAGACATCATATTGTCAATGTTTTATTTAAAGGGACAATTATACCAAAATCTGTAACTATGTGCCCTTTAATGTATCTGAAAGTTTTAACCCAAAAAATCCAGCCGTTAATTTTTAAACGCTAAAAACATGCTAAAATTTTTTAAAACCTTACGTAAGGTTTTTAAGTGTGATATGTTTTTTGGACGCTGATTGCAAACTACTGAACGGATTTGAGTAAAATAAACGCCTAATTGTAGAGAAATGTTCCTCTTGTGTATTTAAAAGGTTTCAGTGAGAAATATTGAGCCATTTAAAGGGCAAACACCAAAACTAGGTCAAATTGCCTAATTAACAATAAGTACTCCCTGTTGTAGTTAACCCTTTAAAACCAAATTCAATTTGATCAAGAAGATATAGAGATACAATAAGCATACTTTAAAAATACTCTCAGGTAGCATTTGCGATTTTTTTGATAAAGGAAACTTTTTTTCAAAAAAGCAGAATGGCCCTTTAAGATCAACATCTGTTGTCTTTAGAGTTGATAAAGATAATATTTACAAGTGTAGAAACCAGATGATCAACAACAATGATATTGATTAAACATTTTTATGTCTTATGATCTTCTCAATTCAAGAAACTGTTTGTCCCCTTTTCAAATGATAAAAATCTGGGGCCCGTTCCACTTAAGTGTGTAAGTTTACGAACAAATATTGTGCGTAAGTTAATCTTAAGCAAAAACTTACGCCTGTTTCACTAAAGAACTTACGAAGTTCTTAGCTACGAAAGTAGTCTGAAATATTCTTGATGTTGAATTTACATCATTATTTCATCAATTAACAGGAAATACATATATTTCATAAGGTTTTTAAGTTCCGTAAATGCTTTATTAAGGTATTTACTGTCGAAAGTGATGAAAAGTAGCGAATGTTTCCTCAAAATGATGATAAGATTTTCAAAGCGTCAAATGACGTCACCATGACATTTACGACGTCATCTCAACTTACGATTGACAGTCGAAAAATTGAAAGGTCAATTTATAAGAAAAATAGGGCAAATTATGCAAGAAAAATGTGAAAAACATCCAATGTTTTGATATTTATGAGTTTTCACAAGAGAAAATGCCAAGTTTCATGTATTTTGAAGCATTTCTTGTGTTAAGAAAAAAGTTACGATAGGGTATACCTGTCGTAAGTTACCCAAATATTTATGAAGATTTCTGAACTTAAGAATTTTAGTGAAACGCAAATTTTGTATTTTTTCTTACGTAAGACCGATTTAAGAACATTTTGAACTTAAGAAGTTTAGTGGAACGGTCCCCAGGTGATATTCCAAATTTTTTTAATTCAAAATTATAGGATGTTACAACTAAAGGACCAGAAGCAGCTTATCTTAAAAAAAAAATTGCAGCCCCCAAGGAGGATCGAACTAGATCTTTGTTTTTATGAATACGGTATGTGTATACACATACCAAATTTCATTTGATTCCATCAAAAACTATAGTTTTTAGAGCGTTTACAAGCAAATGTTGACAAATGGACCGACGGGACGACTGACAGGGGTGCCAAGAATATACGTCCACATAGAGAGATGTGGGCATATAAAAAGCATCGAAATTGGCTTGTGAATGCAATAAAGGCGTGATTGTTGGTGTGATTATTTTGAGTAATATTGTCTTTGACCAAAACGCTTCGAAATTGGCTTGTGAATGTGATAGAGACTCCAGTTTTCAGCTGATTTGAATGAAATTTGGTGTGATCATTTATATTGTTGAAATCTTAGACAAGTATGAATTTGACGAATTTTCGATAAACAGATTTTAAGTTATTGCCCTTGACTTAGTAAGAATGCTTCTAAATTGACAGTTTAAGTCATAAATTTATTTTATTTTGTAATTAAAAGATTTTTGACAGGTTAGATTTTTGGTATGATTTGACTTAAAGTGGCGAGCTCCCTTGATATACTAAACAATTTTAAAGGGAAGTGGGCGTATCTTGCTAGGCAACACTTATTTGTTTGTATAGACTAGCTATACAAATCGATATTTATAATTGGTTAAAAACTCTTATACACAATAAGAATATAAATATCTCATTAAGAATACATGGATAATTATCAGAAATAAATTTATCAAATAGTTTGCCTAATTTGACACTAAAAATATAAGATAATTTTTTTTTTTTTATTATTTTGCACCAAAACTTAATTGTTTATCCCTTTTCTGTGGTCAGTTATGACCAATTTTCGGACACCAAGTCCAATAAACTATGATTGGATGATCAAATTTAAAAAAATGTTGCAGCCCCCAAGGAGGATCGAACTCCTGACCCCTGGTTTACAAGACCAGTGCTCTAGCCACTGAGCTATGGAGGCTAGATAGAAGACATCATATTGTCAATGTTTTATTTAAGATCAATATCTGTTGTCCTTAGAGTTAATAAAGATAATATTTACAAGTGTAGAAACAAGATGATCAACAACAATGATATTGATTAAACATTTTTATGTCTTATGATCTTCTCAATTCAAGAAACTGTTTGTCCCCTTTTAAAATCTGGTGATATTCCAAATTTTTTTTAATTCAAAATTAAAGGATGTTACAACTTGAGGACCAGAAGCAGCTAATCAAAAAAAAAATGCAGCCCCCAAGGAGGATCAGACATCCTCCTATGATTTTGAATTAAAAAATTATGGAATATCGCCAGATTTCTATCATTTTAAAAAGGGAAAAAACAGTTTCTTGAATTGAGAAGATAACACATAAACATGATTAATCAATATCATTGTTGTTATGTTAAGTAAACTAAACTTTCTCAAACCTTTTGATTTAGGTCCAATAACATCCATTTTAAGTTTCATCAAAATCGGTTGAAAACTAAGAGAGTAATTTAGCATATATTCACGATTTTGGGGCAAGGGCAATAACTCTGCTTCTAACGTACAAAAATAGCTCAAATTTGAAATTGATCTTTGTTTTATGAATATGTATACACATACCAAATTTCATTTGATTCCATCAAAAACTATAGTTTTTAAAGCGTTTACAAGCAAATGTTGATGGATGGACCGACGGGCCGACTGACAGGGGTGCCAAAAATATACGTCCAGTGTCCACATAGATTTGGTGTGATTATTTTGAGTTATTGCCCTAGACTTAACCAAAACGCTTCGGAATTGGCTTGTGAATGTACTAGAGACTCCAGTTTTCGGCTGATTTGAATAAAATTTTGTGTGATCATTTATATTGTTGAAATCTTGGACAAGTATGAATTTTAAGTTCATTAGTGGATGAATATAAAAATGACGCATTTTCACATAACCGGAAATGACGTATGAAAACAAATGTGTTTTAAGATTTTTGCCATTATCACCTCTTCTTTTCAACTGATTTTGATGGGATTTTTTTTGTTTATTTCATTAATCGATTTGCTTTCAGATAAAAGTTTCAAAACATGCACTTTAAGAATTTTATCGCTGACTTTTGGAGCACTTTTTTAGACAATTTTTTTTAACTTTTGCAATTTTATTTTGAGCAATCTGAAAACTTACAAGTTCATAAATCTTATATCACTTCCGGTTTTGACGTCATTCGCTTGCAAATTTGAAATTTTAACTTCCGGAATAATGAAAATATTCAAAAAAATCTTTTTGCAATGTGCTGGGAATATTCATTGACAAAATATGAAATGATAAAATCTGACCCAGATATTTCATATAAGCCGCCATCTTGAAATGACTGATTTTTCCTTGACTCGAAATTCAGAATCAGGGAATCATCCAATTTGAATAAAAATGATGTCTATGGAATCTTCAATCGATTGCTAACAAAACATGGGAAGCCGATTTTTGAATTTTCCAGTAATAATCAAAACTTTTAAGGCTCATATCTTGTGACCTTGACCTTGAGTGACCTTGTGACCTGAACAAAAGTTGTTGCCCTTGACGAGATCTATCCAATGATATAATCATTTTAGATGCCCAATGTTTACTTCCGGTTTTATAGCCGTCAGAAAATTGCAATTTTTGACTTCAAACAGCTTTGTCACGTGAACTAATTTACATAAGACACAAATTATTTTTGATTTGTACTATGCTTGATCTATGCTTTCCAATGATATATGACACTATGTATTTGAATCATAATTCCGCGTTTTAGAATTTGAAAATTTTGTGTCAAGTTTCATTGTAACTGTCTGTGCTTATTTTGTCTGTCTGCTGGTATTCCCGCATCACTTTTAGTTAAACCTGCCTGTATACTGGTAGCCCGACGCCCCTTTTATTTGGTCTGATTTCTTGTACTTCTGCACCCCTTTTATTTAGTCTGTCTGCTGGTATTTCTGAATAAATTTTATCTGACTTTTTATACGCCCACATGAAAATATGGACATATATTGCCGTCACCCCTGTCCGTCCGTCGGTCCGTCTGTCTGTCAACAATTTCTTGTACACGCGATAGAGACTAGAGTTTTTATCCGATTTGAATGAAGCTTGGTATGTGTATTTATCTTGATAATATCTCAGATGAATTCGGATTAGTTCGAATGGCGCGTGACCTATATATGACACAAATTATATCATACGAAACTTCGCATCTTTCCTAGCTCCGTATGTGTCGCAGATAAAGACACGAACCTAATCACCAGCCATGACGCCAACGATATTCGTAGAACGATAAATAAAGTATGCATCAAACTTAATATTAAGACGTCTACAGGATATCAATAAGTTCTTAAATGCTAAAAATATTCCCAAATTTAACAGTGTGTATTTACTGAAGAAGTTGCAGTACAGAACTCTTTTTAATAGCGGAGGCGTTTTTGAGTTACGAGACTAGAAACCGGAAAGACGATTAAAGACATTTCGCACCTTTATGAGTTGTTTCGAACTCATAAACATTAGTCTGCTTAAATTTTTAAAAAAAAATTTTCCCTTAGTATGGATAAAAAAAAATACATTCTGATTCATATATGTTTGTATAAATTAGTTTGAGTGGTGTGGAATCCATCTTGGGACATTTGGTTTGTTTACATGAAGTCGTTTCGTCTCATTTCTGGTCTCCGAGAGAAAAATTTCTACGCGTGAACTATTTAAAACATGGTTGGTCAATAGGTCAGAGTAATATCTCCGATAGGTAGAATTTCTCTGTTGATCAGAATAAAATTATATCATACTCTTACTATGCTTGATCTATACTTTCCAATGTATTTGAATCAAAATTTCGCGTTTTAGAATTTGAAAATATTATGCCAAGTTCAATTGTAATTGTTTGGGTTTTTTTTCATTTTTTATTTCGATCATTACAGGTATAGTCAAACAGATGTTTCGTTTGTCTGTCTTCTGGTATTCCCGCATCCCTTTTAGTTAATCTGCCTGTGTACTGGTAGTGCTGCGCCCCTTTTATTTAGTCTGACTGCTGGTAGTTCTGCATCTCTTTTAGTCTGTCTGCCTGCTGGTATTTCTGCATCCATTTTATTTAGTCTGACTTCTTGTAGTTCTACATCCCTTTTATTATCCCTGCAAACAAATCTTGCAGTGCACTCTCTACTGACACACATATGAAATTGATTGAGTATTTTGACAAAAGTGCGTTTTTATCTGTTAAACTCTTATTATTGGTTGTAAAAATGTGACATTTCATCCATGTATCAGGTGTGATGCGCACTGCTCGGTACCGTCTTCACGGTTCTAGTTTTATTTTGTAATCAAAAGATTTTTGACTAGTTAGAATTTTGGTACAATATGACTTAAATTGGCAAGCGCCAAAATACTAAATAAAAATTTAACAACTTGTTTGTTTGTTTAAACTGTGCAAATTGATATTTATAATTGGTTAAAACTCTTATATGCAATAAGAATATAATTATCTCATTAAGAATACATGGATAATTATCAAAAATAAATTAATCAAATAGTTTGCCTAATTTGACACTAAAAATATAAGATAATTTTTTTTTTTTTTTTTTTGCACCAAAACTTAATTGTTTATCCCTTTTCTGTGGTCAGTTATGACCAATTTTCGGACACCAAGTCCAATTAACTATGATTGGATGATCAAATTTAAAAAAATGTTGCAGCCCCCAAGGAGGATCGAACTCCTGACCCCTGGTTTACAAGACCAGTGCTCTAGCCACTGAGCTATGGAGGCTGGATGAAAAGAGAAATATTTTGAATGTTATAAGAAAGTGACAGATGTTAATAAGATTATTGATTGATATTTGTATATATTTCATTTCATTGTGTTGATGTACTTTATTATCAATATAGAATCCCCATAAAAATCCTTCAGAAAGTTTTTTATAAAATCTTTTGTATCAAGAGTTATTGTATGAACTTATTTGCCAGTCATGTCTGATTGATGCTCTAAAATGTTTGACTAACTTTAAAGGTAAAAATAACTTAAAAAGTTTGAAAGAAATATGCCCTGAGGTTTTGGGATAGTTTTCCCAAAGTGATATTGTGTCAATATGGAACTGGGGTTAATGAATACTTTGTAATGTAATTTATATTTATATACTTATTATTGATTAAACTACAATTTAGGCCGTACTATTTTGAATCCGTGAATCTGCCCCGTAGGGCGGATTTGACAAAATTCAATATGGCGTCATTTGGCATAAACACTAATCAAATACCAATTTTTTACAAAATTTAACTGATTTTGGATTTTTGTAAATTCACATTCGTTCACAACACCAATCTGATAAACCAAACCAGTTTTGGATTTTTTAAAATCTAGCAGGGACTTGATTAAAAAGTAGTTTCAATCATCTGAGTTGATACATTGCTTATAAAACACAGGGGCTCTGCTTTATTTAACTAAATATATCGGTTAGATTAAAGACTTTGCCGTTTTCAAGGCGAAGAAAGGTGCCGAAGTTCTATTTTAATTTTGACCCCAAAATTAGTGTCCTCCCTTCTCATTTCTCATATTACAACATTACAATATTG
Source organism: Lottia scabra (assembly GCA_029955415.1). Taxonomy (NCBI): domain Eukaryota; kingdom Metazoa; phylum Mollusca; class Gastropoda; family Lottiidae; genus Lottia; species Lottia scabra. The sequence goes on along the minus strand of JARJEI010000047.1, from coordinate 938,504 downwards.
AATATTACAACATTCAAAAAAAAATATAACTACGAGCCCCTGTGTTATAAAACATAAACAGATTCAACCTAATCCTGAATATATGTTAACATGATAACACAGCCTCCATAGCTCAGTGGCTAGAGCACTGGTCTTGTAAACCAGGGGTCAGGAGTTCGATCCTCCTTGGGGGCTGCAATTTTTTTTTTAAGATAAGCTGCTTCTGGTCCTCTAGTTGTAACATCCTATCTTTTTGAATTAAAAAATTTGAGAATATCGCCAGATTTTTATCATTTTAAAAGGACTCCGAGAAAAACAGTTTCTTAAATTGAGAAGATCATAAGACATAAAAATGTTTAATCAATATCATTGTTGTTGATCATCTGGTTTTCTACACTTGTAAATATTATCTTTATTAACTCTAAGGACAACAGATATTGATCTTAAATAAAACATTGACAATATGATGTCTTCTATCTAGCCTCCATAGCTCAGTGGCTAGAGCACTGGTCTTGTAAACCAGGGGTCAGGAGTTCGATCCTCCTTGGGGGCTGCAACATTTTTTTAAATTCTTATCACATAATGATAGTTAATGGATTTAGTGTTTGAATATAGAGGAAAACAGACAACTGAATTAGGACAAACAAATGAAATAAGATTAAAATTTGAACAGTATTAAACTAATTATACAATATATATGAGCCACACAAAGAAATGTATTTATTTAAACAATAAACTGTTACCCTATGGCGTATATGGTCGTATATCAGGACACAGGTTGGCTGCAAAATTGAATGAATGCGCACTAGCACATTTATGATGAATTTTGCAGCCAACCTGTGTCCTGATATACGACCATACACGCCATAGGGTAACGATTCATTGCTTAAATTTACGTTTTGAAAACATGGGATTTTTATTGGATTATCAGATTTTCCAAGAATTGTTTCTTTATCAAAGATTATGCCGTCATTTTGTCTAAGTAAAATGACGTCAAATTATGTCACATGGCTAGCAGTGGCATTTGTTGTGTGATAATTACCATTAGGTCAATGGGAAAGCATCTTACTAGTAGCAAATGTAAATACTTTTAGATATGATGTCCATAGATTCATTTGTTGCCTTAAAACAAAACAAAATTTATGTTTAAACTTAAACTAAGTAATTTATTGAATTGAAATGAGTAATGAGTAATGAAGTAATTCGTTGTTTTATCAGATAAGTTATTATGAAATTACTCAAGTAATTTAAAGGGATATGTTCACTAACTGTTTGTACAACTCTCCTACGAAAGTTAAGCCTTCAAACATATGTGTAACTATATATATCAGCGTTTGAAAGTCAAAAATAGGACTCGTGGTTTAGTCTTGTGGTTTAGTAAGACGAATGCGTTATATATAGAAAACACATATACAGAAAATAAAGGATAAATGTTAAGGTAGATTTATAATTGAAGGAATTATATGATTTTCGTGCAGTTCTAGTACTTCTGGAGGCTATTTAGAAATATTCAAGTCCTAAATCGACCATCGGAAATAAAAAAGATAGTGGACCACAGCCATATACGCCCAACGAAAAAGCCTTAAATTTAATCAGGAGTAACCTAAAATAAACCTATTTTTCTCAAACCTTTCGATTTACGTTCAATAACATCCATTTTAAGTTTCATCAAAATCGGTTGAAAGTAAGAGACTAATAGCATATTTAAGATTTTGTGGCAAGGGCAATAACTCTGCTACTAACGGTCGAAAATAGCTCATATTCGAACTTGATCTTCGTTTTATGAATATGTATACACATATCAAATTTCATTTGATTCCGTCAAAAACTCTAGTTTTTAGAGCATTTACGAGCAAATGTTGACGGACCAACAGACAGAGGTGCCGACAATATACGTCCTCAATAATTATATTGAAAGTTGCACCTAAGGGATACAACAGTGATAAACAATAAATCCAACACATTTTTATGTAAATTCCTTTTTTTTTTTCAGATTTTTAGAAGTGACTCCATCTTCAGTACCTGATGAAGAATTGTTACAGAAGATTCTAGAGTTTATAACACAGTTATTAAAATTAACCAATCAGGTTCCAGATAACATATTAACATTACTGGGTGAACGATTGTATCAAACAACAGGTCCTCTGATTGGTCTATTAAATAGGTCTCCAGGAAATGAACCCTCAGATATGGAGGATAATTTAACTGTTTTAAGAAGGTAAGGTTTGTGCTTTGCAGCAGATCAATTTTGCGATAAAATAAAAACGTGTTATGGTTCTAATAAATATTGGAAAGGACAAAGAAAATGAAAAATTGGATAATTAAAGGACCAGTTATAAAAAATTTTAAAAAATTACTTGTGTCTCATAAAATAGGTCCATGGACTTTTCCTATGTAACAAATTTTAGAAACGTTTTGTAAAAAATGTGTGATTTTATCTTAGTTTTGAAAAAACAGTGAGCTGTGGCTCTGGAAATTGTCTGAAATTGGGACAACGGTTTTAAAAAGGTTGTGAACTGCTGTTTTAGACTTCATTAACGCTTGGATCAGACAAATATGGACATGGTATTCAGTCGACTCTCAATAATGCTGTGACCTGTGATCTCTGAAAGGTTAAAATACAGCTTGTATTGTAGTGAGACATAATATAGTAATTGAAAGATAAATGTAAAGGAAGGGGAATATTTGTAGGGTTCTAGTACATCTGAAGGCTATTTACATATATTCAGAGCCCTTACTGCTACTCGAAAATGCTGAAAATTCCTTTTTAAGAACAAAGCAAATAAAATTTTTAAAACAATGTTATCATTAATAAGGTGAAATGAAAACAGAGAGAAATATATTTATATATTCCAGGTCGTTAGATAAAACCTTACTGAGATTTATTTCTGTTTTTAACTGTAAATTACCATATCAACTTACTAGACGGTAAATATTCTATATGTTTATATTTTCATCATTTTTTAGAATTTCAGGTTTTTTGATTTGACCTCTTTTATGACAAAGGCTGGGTATTGATTACCAAATTGAGATCGATTATCGAAGGCAGGTTACCGATCAATAATCGATTAATAATCAAAATATTTTAATTGGGAAATCTTCTAATCTTCATATGTTCGTGTATGTTTTTGTACCTGAATGTTTGTTCAAAAGCATATTAGCTGTCATTTAACTGGTAATTTTATAAAGTTTGGTATCTTAGCCATTTTTTAAATGACTTGTGTTTTTCATATTTTTTTTATAGATTCAGCATGCATCAAATGAGAGGAGATATTGTCCATGAATTATTTCTGCGTTTAAACGTTACTGATGCACCACATTTCTACAACCTGGCTTCTTTAGAGGGAACTTTAACTTCTCTGATGCACATCACCTCTAGGTAAATATTGATATCTTCAAGGGTTCTGTCTGTTGGCAAAGCTCAGAAAAGCTATAATTGTTATGTGTGATGTAGAATGTGCACATTAAAGACATAATATTTCTCAGAATAAACATAAAATTTAAACTTGGCCAGTAAGTTTATAAATATTCATTTGTGGCCTGGTGTCAATATGATACAAACAGAACCCAAAACTTCCATAAAACTATAAACAGGGGTGGATCCAGCATAAGAGTTTGGGGAGGACCATTCTCAGGGGCAGATGCAGGATTTTCGAAAGGGTGGGCTGAGCGTGGAGCGTGGTGAGGCGAAATTTTTTTTGACCTTTTTTTGGCTTAAAAACACGGTTTCTGACGAGGACCATGTATGTTTTATAGTAAACGTTAATGGGTTAGACATTTTTGATGTCGTATTCCCCCCATTCTTAAAAAAAAAAGACAAAGTAAAGGGGGGGGGGGGGCGTATGCCTTTTAGGCCCCCCTGCGCCACTGATTCGGATAAAAACTTGGGGGGCCCGGGGGCGGAGAAAATTTTAAATGACCACGCCCTTCAAACTCTCGGAGAACGTGGGCAGCGCCCTTTCTCATGTACTTACGCAAGGCTCTTTGATTGTTTTATTCGCCGAAATTTCCACCTGACATGTAATGTGATGCGTTTCAGGATGTGAAATCTTACCGTTTGGGGGGGGGCCATTTTACACAAATTTTGTTGTCATATCAAGAGAGAGGTGCTACTATAATCTTGGTCTTTTGGGGTTTTTACAAGAGTTTATGTTGTTTTTCAGACCAGGTTGGAGTGAAGAATGTTCTAGTTTAGATGGACCTAGTTTATCATCTAAATTACTCAATGCATTATTGGAGGTAGGTCAATTACTCAATTCATTATTAGAGGTAGGTCAATTACTCAATTCATTATTAGAGGTAGGTCAATTACTCAATTCATTATTAGAGTTAAGTCAATTACTCAATTCATTATAAGAGGTAAGTCAATTACTCAATTCATTATTAGAGTTAAGTCAATTACTCAATGCATAATTAGAGGTAGGTCAATTACTCAATGCATTATTAGAGGTAGGTCAATTACTCAATTCATTATTAGAGGTAGGTCAATTACTCAATTCATTATAAGAGGTAAGTCAATTACTCAATTCATTATTAGAGGTAGGTCAATTACTTAATGCATTATTGGAGGTAGGTCAATTACTCAATTCATTATTAGAGGTAGGTCAATTACTCAATTCATTATAAGAGGTAAGTCAATTACTCAATTCATTATTAGAGTTAAGTCAATTACTCAATGCATAATTAGAGGTAGGTCAATTACTCAATGCATTATTAGAGGTAGGTCAATTACTCATGACTCATTGCTTTATAAGAGGTAGGTGAATTACTCAATTCATTACTATAGGTAGGTGAATTACTCAATTCATTATTAGAGGTAAGTCAATTACTCAATGCATTATTAGAGGTAGGTCAATAACTTCATTCATTATTAGAGGTAAATCAATTACTCAATGCATTATTAGAGGTGGGTCAATTACTTAATGCATTATTAGAGGTAGGTCAATTACTCAATTCATTATTAAAGGTAGGTCAAATACTCAATTTAATATTAGAGGTAGGTCAATAACTTCATTCATTATTAGAGGTAAATCAATTACTCAATGCATTATTAGAGGTGGGTCAATTACTTAATGCATTATTAGAGGTAGGTCAATTACTCAATTCATTATTAGAGGTAGGTCAATTACTCAATTTAATATTAGAGGTAGGTCAATTACTCAATTCATTATTAAAGGTAGGTCAAATACTCAATTCATTATTAGAGGTAGGACAATTACTCAATTCATTATTAGAGGTAGGTCAATTACTCAATGCATTATTAGAGGTAGGTCAATTACTCAATGCATTATTAGATGTAGGTCAATTACTGAATTCATTATTAGAGGTAGGTCAATTACTCAATTTATTATTAGAGGTAGGTCAATTACTCAATTCATTATTAGAGGTAAGTCAATTTTACTCAATGCATTATTAGAGGTAGGTCAATTACTCAATGCATTATTAGATGTAGGTCAATTACTGAATTCATTATTAGAGGTAGGTCAATTACTGAATTCATTATTAGAGGTAGGTCAATTACTCAATTCATTATTAGAGGTAGGTCAATTACTCAATTCATTATTAGAGTTAAGTCAATTACTCAATTCATTATAAGAGGTAAGTCAATTACTCAATTCATTATTAGAGTTAAGTCAATTACTCAATGCATAATTAGAGGTAGGTCAATTACTCAATGCATTATTAGAGGTAGGTCAATTACTCAATTCATTATTAGAGGTAGGTCAATTACTCAATTCATTATAAGAGGTAAGTCAATTACTCAATTCATTATTAGAGGTAGGTCAATTACTTAATGCATTATTGGAGGTAGGTCAATTACTCAATTCATTATTAGAGGTAGGTCAATTACTCAATTCATTATAAGAGGTAAGTCAATTACTCAATTCATTATTAGAGTTAAGTCAATTACTCAATGCATAATTAGAGGTAGGTCAATTACTCAATGCATTATTAGAGGTAGGTCAATTACTCATGACTCATTGCTTTATAAGAGGTAGGTGAATTACTCAATTCATTACTATAGGTAGGTGAATTACTCAATTCATTATTAGAGGTAAGTCAATTACTCAATGCATTATTAGAGGTAGGTCAATAACTTCATTCATTATTAGAGGTAAATCAATTACTCAATGCATTATTAGAGGTGGGTCAATTACTTAATGCATTATTAGAGGTAGGTCAATTACTCAATTCATTATTAAAGGTAGGTCAAATACTCAATTTAATATTAGAGGTAGGTCAATAACTTCATTCATTATTAGAGGTAAATCAATTACTCAATGCATTATTAGAGGTGGGTCAATTACTTAATGCATTATTAGAGGTAGGTCAATTACTCAATTCATTATTAGAGGTAGGTCAATTACTCAATTTAATATTAGAGGTAGGTCAATTACTCAATTCATTATTAAAGGTAGGTCAAATACTCAATTCATTATTAGAGGTAGGACAATTACTCAATTCATTATTAGAGGTAGGTCAATTACTCAATGCATTATTAGAGGTAGGTCAATTACTCAATGCATTATTAGATGTAGGTCAATTACTGAATTCATTATTAGAGGTAGGTCAATTACTCAATTTATTATTAGAGGTAGGTCAATTACTCAATTCATTATTAGAGGTAAGTCAATTTTACTCAATGCATTATTAGAGGTAGGTCAATTACTCAATGCATTATTAGATGTAGGTCAATTACTGAATTCATTATTAGAGGTAGGTCAATTACTGAATTCATTATTAGAGGTAGGTCAATTACTCAATTTATTATTAGAGGTAAGTCAATTACTCAATTCATTATTAGAGGTAAGTCAATTTTACTCAATGCATTATTAGATGTAGGTCAATTACTGAATTCATTATTAGAGGTAGGTCAATTACTCAATTCATTATTAGAGGTAAGCCAATTACCTCCTTTTGAATGGATTTAGTTGATGATGATAAAATACGAAAATCTATTCTTGTACAGTTTCACTCATATGACTTCATATTACGTCATTTGGTCAAGACTAAATTAAGTGTTTCGAAGCGGATTAGAGTCAAATGGATTCCCCAAGCTATCTACGTCCAGATAATTTCTCGCATCTTTAAACAATATTTATTTCATAAAATTAGACATATTTATGTACATTTGCAAATATATGAGTATGTCCGATTCAGAAACAAGCGTGGCTTATATAAATCCATCATGCCAAAATTTGTTTGATATCTCTTGTAGGTTGTCTCAGCATTCCATATTGGACGAGGGGGAACATTGATGTCTTATATGGGAAAAGGAGTAACCAAATCAGCCACATTATGTTTACGTCATTTAGCTCATGAGATGCCTCTAGTAACTCATACTAATGTAAGTTGTAGGTTTTTATGGGGTGACGTCATAAAATGCCTAAGTTTAAGTGGAATTGTAAGAACCACAGACATCGAAATGGAAATTGGAATGGCGCAAATTGATGCTATCAGTGTCCCCAATACACATACAAAGTTTAGAAAACCTCTTTACAATCCCTTTAAATTTCTGAATTCACAGATGGTGGAAAATGTCCGAAATATCAACAGGCCTGGTTTGCTGATTTATGTTTATATCGGGACACTAGATTCTATTTGGCTAGTCTGGCCCTACCAATTTCCACAGATATGATATATAAATGGGATATTATAAAATATAAAAAATGTATCAACCTTGGAAATAGACAAACATGCTAAATACCCAGTATACTATAAGGTGGTCGCCATATTGAATGAATTATAATTCATCCAATCACAATCATTCATCAGAAAGAGTTGTCTTCTCACGATCAGCCAATCAAAATCGATCTTTGACCAAAAGTTGTCTTCCCTTGCCAATTTACAATCATAATGTTAGTCTTGAATATTGACAAAGTCAATCAAGTCTGATGAACTGGGAAGAGCCAGACATCATTGTATAGTATCTTTCTTATCCTTCACTAACAACTTGCTTGGTACTTTACTATACGAAGCACAGTGGTAAGCGCATCGTTCTTTACAAACATGACGTCATTTGCTTGGATACGAGGAAATGAAGGTCGTTATGTTTGAGAGTTTGGTTCTCGATCAGGGTGTGAAAGTAAGATGACCTTAAATAAGTCATCTTCACTCATAATTCCAGTTCAACCAGCTGTTAATGGGTATGGATAATCCGGGAAAGATCAATACCAAGAGGTTTGGCCAAGGACCAACTGGGAGAGTTGTTATCCTTGTAAAATATAGTTGTTTCTTTCTTTTTCTGTTTAATTCACAATTTGACTTTCAGGATTGGCAGAAGAACTGGTTATATTCTAGACAAGGTGCGGATGCTGTGGGAGAACCAGGATTAAATTGGATGTTAACATTATGGGCATACAGAGATCCAGAGGTAATTTAGTTTCCCTACTTAATCATACCAAACTAACTATCAATAGTTGAGTTGGTCTTTCTTTTTTATATAGTCAGGAGCCGAGGTGGCTCAGGGAGTTAGACGCTTGCTCGCTAACCTGAGGGTCCAGGGTTCAATCCCGGCATGGGTCGAGATGATACCTTCGGATTTTTCAAACCGGTTTCCCCATGTCAGTGATTCAGGTCGGAGGGGCTGACACGGAAAAAGCGTCTAGTCGTTCCGTTGATACAATAAACGGAGGTCCTGTGTGCAATTGGCTGTGCACGTTAAAGATCCCTCGACAGTTGGAAATCGAAAATAAGAGCAGGCTAATGCTGCTGTCCTGGCAAAATTTCCCTCATTGCACACTGCATGGCATTTGCCCGTCCTCAATTAGCCAATATAGGTGCAGAAAAGTAGGACGTAAAACTCCATTCATTTCATTTTCTTGCTCCAGTTCAATTTGTTTCCCTTGCTTTGAACATTTGCTGCAAAGGGGAATTTTCATCATCTGTTTGACCAATCATACCTTAGTAAAAGAAAAATTAGATTTTTCGACCAAGAAAATCACGAATAATGCTTGCAACTCATTGTCGAAATTAGGACATATAAGTCAAAGTGTATTCATAATTATGATATTGGAAAGATAACCATTTCTAAACTTGATGTCCTTAAAAGAATTTATTATTCAAAACATGAGATCTCAATAATGGTAACTTTAGTTGCAAACCAGTGGCGTTTCTAGGAATTTTTAGGTGGAGGGGCCGCGTTGGGGCCAAATAATTGTCAGGGGGGGCTACCAGCAGATACCATCTGTATTTAACATTATAGGAAAATTTCAAAGTGGGGGGGCCAAGGCCAGGCTTGCCATGACCCCCCTGACCCCCCCGTAGAAACGCCACTGTTGCAAACCTATATTTAAATCAATGGTTTTATTGTAGGTACGATGTGCTGGTTTGGGTATAGCAATGGCTTTAACATCAACTGAAGCAGGACGTATTATGATGACTAATAACTGTAAACATATACCTGGTGGTATCTGGGGAGCTGTGTTTACTATATTACTTAATCATAGTGAATGTAGTATTGTCAGACAACAGGTTAGTGTAGTAGACCTATTTATTCTATTCTGATGGATCTTATTTACATGTCGGCCATTTTGAATCCATATCGAGGCTCATAACTCAAACAAAAGAAGGTAATGTCTTATAACTGCATTAAAATTGCCATCTGGATGTCTTTTACACCTCCTCAACACTAATCATATTTTACATCATCATTGCATGTTATCAATTGGTGATGTAAATGAGCATAAATTACCAAACGAAGCATTTATAAGGTAATCCAAGATATTATAAGGTTGTTCATATAACAGTGAGTCTCTGAATCAACAATAGTTTTTCCATCACATTTCATTCATTGGCAATACCCAGACAAACTTAAACTTAAACTATTCAAGGAAATTTATGCAGCGGATTAGCTGACCAATTAATGTAGATGTCCATGAACACAATCATAGATAATTGTATTTGCTATATTATCAGTAAATATGATTGCTAGGGGCCGATTCTATTATGAAATCCGGATCGTCCCGATTTTCTCTCCCAACAATCCGGAAAATAACGTAAATAGATCACAACTGGAGAATCGAGCTGGCCCTTGGGTTTGATTTTCATGAGTCGAATCCAATTACGTCATTGACCTTATCTATTATGCATTCTCTCTCCCAACAATCCGGATAAAACTTCTTACTTGGTAATGAAGCAGCCATTTTGTGACATCAATGTCGTCATCTCTCCGCGATCGCACCGGTCGACAGAATGGAGAGACTGGATTCTCCAAACTCTCCTAAAACAGTCACGTGATAATAGAATATAAATGGAGAATCCAGACGATCCGGATTTCATAATACAATTGGCCCTGGTAAAGTGATTCTATTGATTACAATGCAATACTTTAGATTTCATTGGTCATTTCAATGTCTGATCGGATCATAATTAAAGAAAATGATATAAAATTTGAGTACGGATTAACGATTGTGTTGGTTTTAGGCAGCTCAAGTTCTGGTAAATTTAACATCACAGTGTATGCCTAGTGGAAACATTGAATCTAAATCTTCTAGTAGTAGTAAATGGCAGGGACCTGTTGTTACTGACCAGGAATTTCAGGTTGGTTGTCTACTTCAGTGATTGTTATTTTTTATAGTCATCATCCAGAAAACATTGTTGCCAAAGACAGTTGTCTAGAGCAGCCTTCTCAAATGATGGCCCGAAATGCCCTGAAGAATTGCCCCTTAAGGTTGACCCCTTTAAAGGAATTGTAAAGAGGTTTTCTAAACTTTGTATGTGTATTGGGGACACTGATAGCATCAATTTGCGCCATTCCAATTTCAATTCCGACGTCTGTGGTTCTTGCAATTCCACTAAAACTAATGCGTTTTATGGCGTCACCCCCACTGCATTAATACCAATAGTAAAATTCTGGTAGATCAGTGAGGGTGACGCAATTTTCTTGTATCACAGAAGACCTACATGATCATCAAACATAACGTCGGTGAGCTCTCAAAATCTCGTATGTCGTCAAAATCTCGTATATAACATTTCTGAATTTCTAAACTCTTCCCTCCAAGCCGCACATTTCTATCTAATTTTCGTATTTCTAGTCCAATTAGAAATCCATTTATATGACATGTGACTTAATCTCGTAAAATTATTGGCTGATTTTTTGTTCTTGTAAAATCTCGTATATCATCTTATGATTTTGACCTGATATGACGACGACGTCGAGCCTAGATAATCAACAATAGAGGTGAGAATAATCTTTAGAACGTTTCAATCTTCAAAACTGTAATGTTTTGAATGTCATTCTTAGAATGATAGTCATGCAATTGATGAATTATCTTCGTTTATAAGTAGCCTATATTTTATTGTTAAGGACAGATGCCCTGGATCTTTCGTTCTATCACGTGTATTGAATAATTGATAAGAACTTTTGATTGTCTGCCTTGTCAATGCAGTAGATATCTTTAATAGCCCGTTTACTTTAAACCTTCTTCCTGAAACTAATATACGAATATTTGATATATTGAGATATTGTGATTACATTTTAAAATTAGCATCTTATACGATATTTTGACAAACCGTATATTATGAAATTCAGTATTAGTTTATTATCTTTTCTCTTTCAGATATAAAATTTCAACAATCCCAACATGGCTGATTTCTCCCGTGGTAAATTGCTACTAAAAATGGCGCTTCAAACAAATGACAGGACCAACAGATCTACACCAGAGACAGCAACTTCAATCACATCTTCCTATAGTAAAGCCGATATACATTCATCACAACACTTCATTCCAGTCTCAAGTACCACACCAGGCTCTGAAAATCTATTCAATGACGTGTCTGGGCAGTTTCTGAACGAACCTCCGCCTGGTATTGAATCTTTAAAACTTCACTCAAAAACTTGCTCCGATACTGACAGACTGATTACAAGTGATTTAACTGCAATAAGTGTCGAGTCTTGCTGTCATCAGATTGGTGGTAATTTCAATGAGTCGACGCCTCTGAGCCCTGATAGAAATAGTCAAATAACAGACAAACATCCATTATATTCGCCGTTTAAAACAACTTTCGGAACAAAGCCCAAAGTAGCTTCCCCAGGTTCGAATTTGTATAGAATCCAGGGGACATCTGTTCGTCAGATTACACCTGAAAAATTAAATAATAATTTGGTTTGTTACGATTCTGATGATTTGCAGGAAAGCGACTTTGATGACAGCGACAACGATCCAAACTGGCAACCAGAAAAAAAACGCAGATTACTCGTTTTCAATTCTGATGATGGAGTTGAACCATTACCAGAAGATGACGACACTGACATATCTCCACCTAATACTCCAACCAATGGGAATGTGCAAGTTATTCATCCCGAATCGCCTAATACACCGCAATTAGCTGATGGTAAATCTAAACGAGCAAGGCGTGGTAAACCAGTTCCTTTAAGATGGGATAGAAATCAAAATAAAACTCTTCGAATGAAAGGAAAATCTTACCGGGGTGTTAAACGATCTGAAGATGGAAAATATTCTCAGTCTGCGTTAAGACACGAACGAAAACTGAAACACAGAAAATGTTCTAAAGCATGTGCTGTTTCCAAAAGGTGTGGTGAATTAAGCGAAGAAGATAGATTGTCAATTCTGAACAGTTTTTGGGAAGAGTTGACATGGAAACAGAAGAAAGTTTTTGTAGCTAATATGGTAGATCAGGTACAGATGGTGGAAAGAAAAAAACGTGCTGAAGACAGTAGAAAGAAGAATTCTTATCGTTATCATTTGAAGAAAAATGATCAACGAATTATGGTTTGTCGTAACATGTTTCTGTCAACACTCGATCTTCAAGATAAAACTGTGTATGAATGGGTGAAGAACGTAGATGATGGTATTCCGAAAGAACCAGCGCCAAGAAAACCTCGAGAATCGACAACACAGACTAATAAGCTGAACAAAGCTAAGCAGTTTTTACAGGATCTACCTAAACTGCCATCGCATTATTGTCGTTCGACATCTAAGAAGAGTTACATAGAACCACTCTTTACAACATTCTCGGAGCTGTTTAAAGTTTATATTGATGATTGCAAACAAGACAGCAAGCCATATTTGCGACGAAAGGCGTTCCGTTCTCTGTTTGATGATATGAATCTTGCAATACATCGTCCCAAAAAAGATAAGTGTGATATATGTTCTGGATTCGAAGTTGGTACCATTTCAGAAGAAGATTACAACCTCCATATTACTCGCAAGATAGATGCCCGAAACGAGAAGGCTCGCGATAAACTTCGAGCAGAAACAGATGGTTCGTTGAAGGTCATCACTTTAGATTTGCAGTCTCTGTTGCTGTGTCCATTACTCACTGCTAGCTCGATGTACTACAAGACCAAATTGGGATGCCATAATTACACAATTTTTGATTTAGCAACTAAAGAAGCGATGAATTACTTTTGGCATGAAGGTGTTGGTGATCTTAATGGAAGTACATTTGCATCTTGCTTAGCTGACTTTATTCTTGGATTAGATCCAGATGTCCGTGAACTCATCATCTTCAGTGATGGATGTACGTATCAGAACAGGAACGCAATATTATCCAATATGTTACTGAAACTCGCTACAGAAAAGGGAATTACCATTACCCAAAAGTACCTTGAAAAGGGTCATACTCAGATGGAGTGCGACTCTGTCCACAGCACAATCGAGAGAAGGCTACGCGGAAAACCCATTTACATCCCCCAGAACTACGTTGATTTAATCCGAACAGCTAGAGTAAATCCTCCCTATAAATTGAAGTATCTCACATTTGACTTTTTCAAAAACTATAATTTACTAGGATATTACACATCAATACGACCAGGGACTCGTGTTGGTGATCCTGTTGTAACAGATATTCGTGTTTTATCATATAAAGATGGCAATATCCAATACAAATTAAAGTTTGCTGACCAGTTTGAAGATCTTCCAAGAAGAAATAAGAAGTGTTCTCCATCTGGTGATGATCCGTTGACTGTATACAATCTCTATGATAGACCTGTGAAAATCAAAGCAATGAAATTCAACCATCTTCAAGAACTAAAGAAAGTGGTACCACCTGATTACCATCCATTCTATGACAATTTAGATCATGAATGAAGATCCATTTGATGGCAACTGTGAGATATCGTTCCCCTGTACATTTATTACAGATTGATACTTTCTTTAAATAGTTTTCAAAACATTAACTCAAATGTAACTTCCCTTTTACCTGATCCGATTCATGTTTATTGTTTAAATTATGTTCATTACTGTTAAAGGTTTGGAGAGCATCAATTAGATGTTTTAGATTGTTTTGTTTTGTTTGTTAATATCATAGATTGTTACATTAAAGATTATACTGAAACTGTATTGAAGCATAATCATTTATAAAAATTTCGTATATCCCATTTAGGGACAAAATAAACGAAAAGTTTCCTGTTAAAATTTCGTATAATGATTTATGACGTCATGGCTTATACGGCAACTGTTTTGGTAGCGTTAATCGAATCCGGATCAATTTTTTATTAATATACGAAAGTATTTAAAGGATACGATCTTTTATAAATTTTTTATGAAGTTTTTTGTGTTTCCTGTGCAATTTTACTTTCCTCGTATATGGTGATATACGACATTTTGAGAGCTCACCGACGATAAGTAGATTTGTGTCTGATTAAAAATTTGATTTGTTCAAATTGATCAGTATCCCCAATTTTGGAAAACCTCTTTACAATCCATATAAATCTCTATCTGTATATTATATCTACATGCTTTTTGAGACGGGGAGTATATTTTTTAAGAGAACATGATTGGCTGATAGCTGTGAATAAAATAGTAGAACTGCACATACGTGTCTATAGGAATTCAACATTGAATTCCTATAGACTCGTGTGCAGTTCTACTTTTATTACATACACTATCGTTGATTGTTTTGAATGAAGTGTAGGTTTTTCATGTACACTAAAAAACGTACAACAAAAATTGTGCGATAAGGTTATGAGAGAAGTAGTCTTACGCCTAGGTGATAGAGACTACTAGCCTAAACAGGGGATTTCCAAAATTATTATTAGACTCAGAAATTTCCGGCTATAAATAGGCTATTCCCAATGCCGTTCAACACGTAACCAAGGCTATTTTGCTTTCAAAAACATTAATTACGGTGTTCTTTATGGGTTTTATAGACTATTTTTGTTTGGACCGTATTCAATGACCGTTGAATATGGATTCAATTATTACATGGGCTTGTATTCAATGATTGACTGTCATAGTATTACACATGTATGTAATAATAATAATGATTTCATAGTAAATGATTTACTAAAGACCTGGGGCCTTATTCTCGAAAACTTAACTTAGATAAAATCCAGATTTTAAGGAATTAAGCAATCTGATTGGATAATAGTTCATAATTTAAAATCGAATTTAGTGATTGACCAACAGTGACTAGAACACTAAAATCATTGTAAGTTAAGTTTTTGAGAATAAGGCCCCTGATATATATTATATTATTTTACTGTAGATGACTCTAGTTGGTCTCCCAGCATTATTAGCATTATTACATCACAGTAACTTCTACCAACAAATGGTGGTGTTATTATCTAATTTCTACCCTTACGCTTCCGTTCAAACTGTCAACGTTGATATGGAGACTAATTTAAAACAGAATATAGATATAGATCAGGTTTCAACATCAGGTAATGATTGTCATATTTATTAGAAATAGACTATGGACTTACTTAGATAAAAAACTTTACTCTGTCTTTTGAGTAAAGTTGGTGGATAGACCAATATTAAAGGAAAGAAAAAAAAGAAAAAAAGAAAGAAACATCTATATTTTACAAGGATAACAACTTAGGTTCCATGAGGATCCTTTCTCCCAGCTGGTCCTTGGCCAAACCTCTTGACATTGATCTTTCCCGGATTATCCGTACCCATTTACAGCTGGGTGGACTGGAATTATGAGTGAAGATGACTTATTCAAGGTCATCAGACTTTCACACCCTGATCGAGAACCGAACTCTCAAACATAACGACCTTGTATTCAAGCAAATGACGTCATGTTCGTAAAGAATGATGCGCTAACCACAGTGTATGTTCAGCAATTTCGAAGATCGATTTGGGCCTTGAATTTATGTAAATAACCTTCAGATTTACTGGAACTTCTCAAAAATTGAACAATCCCTTCTATTTTTAAAAAAAATAAAAAAATAAAGTGTTTATTATTATTATTATTATTACCTGTACCTTAACAGTTATCTTTGATACTTATGTATATAAGTCATTGTCTCACTAAACGACGAGTCTTATTTTTGATTTTCAAACGCTGATATTTATGGATACACAGTGATTTCAAGGCTTAAATTTTGAGGGAGAGTTTCAAACATTATTACGGATTAGATTAGCTAAAAAATTCCAGGTTCTGAGACTAAAAGTTTTTTGGACGAACGGTTAGTGAACGTATCCCTTTAAACAAAAACAAAAATAATTCAGAATATACAAAACTTATTCGAGAAAAAGCTACATGAACTACTTTATAT
Organism: Lottia scabra; assembly: GCA_029955415.1. Classification (NCBI taxonomy): domain Eukaryota; kingdom Metazoa; phylum Mollusca; class Gastropoda; family Lottiidae; genus Lottia; species Lottia scabra. Next base: position 922,054 of record JARJEI010000047.1, on the reverse strand, counting down.
TCTGCCATTAGATTGTAAACAATTCAATGTGTTATCTTTTATATTTTTTATAACAACAATTCTTGTTTGTATTTGTATATTTTATAGGAGACAGTACTAGTGCTTCCATTCCAACCTTTTCTTTTGCTACATCACAACATTTCACTAATGTAAGTATATCAAATTATGGCCATTGTTTTTCATTGTGAAAACACCTTATTCATGGCAAGTTGAATCTTAACCCTTACCTCTCTTACTGCTTTGTTGACATATTATTACCTATCTTACTGCTTTGTTGACATATTATTACCTATCTTACCTGCTTTGTTGACATATTATTACCTATCTTACCTGCTTTGTTGACATATTATTACCTATCTTACCTGCTTTGTCGACATGTTATTACCCCTCTTACTGCTTTGTCGACATGTTATTACCTCTCTTACTGCTTTGTTGACATATTATTACCTATCTTACCTGCTTTGTCGACATGTTATTACCCCTCTTACTGCTTTGTCGACATGTTATTACCTCTCTTACTGCTTTGTTGACATATTATTACCTATCTTACCTGCTTTGTTGACATATTATTACCTATCTTACCTGCTTTGTCGACATGTTATTACCTCTCTTACTGCTTTGTTGACATATTATTACCTATCTTACCTGCTTTGTTGACATATTATTACCTCTCTTACCTGCTTTGTCGACATGTTATTACCTCTCTTACTGCTTTGTTGACATATTATTACCTCTCTTACCTGCTTTGTTGACATATTATTACCTATCTTACTGCTTTGTTGACATATTATTACCTATCTTACCTGCTTTGTCGACATGTTATTACCCCTCTTACTGCTTTGTTGACATATTATTACCTATCTTACTGCTTTGTTGACATATTATTACCTCTCTTACTGCTTTGTCGACATGTTATTACCTCTCTTACTGCTTTGTTGACATATTATTACCTCTCTTACTGCTTTGTTGACATATTATTACCTATCTTACTGCTTTGTTGACATATTATTACCTATCTTACTGCTTTGTTGACATATTATTACCTATCTTACTGCTTTGTTGACATATTATTACCTCTCTTACTGCTTTGTCGACATGTTATTACCTCTCTTACTGCTTTGTTGACATATTATTACCTATCTTACCTGCTTTGTTGACATATTATTACCTATCTTACCTGCTTTGTCAACATGTTATTACCCCTCTTACTGCTTTGTTGACATATTATTACCTCTCTTACTGCTTTGTCGACATGTTATTACCTATCTTACCTGCTTTGTTGACATATTATTACCTATCTTACCTGCTTTGTCGACATGTTATTACCTATCTTACCTGCTTTGTCGACATATTATTACCTATCTTACCTGCTTTGTTGACATATTATTACCTATCTTACCTGCTTTGTCAACATGTTATTACCCCTCTTACTGCTTTGTTGACATATTATTACCTCTCTTACTGCTTTGTCGACATGTTATTACCTATCTTACCTGCTTTGTTGACATATTATTACCTATCTTACCTGCTTTGTTGACATATTATTACCTATCTTACCTGCTTTGTCAACATGTTATTACCCCTCTTACTGCTTTGTCGACATGTTATTACCTCTCTTACTGCTTTGTCGACATGTTATTACCTATCTTACCTGCTTTGTTGACATATTATTACCTATCTTACCTGCTTTGTCGACATGTTATTACCCCTCTTACTGCTTTGTCGACATGTTATTACCTCTCTTACTGCTTTGTTGACATATTATTACCTCTCTTACTGCTTTGTTGACATATTATTACCTATCTTACCTGCTTTGTTGACATATTATTACCTATCTTACCTGCTTTGTCGACATGTTATTACCCCTCTTACTGCTTTGTCGACATGTTATTACCTCTCTTACTGCTTTGTTGACATATTATTACCTATCTTACCTGCTTTGTTGACATATTATTACCTATCTTACCTGCTTTGTCGACATGTTATTACCCCTCTTACTGCTTTGTCGACATGTTATTACCTCTCTTACTGCTTTGTTGACATATTATTACCTATCTTACCTGCTTTGTTGACATATTATTACCTATCTTACCTGCTTTGTCAACATGTTATTACCCCTCTTACTGCTTTGTCAACATGTTATTACCCCTCTTACTGCTTTGTCGACATGTTATTACCCCTCTTACTGCTTTGTCGACATGTTATTACCTCTCTTACTGCTTTGTTGACATATTATTACCTATCTTACCTGCTTTGTTGACATATTATTACCTATCTTACCTGCTTTGTCAACATGTTATTACCCCTCTTACTGCTTTGTCGACATGTTATTACCTCTCTTACCTGCTTTGTTGACATGTTATTACCTCTCTTACCTGCTTTGTCGACATGTTATTACCCCTCTTACTGCTTTGTTGACATATTATTACCTATCTTACTGCTTTGTCGACATGTTATTACCTATCTTACTGCTTTGTCGACATATTATTACCTATCTTACTGCTTTGTTGACATATTATTACCTATCTTACTGCTTTGTTGACATATTATTACCTATCTTACCTGCTTTGTCTACATGTTATTACCCCTCTTACTGCTTTGTCGAAATGATTTTACCTCTCTTGCCAGCTTTGTTGACTTGTTATTACTTATGCTGATCGGATTGAATAACTTTGCATAGATTATCAGACATGTTATAATTCTAGTTAAGTTTTGTGACATTGTGAGAGTTTAAATTACCTTTTTGACAATTGCAAAAATGTTTTATGCATTGCGGATAACATATTTCAAAAATGCTATTGGGTATGAATTATTTGATATCTATTATAAGATGAATTAATTGCAATTTAAATTTGATTTGTTCACTGTTATTTATTGTGTTGATTATACAATATAAAATTATTTACTTCTATTGAAAGTAACTCATGTAGTCAAATAAAATTGTCTTTAATTTTGTAATTTTTATATCTTTCATTAGAAACAGAACATCTAAGATCATATTGCAAGACTATTACAGCATAGTTTGTTGGAATTGCTTGCTACAAAACATCTTGGAATTTTATTCTTCTTGACACAGTTGTCAATCCCAATCTTTCCACCACTGTCCATCAGTCCAGTATTGACTAAAAAATACTATAATGCACAGCATAGAAAATGATACAATGTTGACATGTTGCAGAAAAAAAAACTGGAAGTGTCTATTAGAAGACGACTCTTGTTTTCTTGTTATATCCTACAGTACAACAATTAAATACTCAAGGGAAATAACTTGCTATCATGCAGTGATCACCATTAAATTTTTCTCAAAAATCTACACCAAAATGACGTAAAAAGCAGATTTCATAGTTATTTCAAGATTATATCGAATTATTTCAGTTATGACGTAAAATATTACATTTTTTTTTCTACATCCGTTTACAAACATACAATCTCTACCAAAAAGTTATTGAAAGTAAAAGTCTAGGGACAACATTTTTGTCTCTGTGACGTCTCAAACACCACTCATGTTATAAAGACGTCAGAGTGTAATACATGCCTGGCATTATGACGTTATGAATTTATAACGTCATTGGCAGTGAAAGGGTTAAAGACTTGTAAACTTTTAAAGGGCCATTCTGCTTTTTTCAAAAAAGTTTCCTTTATCAAAAACAGCGCAAATATTACCTGAAAGTATTTCTAAAGTATGCTCATGATATCTATGCATCTTCTAGATCAAACTGAATTTGTTTTTAAAGGGCTAATTACAAACAGGGAGTACTTATTGTTAGTTAAGCAATTTAACCTAGTTTTGGTGTTTTCCCTTAAATGGCTCAATATTTCTAGCTGAAACCTTTCAAATACACAAGAGGGACATTTCTCTACAATTAGGCGTTTATTTTACTCAAATCCGTTCAGTAGTTTCCTATCAGCGTACAAAAAACATAACACACTTTAAGGTTTTTAAAAATTTTAGCATGTTTTTAGCGTTTAAAAATTAACGGCTGGATTTTTTTATTTAAAACTTTCAGATACATTAAAGGGCACATAGTTACAGAATTTGGTGTAAAGTTTTCACAAATTTGAGCCAAAAAATTTTTTGACCTAAAAAAAATTCAGACTGTCCCTTTAAGGTGTATTTGGGACACTAAGGTTTTGGACCTTCAAATTCAGTCAGTTTGTATTTTAAGTTCTTTTGATTTGGATTGACTTCTTAGTCTATTTCACAATATTATACTGCTGATACGGCTGGGTCAAAAAATTGCAATAATCGATTAAAATTCATAGTCAAATTTTCACATAATATTATCTGTTACACAATTATCAGAAAGTCACAACCCATTTTATCATGATGATCATACAAAATTCTTGACATTACCTCAGTTTCATTTGATTTGTCTTCAATACCAGATATTGATAAATAACAAACATTCAAGTATTAAAATATACATCAACAGACGGAGATCAGAAGATCCCTGAATTAAAATATTTGATTATTAATCAATTATTGCCTTCGATAATCAATTTCAATTTGGTAATCGTTACCCAGTCCTATGCTCAAGTAAAGTCGAGGCTTTTTCCATTTATCATTACTTCATATATTGACAGTGTTTCTATTTTCACTTTCCAAGAATTTGCTAGAATCTAACTGACTATAAGCCGATCCTTTTAGTGCCAGTATATGGCATCTTCAAAGCTTTAAAACTCACTGTTTATTTTATTGCAGCGTTCCCAACGTTTATCATTTGGAACTGTTACACCAGAATCTACCAAGTCTTATGGTAAGTGTTTCTCAAACGACACATCTATCTTGTGAATGTTGATAAGACTTGTGTGGAAATGTTGATATCTTTCCCTTGCCAAGGCTTTGGGAATATTAGATTCATTTATTTCAAAATCTACAATGGGCATATGGATTGATTTAACATGTAACAATTTAGAGCAGGAAAGGCAAATGTATAACTCCCAGGGGCGGATCCAAGAGGGGGCTCCCACTATTTTTGGCCAACTAATGTCAGAACCCTCTAAAAATTTGCTGTTGAATTTCAAGCATGTTATATTTCAGAGTTACCCTTTTCTGTAAATCCTGGATCTGCCCCTGACTCCCAATTAATTTTATCAAGCAAATCAGAAGCAGAAAAGTAAGATTTAAATTCTTTTCATTTCTATTAAAGTTACAAGTGAAACTACTGCAACGACCTTGACCCCAGAGTCTGGTGATTATACAGAAGAACACAGTGTGGTGACGCCATGTTTAGTTGCTGTGGTTACCAGATTACTACGTAATTTAGTTATACTAGCTCCTCAAGACACCTTTACATCTTTAAAAAGAGACTCGTTTATACAGATATTTCTTAGGTATGTAATAATAATCATAATAAAATATTTTTTTACATTTCTTACACAAAATTGACATGTCTTAACATTCAGTTAATGAGGTCAAAATAGACTATTTTCAGAATTAGGTCTATGTGCCTATTAGGTAATCAGCAATACTCGGCAGTTTCCGTAAACAATAATCTGTCTCAGTAATGAATGGTGTTTTCGTTGTGTCTTCATGGGAGAGACTCTTCTCTTTGACGCTTTACCTCTTGCTTAAAACGTTGCGACATAAATATAGTTCATAGCTATAGAATCTTTGGGGGAGTGTTCTGACACAAACTCGTGCATTTAATGCTCAATTGTGACTATCTGTTCACCAATTAAGCATTATATTTTCATTTTAAATACATATCTTACAAACTGTTTGTTTTGTTTACAAATACTTGTTGTTTCTAATGAACAGGGGCCTTATTCTCGAAAACTTAACTAAGATAAAATCCAGATTTTAAGAAATACAGTTATCTTATTGGATTTTGCAGTTTTGCAGAATAAGGCCCCAGTCTCTGATGTTTGAACTAATAGAATTGATGTAGTCCGGTCAAATGGCCGCTGTTCATTACCGTGATATGTTGCATAGTGCTAGCGTAACTTTCACGGAGACTGTTTGCTTATTAGGCTGTGCAGTTATTGACCCCTCAACAGTTGCAATTCGAACAATAAGAGTAGGCTTACATTGCTGTTTTGGAAAAATGTCCCTCATTGCAAGTTGCATGGCGTTTGCCCATCCTTATTAGCCCAAACAGGTACAGAAAAGTACAATCTAATTAAAATTAGATTACATTTCGTTTCGGTTATTTTTTGATTGTCGACTCCATGTAATCTAAAGACTTGTATAAGGAGTTCATCTTCAAGTGACGAAAATTTCAGCCAATCAAAAACTACCTTCAAGATCGCGGGTCTATGCATTGATATGCATTGTGTGAAAATTGTGACGCAATACAAAATATTCAAATATAAACGGTGTTCTGATTGGCAGAGGAGTGGCACATGCTATAAATAGCTTATTCGTAACCAGAAGATGACCTCCTTATACAAGTCTTTAGATTACATGGAGTTGACAATCAAAAAATAACCGAAACGAAATGTAATCTAATTTTAATTAGATTGAGAAAAGTGAGACTCCATTTCATTTCATTTAACATTACCCTGTCTGCACGGCAATGTCCAAGTACCATCGGCTGTGCACATTGAAGACCCTTTTACAGTTTTAAATTGATGGCAGCTTTGTTTATTCATATTTACAGTATGATGGATATTTCTATAGTCCAGTCTCTTTGTAAAGATCTTCAGTCTGGATTATCCAGTAACCAGACTCAGTTGGTGTTACGAGACTGTATACATATGTATGATGGTAAGCTGGGTTTATTTGTCAAAAAATTTCTATAAATAAGTTCTAAATTTAATTGCTTTCATGAGTCATCCAAACCATTAAAACATACCTTTGAAAAGTAGTAAGCCAGATAATATTCTGAGGATGAACAAAAAATTTGATTAACTTTGGAATGTTCGGCTTTTGTCCTTCTTAAAGTGGAATTTAAGTGCCTCATTAAGAAAATAAACACCCTGATCTTTTTTTGTATGTCCAGAGACAATGATTTATGGCAAATGCCACTCGTATCTACTTCGGAACTAGACTAAATAGTGGCTAAATAACTTCATATACCGTACTTAAGGTAGTCGCCATATTGAATAAATTATAGTTCAGCCAATCACAATCATTCTTCAGAGAGTGTCGTCTTCTTTTCAAAATAAAAATCAATCTACGAACAAGAGTTATCTTTTCCTGCCCATTTACTGGGCAAGATAGCCGCCTATCGTGGCCGAGTCATTATATAGTCTCTAACAAAATGTCGAAGGTTGAACCAAATGGGCAAATGCTTATGTATTCAGCTTTGTCTAGACTTTATTTCAGATATCAGTATATAACTTCTCAGATATCATTATAACTTTTCAGATATCAGTATAACTTTTTTTAGATATCAGTATAACTTCTAAGTTTTCAGTATAACTTTTCAGATATCAGTATAACTTTTCAGATATCAGTATAACTTTTCAGATATCAGTATAACTTTTCAGAAATCAGTATAACTTTTCTGATATCAGTATAAACTTCTCAGATATCAGTATAACTTTTTAGATATGCGTATACTTTTTCAGATATCAGTATAACTGCTCAGATATCAGTATAACTTCTCAGATATCAATATAACTTTTCAGATATCAGTATAACTTTTTTAGATATCAGTATAACTTCTCAGATTCAAGATAAATCTATTAGATATTAGTATAACTTTTTAGATATCATTATAACTTCTCAGATATCAGTATAACTTACTGATTCAAGATGAGTCTATTTTGATGATGATTATATTTTGTAATTATAGGTATAGTAGAGTTATTAGAGTGTGTGTGGTCTATGATACACCAATACGTAATGATATTTTATATTATGTAATTATAGGTATAGTGGAGTTATTTAGAGTGTGTGTGGTCTATGATACACCAATACGTAATGATATTTTATATTATGTGTAATTATAGGTATAGTGGAGTTATTTAGAGTGTGTGTGGTCTATGATACACCAATACGTAATGATATTTTATATTATGTGTAATTATAGGTATAGTGGAGTTATTTAGAGTGTGTGTGGTCTATGATACACCAATACGTAATGATATTTTATATTATGTAATTATAGGTATAGTGGAGTTATTTAGAGTGTGTGTGGTCTATGATACACCAATACGTAATGATATTTTATATTATGTAATTATAGGTATAGTGGAGTTATTTAGAGTGTGTGTGGTCTATGATACACCAATACGTAATGATATTTTATATTATGTAATTATAGGTATAGTGGAGTTATTTAGAGTGTGTGTGGTCTATGATACACCAATACGTAATGATATTTTAAACAATCTCAACTCACTTACGGCTATATCATCTTTACTAGTACTAGAATGTGAAGGTATAGTTATAAGTTTTTATTAATACAATACATATCATGATTTGTGATTTTGATATGATGGTATTGCAATACACCTTATTCATGTGTCGACCATATTGGATCCTTATCGAGGTCATTTGCGTTCCGAACCTCAGTTTCAAAGCGAGACGTGAATAATGTCTATGTGCTATAGGTTCAAGATCAAAAGCTGGTATTCAAAAAAAGGGTATTATCCAATTGGTGTTCAATTCATACACCAAATTAACATAGTTGGATACATTCCGAGGTGTCAAACCAATTCCATGTTTCTCAGTTATGTCGTTAACAAAAGTACAATTTTGATTTCAGGAAACACAGATATATTTTCATGTTGTAGTAAATTATGGAGAACGATATTTATATTTTTTACTTCGTTACTACAAGTTCAAGGTTCTACAACTCTTCATTCCTTAACTTCAGTTTTTACTAAACTCTGGCCAGCTATTACAGGTGAGTTTTTTGGGGCTTCTTGATTCATGGGAAGATGAAGAGTAATTTTCATAGACTGGTACTTCTAGTTTTTGTTTGGCAGTGTTGCCTTTTGATCCTTTTTGGCCACAGGGGCTCGTAGTTATATTTTTTTTAAATATTGTTATACGGTGGTAAGAGAAATGAGAAGGGAAGACACTTATTGGGGTCAAAATTGAAATAGAAATTCGGCGCCTTTATTCACCTAAAAAACGGCCAATTCTTTGGTCTAACCGATATTTGTAACTAAAAAAAAGCAGATTTTAAATGATAGACTGGTTTACGACGGAGTAATTACCGTTTTTGTGTTCCAAGCAGAGCAAACATGGTTCGGACAACTTCATTGTGGGCCATTTGCTTCGAGACGAATTACTAGGTGAGTTTTTATTCGAATTTCTATTTCAATTTTGACCTCCATAGTGTCCATTCTTCTCATTTCTCTTAACACCGTATAACAAAATTAAAAAAAAAATGTAACTACTGTATCCTTGAAACACATTACATAGCTATTAGGGGGTTTTTGTTCGTGAGTATTTGTAAATAGTCTTTAGAAGTACTAGAGCTACAAAAAAATAGCAGCATCTTTTGAAATACACCTCAAACCAGAAACTTTTTTTTATGTATGTGTTTCTCTACATGGCATAGTCTATGATTCATATTTTTGTGGATACATATGATTTTGATAGTGTACATTGAACATTATTACTTATTAGCTTAGGTGACAAAAAAGTACCAAGATATGATTTGTCAAACAGAGGCTGAATAAGATTAACTAATTCCTATAAGTTACAAGCATAAAGATTTATAATTGTATAAATAAGAATGCTTGGGTTTATTTTTTCAGATACATGTGTAAATATAACACGAGTTTATGTTGATGAAACTAAAGATCTATATTTATCTTGTTTGATGTTTCTTGCCGTGTTATTTAATGAGGAGGGAAAACGTTATTATAGATCAGCAGATTCAGACCAGATAACTCTTGTTGAACTTCTTAGTCAAAATACCACTTCACGTAAGTTATCAAAATTTTAAGAATTTAAAGGGCCATTCTGCTTTTTTGAAAAAAGTTTCCAATATAAAAAAAATCACAAATGCAACCTGAGAGTATTTTTAAAGTTTGCTTATTGTATCTCTATATCTTCTTGATCAAACTGAATTTGGTTTTAAAGGGTTAATTACAAACAGGGAGTACTTATTGTAAATTAAGCAATTTGACCTAATTTTGCCTTTGGTATTTGCCCTTTAAATGGCTCAATATTTCTGGCTGAAACCTTTTAAATACACGAGGGACATTTTTCTACAATTAGGCGTTTATTTTACTCAAATCCGTTCAGAAGTGTCCTATCAGCGTCCGAAAAAAATAACACACTTAAAAAACCTTACGTAAGGTTTCTAAAAATTTTAGCATGTTTTTAAAGTTTAAAAATTAACGGCTGGATTTTTTTAGTTAAAACTTTCAGATACATTAAAGGCACATAGGTACAGATTTTGGTGTAAAGTTTTGACAAATTTGAGCAAAAAAAATTTTTGACCTAAGAAAAATTCAGACTGTCCCTTTATAGTAAAAGAATTTGAATTCTTGATGAATTTTGAGAATCTTGTACTGAACCATTGCAACTAGGCAACTAATAATCATCTTTTTGAATTCATGCTAGATTTTTGTGATCTATGGACAGAGATTGAAACGATAAATGATAGGTTAAAATAGCACAGTGAGTTACTGCGTAGTTCTTTACAAACATGACGCCATTGGCATAGATACAAGGAAATGAAGGTTGTTATGTTTAAGAGTTTGGTTCTCGACTGGGGTGTGAAAGTCCAATGACATGAATAAGTCATTCTCACTCATAATTCAAGTCCACCCAGCTGTAAATGGGTACGGATAATGCGGGAAAGATCAATTTCAAAAGGTTTGACCAAGGACCAGCTGGGAGAAATGATCCTCACGGAATCTAAGTTACTAGCTTTGTGAAATACAGATGTTTCTTTCTTTCAACATTCTAGTGTCTTGGACAGTGGTTTTTGTTATCTCTACATTTCTAGTATTGAAAATGTTCTGCAATCTGTCAAATATATCTTGATATTAGGGGCAAGTTGTTGTCTTTAGGGTCAAGCTAAGTTTTACTGACTCTCCCCCAACCATATCTGTCCAATTATCTATCAAAGGCTGTAAGTAAAACTTAGTCAGCAAGTTTTGGACTAAGTTTTATTTAAAGCCACATAAGCCCAGACTTGGACATTGAGAAAAAGTCTTCTCATCGTTTTTTTTTTTAAAGTTAGCACTTAGAAATGAATATTGAACTAAAAAAAAATCGATTCCCTTTCGTGGTTCCAATTCTACAGCCATTTGAAGGAAATTTTGATTGTTTACATTACAACACCGAGTTGTTTGAGGGAGACGTCAATAACTCACAAGCTCCGCCCACTACTAGCACACGCTACTGGAGATTGGAGTGTGACGTCATTTAACTAACACGCCCCCCGCTTGACCTCATTAGCATGTAATTTAATGGAAATCATTTTAATAGATCCCGATTTTAAATCCAGATGCATCGAAGCCATCTGAGTACCCAAAGCCGTGAATTTTAGTTTTTTGACTTAATTAAACATCAGAGATTAAGCTAGAATACCTTTTGTCCCGAAATCCCGTAAATTTCATTTTGTAAACAAACGAATCCCGCAATGTGACTTTAAACTTTTCAGTAAAAAATAATATTTCTTACACTTTTCTTAGTTCATATCCAAAAAATTCTGTTCTGTAATTTTGTCAAAATCAAAATATATTTGCAGGTAAAAAAGGTCAAGAGACTAGTCTGTGTTCAACAGGATCACGTCTAACAAAGGTTTTGATTGGTTTATATGAGAATAATTGTACCAAACCTAAAGATGTTAACCAATCAGCAGAAAGGATACTAATTGTCAATGTTTTAAAATCATTATTAGCTATTTCACTCTCTGCTAAAGAAACAGCTTTAGAAAGTAAGTCGTGATGTATTTTCTTGTGCTGAATTGATTATTTTTCGTCCATTACGCCATATCACATGGTATCCCACTCGTATCAACTTCGGAACTAGACAGGCTAGGTAACCTCGTACACTGTACGGTAGTTGCTATGTTGCATAAATTATAGTTCAACCAAGCACAATTATTCTTCAGAATGTATCATCATCTATTGCGGAAAAAACAGTCAATCAAAACAATCTTCGAACAAGAGTTGTCTTTTCCTGCCCAAATACCGCGCAAGATAACGGAGTCATTATATAGTCTCGAACAATGACGAAGGTTGAGCCGAATGATAGTGTCCCTGTATGGAATTGTGGCATGATAATCCATACCTATTATTTGGTATTTTTCTCTGAAGATACTCATAAACTGTTGAGCTTTAATGTTTAAAGAGAGTTTTCACTTAAAGGTGCTATAAACATTCTACATGCAAATGTACCAACATTTTGACTTTATCGGTCATACCTTGGACCATCCTAAAAAACAGTCTTTGTTGTGATGACATTTTAAACTTTGGTATATGTTTGTTGAATCTTAAACTGGAATTTAATATTTGAAAATGCTACAATAAGATAAAATAGCTCAGGGACCTTATTCTCAAAAAATTAACTTACAATGATTTTAGTGTTCGGGTCATCTGATTGGTTAATCACTTAAATTGATTTGAAATACAGCTTTATTATCCAATCAGAATACTGTATTTCTTAAAATCTTAATTTTATCTAAGTTAAGTTTTCGAGAATAAGGACCCAGATTATTTCTCTTCTTTCACTTGATATGTACTGTAGGCCTATTCTTTTTGTTCCCTATGGTCTGAATGTTAGATGTCAGGACCAATTCACTTTGATCTAATTGACCTACATCTGTTTAATTGTAAATAAAGTTGTAATATTTATTTCTAGATGGGTTGGCTGAGAATCTACTAGACAATATAAAACAAACACATTCCAAATTAAACCTAGAATCAGTTACACCAGCTAAACATTTAACTAAGAAAAAAGAAGATCCATTGATTCAAGAGATTGTGCTGACTTTTGATCTGTTGAGAAATTTCATGTGTCAGAATTCAGGAGTGAAGGTAAGATTTATATTCGGATGTGTTAACATGGCAAAGAAGTCATCTTCAAAATATGTATAAGTCTATGGTTGAGAAAAAGTAAGATATTCCGGTGCTATACAAAATAACAGGCGTGGGATTTGGCTATAAAAAACTTTTTTTCATGTAAATATAGAGGAGTTTATCAGGATGATGTCTGACCTACCTGATCTATTGAATAAAGGTCGCCCTGCTTTGCTTATATGTGAACGCTGCACTGCTCTGCTTAGCTCTGTGTGTTCTGTCTTGCGCTGCTGCACTCTGCTCTGCCTGTAATGTGATCAAACCCAAATGAGTTAAGGGTATTGATTGGGCTAGCGTTCGAGAAAAAAAACACGAGATGGAATTTTTGCGAATTACTTATTTTTTTGGGCTCAGATTGTAGATAATTATTATTACTTTATTTGTAAACTATATAGAATGAAAGTAACCGACAAGAAATTAGGTATTTCGCTAGTTTTTGCTAAAAAATTAGGAAAAAGTAGAAAAATGTGTCCCGGTTGGTACAAGTTTTCTCAGCCATTTTTTATTGGAAAATTACGATCTTGGTCTTGATTGAAAGCTTATTCAATAAGGATGAAACGTACAGAGAGTTTTTTCGAAAATTCTAATTAGTTTGGCCCCTGGAAAATGTTTGCCATACCTACAAATAAATTTTCGTATTTCCATGGTAACCACCAAAATAATAATTTTTTTTGGAAAATCGCTCTGTACGTTTCTCGGCAATGTAATTGTCTACATTTATGCCAAGTTTGATGTAGATTGATCCATTCACATTTTTTTAAACTTGTATCAAAGGTTTGAAATGTCCAATTTTTATTACATGTTTGAAAGGGCTGTCAACTCATTAAAAAAAATCTGATTGACATGAAATCAACCTTAAACTATCGAGAAGGACCCCAAATCAGCAACAAATGCACAACAAGTCTCAAAAATCATTATTTCATATACTTATTCCATTTTTTCATAACGTGAAATAGCCCAATTAACACCCTTAAGGTGTTTATCAAGAAGGGTTTAAGTAGGATAAAGGTTTAAAAGCTTAAAAAAAGATGAGGGTTTAAGCTTAAAGAAGGATGAGGGTTTAAACTTGGGTGGGATAAGAGGTTCATAAGTAAAAGTGAAAGGTTGGCTCTATTCAGAATTTCAGCTTGATGCTTTTGAGGTATATTCTTTTGCTAAAAAATATTTGAACCTTTGCTTTTGATATTTCTCCTTTAAAATCTTATTACAGACGGCATGTTACCATAGTGATTTAAGTGGTATTTGTCATAAATTATGGTGTTGGTGTCTGATTGATCCAAACCTGATGTCGGCCATGTTGAATATGTTGACTACCTACACAGCACAATGTTCTACAGGTAAGGAGAATTGCGTCCTAGCGGTCATTTAAAAAATAATCTACTAAAATTTTCTATAATATAGTAATATAACTGAATGTAACTTAATTTTAAGTCAAATTTAACAATTGTCCTTTCCAATCAGATGACTGGAACATTTGAATCATTTTTTTGTTAAATTCTTGTGAATAAAGCCCCTGTTGAAATATCATAAATTATCTCGGCCAGCGGAAGCCTATTTCCAGAATTAAAATTTGAAGTCTGGTTCCAACAACAATACAAATTGTCATTTACATCATTAGCAAAATGAGTAAAATTAGGATTTTAATTTCCATGTTCTTTGGAGATATATTGTAATATTGGTAACATGATCGAATTAGATTAGTGTTAATATTTCTTAAACTTCTTAATTGGTCATTCTGTTTTATTTAAAAAATGTTTTCATTTTCATGAAATTTCGTAAATGTTAGCTGTTAGATACGTTCCTTTTAATATTTTGTCTTAGTTATGGTATCTTGGTAGGACAGGGCGATATACCGGTATCACGATAAATACCGGTATAGGAATTATTGTTAGTAATATCGCCTCAAATAAAAATATCGAAATATCGCCATATCGTCATATATCGTCGCTGTGGTTGCAAAAGGTCGTATCTCGGTTGAGAGGCGAAAAACACTTTTTCGTATGTATGGAATCAGCATTTCAAGGCGCGAAATTTCATCTAATACTCGTATCTCTATGCCAATTAAAAATTGTTTTATAGTCATGTGACGAAATCTCGGATATCGATTTGTTAATTTTTTGGTTACGCAAAAAGTCGTATCTCAGAAATAAAAGTTTACTTCACATCATTGACTACTTAAATGGTAAATAATCTAATTTGAGGTTTGTAATGTAATTTTCAACCATTGTCATTGTCATTTTAGTACTTATGTGGTTTATAAAGTTGGTAATTACTGGTCTTTTACCTAATTTATTCTCTGTTGCCAATGTTTACCACAAGTCACATGTTATTAAAGTCTGGGTTAGTCTGCAACATCCTATTTGCATAAAAATGTGTTAAAATCGTTTCTAAATGCACAAGTTAAGTAGTAACCGGCGTTTCTTTTAAAAGAAGCCTCCCAAGGTACCTTGTAAATTTTTTGTCGACATACGACATTTTGAGTGAAAAAAAATCACTAAAATAGAAATCAATATTTATGTGATATCCTTTCATTGCATTATACCGATAACGCAAATACATCTGTTTATGTTCTAATTTGCAGAAATACCAAGAAAGATGGCTGTTAACCCTCCTTTAACGCGTGGAAAACGGATGTTACAATTGGCATTGATTTCAAGTACCCGTGTGGATTTACCTGAAGAAACCTGTTCTCAAGTAGGCCCTAGCAACAGCCCAGCAGCAGATGCAATTGTTAGATACACACATGATAATCAGGAATTAAACAAATCAACAGACAGTGAAGAGCTCTCTGATGACTCTACAAGAGATCCAGAGTATACTCCTACGAAAAGGGAGAAGCGAGCTGCTGAGAATAGTTCAGATGATACAGATGATGATAATATAATAATGAGACATCAGAAACGAAAATTTTGTACTCGACAGATACATGTTTCACCAATAAAATCAGAAACTGACACGAATACACATAACTTTCGAATACTTGGTGTTGTAATTGAAAACGCACATGGGCAATTATCTGAAGCTAGGAATTTCGATGACGAAATCAATTCAACAACTGATGACAGAAGTTTAGATGGTATCCTGGCTAATTGTGAAGACGGGAGCGGAGATACAGTTGTCAATCAAAATGATCAAATGAATATTGAAATGATTGCTGCTAATTTGCCAAACAATAGTACCAACTTATTAAGTGTTGTAGATCACGAAGAGATCATCGAGAATCCACCGGCAATTTCTAAAAAGGCTAAAAGACGACTTTCAAACCCAGAAGAATGGGCAAGATCATCAAATAAAATTTCTAGAATGGAGGGTAAAGCCTACCAGTCTCAAATTAAAGGTGCTGATGGGAAGTATCGATCTGTCCATAAAGGTGGGAGAAATCTTCAGCCCAGACCCTGCTTAAATGGTTGTGCCAAGTCTCTAGCCAGACAGTGTAGTGAACTGTCAGAAGAGGATCGTCTTAAGATACATGAATCTTTTTGGCAACTAACATGGCCTGAGAAAAAAACATTTGTGTCTAGTATGGTAGACACTGGTGCAGTCGCCGAAAGAAGGGTTACCCCACAACCTGATCAAAACTATCGAAAACAAAAATCATACCACTACCATCTAAAGTTAAATGGAAAACGTATCCCTGTTTGTAAAAAAATGTTCCTGTCAACACTTAATTTGGGCGAAAAGAGTGTGTACCACTGGATTGACAAAATTTCAAATCACGATTCTACAGTTCGTAGAAAATCAAGACGTGAACCAGTCGACAGAACTGGGGAACTGTACTTAAATGCTGTTGCATTCCTTGAGTCTCTGGCAAAAATGCCATCCCATTACTGCAGAAAAACCTCGTCAAAGATTTATTTAGAACCTATTTTCACTACTTTTATGAGTTTATACAGACTGTATGGCGAACGTTGTAATGAGAGCAATATTCCGATAATGAACAGAAAATCTTTTACATTCGTCTTCAACGATATGAATTTGTCTATATTTAAACCGAAGAAGGACCAGTGCGATACATGCTGCTCTTTTCAAACTGGAAACATCACAGAAATTGAATATAATGACCACATTTCCAGGAAGGGAGCTGCTAGGTCAGAAAAGGCCAAGGATAAGGATGAATCTCTTCTGGACGACAGTATGGTTGTTGTTACACTTGATCTACAGGCAGTTTTGCTGTGCCCCCTTTTAAAAGCCAGTGCTATGTACTATAAAACTAAACTTTCATGCCACAATTATACTATCTATGATCTAAAATCAAAAAAGGTAGTAAATTATTTTTGGCACGAAGGAGAAGGGGATTTGTGTGCCGATTCCTTCGCAACCTGTTTATCTGATTTTATTGCCAATCTTGGCCATGGTGTTAGGAGAGTTATTATTTATAGCGATGGATGTACCTACCAAAACCGAAATGTTACAGTATCCAATGCACTTATTATGCTGGCTGTTCAAAAAGGGATCATAATTGAACATAAATATCTTGAAAAGGGTCACACTCAAATGGAGTGTGACTCCGTTCACAGCACAATAGAAAGATCTTTGCGCAATAAACCTATATATTGTCCACAAAATTATGTAGATTATATTAAATCTGCACGTACAATAATTCCATATGAGGTGAAATATATTAGTCACGATTTCTTCAGAAAATACAGCAGTCTCAAATATTACTCCTCTATCCGTCCAGGACATAAGACAGGCGATGCTCGAGTAACTGATTTACGTGCCATGAAGTATACACCTGATGGTACAATTCAATACAAATTGTCATTTACAGATGAATACCAATCCTTACCACGTAGATCCAAATTAGGTGGAATTAATTTAAATGATACCATTGATAAAGTTCATACAGGACCATTACGTATAAAAACCACCAAATATAACCATTTACAAGAACTTAAGAAAGTTATTCCTAGGGATTTTCATCCTTTTTATGACAATCTCTTACATGGTTAAAGCTGTGTTTTGTTTACATGCGACACACATTATCATGATGTAAACCTAGTTTATTGTTACTCCATAATACTCTGCTCAAAGATATGAGCCCTTCACTATTTAGTTCAATGTTATCAAAATATTAAAATAAACTATTCTATGTAATGTTTTAGATTTTTTGCTGACGAGACTTTGCATTTCACCATAACTAACATTACCTTAATGTCGTACATCGCTCAAAAATATTCTTATTTCTGATATTCAAGGGTTGTATCTCCGGCTGTCAAACCATTTTTCCATGTCAAAATATCGTAACTCTTCTAATGAGAGATACAAGGGGAATACAAGTGAACCGACAAGTCGTATAAAACGCGTAACTGCTTCATTTATTACATACAAAATTTTAGCTTCATATGTAGAATTTTGAAAATTTTACGAAGTTTTTTTGCTCTCCTGAAAAGTTATCTAAAACTGAGATACGACCTTTTGCAACCACAGCGACGATATGTAATTATCATGATATATCGTCAAATTTTGGTCAAGATAAAGTCATTTTAACAGTTTTAACACATAAGTTAATACTTTTAGATATTTGAAAAAGATGTGTTTTTTCATGCTATTGAAGATTTGGTTGTTTTTGACAGATATTTACTGTTTTTCTTACATTTAAGATTTTTTGATAGAACAAAACATGAACATTTTGAAAACCAGTAAAAACCCTTCTTAAAAATATCGCGATATATCCCCTTATCATGATATATTAATGATGAATATCGTGATATCCACTTTAACCAATCTCGCCCAGCCCTATATCTTGGTATGAGAAAAGTGTGTAAAACTTTATTTTATTTCTATTTTAGCCACAAGTTCCCTTTCTTATACCAGTTCTACTGGTCTAACACCAGCAGTTCCTGGTAAATCACAACTTAGTTCCAACTCTCTTGTTCATTGTGTGATTAAACTGGGCAGTAAAGAGTTGGAGAAAGAATCTTCAGCCATCTTGAAATCTATTTTTAGTTTATTATGTAACATTGTCATGTCTCCTGAGGGCAGAAATATACTGTGGAAGGTAGGGATTGTAAAGGGGTTTTTCTTTTTATGTGCATCTATTTTCACCATTTCAATTTCCAGCCTTTTGTCTTTGGTAGCTATGAATATAGAAATGCTTTATCTTAAAGAGATTGTAAAGAGGTTTTTTAAACTTTGTATGTGTATCGGGAACACTGATAGCATCAATTTGTGCCATTTCAATTTCTATTCCGACGTCTGTGGTTCTTGCAATTCCACTAAAACTAACGCATTTTATGACGTCACTAATATTGATCTACTGGAAGCTACTATTGTTATCTATGCAGATCACTATTAGACGTCATACAACGCATTAGTTTTAGTGGAATTGCAAGAACCACAGACGTTGGAATGGAAGTTGAAATGGCGCAAATTGATGCTATCAGTGTCCCCGATACACATACAAAGTTTAAAAAACCTCTTTACAATCTCTTTAATAACAAATCTATTACAAAAACACTTTTATTATCTAATACAATGTTTGTTAAATTGCAGTGTAACATATTGAGTGAGTTTACACAGTTAAATCCTAAGAAAAGTAAGAAATCTGTAACACGAGGTAAACAGAAAGAAAATGTAGAGGTACTTTGGTTAGATTTATTGATTAATTTATCATTTACAACAGAGGGACAACAGATTATCTTTAAAGTTCATGGTAAGTTTCAGTTCTTTACCCTTTCTATGCTAGCAGTCACTCTTCTGACCATATAAATATATATTACATGTAACATGTAACTTTTAAAGCTACAAAATAGAGCAGCCAGAATTGTTACCAGAACTAAACCAAGAGAACGCATCACTCCAGTATTAATGTCACTGCATTGGCTACAACTTTGGGAGCGGATCATCTTCAAAATTCTCTCCCTTACCTACCAATCTGTCCGCAAAACATCTCCAGAATACATTCAAGATCTAATAGCAGAATACTTGCCAAACAGAATACTGAGGTCTTCAAACAATTGCTTATAAAAAAAGACATCAGTTAAAAAACATTTGGTGCTCGATCTTTCAGATATGCATCAGCAGTCTTGTGGAATGAACTACCCGAAGATATAAAAAGTTCTTCATCGTTAAATATATTCAAATCAAGAATAAAAACTTACTTTTTTAGACGCTATAATGAATTCTCACTGAATAGTGAGAACACATTTTAAACGCTTCGAGCATATTGATTTGTGGTGTTATAGCGTGATATAAATATTATTATTATTATTATATATATACATTGTATATAACTTAACAGCCAATAAGTGACCATTACTGAGTCACATAACTGAGTCCAGTGGACTAGAATAAGTCACATTCACTCATAATTCATCAACCCAGCTGTAAATGGGTACGGATAACGTGGGAAAGATCAAGGCCAAGAGGTTTGGCCAAGGACCATCTGGGAGATAGTATCACGGGAACCTAAGTTGTTATCCTTGTAAAATATAGATGTTTCTTTTTTTCTTTCTAAACACAAAAGGGATTGTAAAGAGGTTTTCTAAAAAAAAGTAATGAGTATTTGGGACACTGCACCATACAAATTTTCAGTCTTTGTATTTGGTTCTATTAATTTCACTTTTAAACTAAATGATTGATGACCTCAAGATTTTTGCTGGTGTGACTTATCAAATACAATTGCAATTGCTGGAACGACAGACGTTTGATTGAAAATTGGAATCTTGCTATATAAATGTCCCTGATAAACATACAGATAGGGCTGGGTCTAATAATTGAAATAATAGATTATCGACGCTACGATTTATTTATTTCGATTATCAATTATCAAATTTCATAATCGATTAAATTCATAGTCAAATTTTCTTTTAATATTATCAATTACCCGCTTATCAGAGAAGTCACAACCCATTTTATCATGATAATCATGCAAAATTCGTGACATTACTTCAGTTTCATTTGTCTTCGATACCTGATATTGATAAACATTCAGGTACAAAAACGTCCTCGAACATATGAAGATTAGAGGATTTCCCAATTAAAATATTTCAATTATTAATCAATTATTGATCGGTAACCTGCCTTCGATAATCAATCTCAATTTGGTAATCGATACCCAGCCCTACATACAAAATTTAAAAAACCTCTTTACATCATCGGAGCTCGGGGTTTATGACATATTATGTTTTCTTATGAAGTAAGGTTTCAAATGATTCAAATTATTATTTTTCTATAATTATTAATTGTAGGTGCTGTAGATTTATTGTTAGATTTTGTAGAATTTGGAAACCAGAAGACATCTGAACAAGCTTTGTTAATTCTTCGTAATTTATCTTGTCATACGTCAAATAAACCAAAATTATTAGCTAATGGTAGGAGTATTATAATATAAATTTCAATGGTGGCAATAGATCATTTCCAATTTATCAACTATTGTCTATGCAAGTTGAAAAGTTTTTTTTGAATTTTTGCCATTATTCTATAATGGAAATACATTTCTTTCCTAGAAATTTCAACCCAAAAAGGTCACTAACTATGATTGAAAATTGTCCTCTGTAAAAACAAATTTTAAAGGCATAAATTGTGTTAATATTTATATTTTCATCAAAGCAAAGACATTCTAAGGCTGACAAGATTACTTGGAAATTTCTATTCCAATTCTCAAAGATTTATGACAAAAAACCTTTTAACTTGCACAGACAACAGGGTTGTACGAGCTGTATGAACTTAATAATGAGTTCAATCCTGGCACAGTTCATAATGAAACCCATAGATTTTCAGCACTGTTTCCTTTGTTAGTGATGCTGTTTGGAGGGGCCGACTTGATAAATCTGCGGACCTTAGTGCAGGCATTTAAATATCTTAAGAAAATCATAAAAAAATTTCTTAACAGTTGGAAAATCAGAAAAAAAATATATAGTGCTTCTCCTCTGTCAAAATTTCACTCACTGCACACTGCATGGCTTGTTTCAGAGGATGTAAACCTCATTATATTTTGATTCTCTCAGTAATATATAATATAATAAATTGTTTTTATAGAGAAGTTAATACCGTATATATTAAAAGTGGTAGAAACAGGCTGTGAAAGAAGTAAAACAATCGGTGCCTCAGCTTTATGGGCTCTAATTTATAATAACCAGAAGGTAAGATAGATATTGATTACTGTTACATTATTGACCTTTGTATTTTGAGGTACAATATATTCATATCATATATTTCGTTTAAATGAAACACTAATTCATTTAATTGAAATAACCTAATGTCGCTTAACCCTTTGAACCTGAGAGGCTGGTATACCGGCTCATCCTTACGTTATATATACCCGACAAGCCGGTAAACCGGTCGTTGTCAAGGGACGTCATACAATGTTAACGTAATACACTTTAAGAAATATTGCTGGGAACTCAGGGTATATGACATTTTTACCAAAATAACGTCAGGGTTCAAAGGCTCAAAGGAAATGATAATAAAAATGAAAATTGCGCCTACAAGGCTCGGTAAAACCCTGTAAGTTTCTGTTACAAATGGCTTTAAATTGGGTTTGGCCATCTTTTGTACATTTCTTATTTTAATCTGGATGACATTAAGTCTGTGGTTCTCAAATGCGGGGTCGCAGAGACGAAATGGTGGGGTCGCGGGGTCAATTTCCTGATTGTTTTTTTTCAATATATTATTCCCTAGCACTGCCTTGAATCAGTGGCTATATACTATCTACCAAGATTTTCTATTTTGTTTTCTATGAAAACTATTGTCTATGATATTGTTTACGAAAGTTACGAATTACAAGTTCGTGCAAGAAATATTCTTTGCAGCATGATTATCGCACGGGGTCACATGGGTAATGAATTCCGAAGTTTCCAGACTTTCAAAACACAGATAATGATACTGGCATAATACTTTATTAATGGTACTAATATATATGTACATTTTTAGATTAAATTAAAGTAAATGATTGCTTTGTGACTAAAAGAGTTTGGCATGGGGTCGCAACAAGACGCTCGATGGTGGAAATGGGGTCGCGGGAAAAAATCGTTGAGAACCACGGCATTAAGTGTTGAAAAACTATATTTTAAATATGGCATGTTTGTCATATTACTCTCCCTTTTAATATTAGAGAGTTCCCATGTGCTGCTACAGGTTGTAAAACACCACATAATAAATTTTCCCTATTGCCTACTGCATTGTGTTGGCCTGCCATCATTATCTTCATCATATTCAGAAATGGGCATATTTGTCTATTTCATTTCAGAGATTTGACATAGTAAATTGTGTATTTGTATTATAGGCTAGAGTGTTAATGAAGAACGCCAATATTTTACCCAAGTTAAAGGAATCTTTATACACCAGTACAACAATCACCACTAAAACTTCAGACAGTGAAAAATGGTCTCAAGAACTCAAAAATATCATAAATTGTTTAATGGAATGAATATTTTTAAAGATATTTGAGTTAAAAATGATAGACCAATTGACTGCAGTACTACTGTATAAATGTGAATAATCTGCCTAATCTGAAAAAAATTATGAAAAAGGTGCTATTAAAGGGATAGGTTCACTAACTATTATAACTATTCGACATAAAACATTTTTGTCTGAGAATCTGGAATTTTTTAGCTTATCTAATCTGTAATATTGTTCAAAGCTCTACTACGAAATTTAAACCTTCAAACATGTACTCATAAATATCGGCGTTTGAAAGTCAAAATTACAACTCGCCATTTAGTAAGACTATGCATTATATAGAAAACGCATATTATACAGAAAATGAAGGATAAATGTCAAGGTAGAGATATAATTGAAGGAGTTATATGATTTTCATGCATTAGTAATACTTCTGAAGGCTATTTGCAAATATTCAAGGACCAAATCAACCACAATAAATGCAGAACATTCCCCTTTAAACAGATGGTAATGTTGCAAATCTAACTGGCAATCCAGCTTGTTTTTGATGTGCAGGCTAAGAAAATTGCTATTGAAACATTCCATATACATTGGAACCGCGTTTATCCGTCCACTGGTACTCCAGAAACCCCGATATCCGCTCGCTTTTTGTTGGGAACGGAATATTTACTATGTAAAATTACCCATTAACCCGATGATCCGGTTTTCGCTTCTTCACACCTATGATTGACTACCAATTAACAAATTCTATAGTAATTAATACTCAACAATCCGTTCGCGTGTCACTAATAATTGATTCGGGATTAGCGGTATTTTTTATGTCGTGTCATCTGTGTTTTATAAACCTAAATTCAGGGATTAAGTTAATCCATATTGTAGGCCATAATATACTGTTAGTTAATTGACCATGATGTAACTTATAATTAGATCTATGTTCCGAGTTACAGGATACACATAGCAATTCACAATGGAAAATTTCTATCTGGACCTCGCGTTGGTACCGATACCCGCGTGACTTGGTGTTGAGCAGAGCTCTCGTATGCATCTTTTTAAACGATGTTTTAAAACTAAATATAGAACACTGGGTGTCATATTTATTCAATACTCAATTTTCATTGGTTGATATTTCCTGCCATAAATGTATATGGGCTAAAATTAGTATCATATCAATGCTGTGTTTCTTTCACTCATTCTCGATGGCATTACGTGACCTTAGGAATGTTTTAACTTTGTTTGAAACTGTCGTTGTATGCCCTATATCGATAAACCGCACAAATTTATCGGGAACGGAAATGTGCGGATAAACGAGGTTCCACTGTAAATGAAAAAATTCTTAGTCAGCTTCTCTTCAAGTCTATTACATAAATTCAAGGCCCAAATCGATCCTCGAAAATTTTGAACATTCCCCTTTCAATACATTTTGTTTTGTAAATATGAACACACACTCGAAACTCATACCTCGGTTGTTTTTGAATGGTTAAGATTCACTGTGAAGCTAATTGAAGAAAGTAAATCTATTTATTGATAAGAAGTGTAATTTAAACAATGACGTGTCCTAGATGAATAACTCAGTTCGTACTGAAATACATTTTCATTTCATTTAATGATGTGATGAGTTACTCAGTTCGTACTGAAATACATTTTCATTTCATTTAATGATGTGATGAGTTACTCAGTTCGTACTGAAATACATTTTTATTTCATTTAATGATGTGATGAGTTACTCAGTGCGAACTGAAATACATTTTCATTTCATTTAATGATGTGATGAGTAACTCAGTTCGAACTGAAATACATTTTCATTTCATTTAATGATGTGATGAGTTACTCAGTTCGAACTGAAATACATTTTCATTTCATTTAATGATGTGATGAGTAACTCAGTTCGAACTGAAATACATTTTCATTTCATTTAATGATGTGATGAGTAACTCAGTTCATACTGAAATACATTTTCATTTCATTTAATTTGGCTGTTACTTGACTTTTCTCCTTTTACTCATTAACAAAACTTGAATGTTATTTATTTATGATATTTAATGCCACATGTTCAAATGTATATAATTTATCAAGCAATTTTTCATTCATACAAATATAATATACTTTCAAATTTTTCCGTATTTTTTTTGTTGAAGTGCTATTTACTTGGTTGCAGTGAACAAAATATGTAAAAAGCATTTATTTATCATCCTCCATTTGCCCAATCATGTGTTGAAAATTATGATGTAAAACTCATTTAGAACATGTGTCATCAGCATCAGAGTTGACTCATTGTTAATAAGAATGTACTTTAACAAAATGAAATGAATGGAGTTTTACGTCCTGCTTTTCTGCACCTATATGGGCTAATTGAGGACGGGCAAACGCCATGCAGTGTGCAATAAGGAAATTTTGCCAGGACGGTGACATTAGCCTGCTCTTATTTTTGATTTCCAACTGTCGAGGGATCTTTTGAACTTTAACAAAGACATGTCTTAAATCAATGGTCATATTCACATAATATATTACATGTATTGAGAACTCAACATCATATAGAACTGACTTTAGAAAGGCAGGAACGGAATGGCAGCAAAAAGAAACTTGCAAGAAGTGAATGTAAGGCCATCATCTATTTTAGTTATATGATGAGTGCATTGTAATCTGGAAAATAATTGCTAAAATAGAGTTACCTCCCGTCTATCATAGGGGAAGAGTTGGGGTTGATACTAGATTTTAAAGGAATATGTTCACTAACTGTTCTACCAATAATTGTTTTGTCTCAAAACCAGGAATATTGTTTAGCTATTCTCATTCATAATAATGTGCACAACTCTCCCTGGAATTATGAGCCTTCAAATTATCCATAATTATGAGCATTTGAAAGTAAAAAATACGACTCGTCGTTTAGTAAGAATATGCCTCATATAGAAAACACAAATACAGAAAATGAAAGATAAATGTTTAGGTAGGGATAGAAATGAAGGAATTATGCGATTTTTGTGCAGTTCTAGTACTTCTGAAGGCTATTTACATACATTAAAGGCTGAAAATCGACCCTCGACAATGCTGAACATTCCCCTTTAATAAACAAGGCTATCAGAAATAGCCTGCTAGAATCACATGAGCTCATTTTTCTTATTACCGTATAACATTATTTAAAAAAAAATATAACTACGAGCCCCTGTGGCTAGAATTGCACTAAAATCATATTATAGTAGTCTTCCTAAAATATGAGTCAACTTTCAAACGCGAAAAACTATTGATGCACATAAATTTGTAGGCCCTTTTAAAGACTTTAGGTGATAAGATTTCATTTTTCAAAAAACTATCATTATGATTTTGAAATTATTTGATGACTCTTAAACATCTGGAACACCAAATCCCTTAGAGAGTTCTGAATAAGTTGCTAAGCGCTCTGGAGGAAAATATTTCGGAGTATAGGGATACAAACTTCGGGTAGTTAAAGGGATATGTTCACTATCTTTTCGACCAAGAAAATTTAAATCTTTCATATTGTTCACAACTCTCCTACGAAATTTAATAAGCCTTCAAACACGTGTACCCATAATTATCAGCGTTTGAAAGTCAAAAATACGACTCGTCGTTTAGTTAAACTGCGTTATATAGAAACACATAGCCTAATACAGAAAATGAAGGATAAATGTTAAGTTAGGAATAAATTTGAATGATTTTCGTGCATTTCTAGTCCTTATGGAGGCCATTTAGGTATATTCAAATCATTAATCGACCATTGGAAATACTGAACATTCCCCTTTAAAACCACAGACACCTGATCGTGGTTGTAAGTATTACTGTAAGTAAAGTGAGTTTTTTTCCCTTCAAGGAGAATCACGAGCCTTTGGTTAAAACGTGTGAAGAAAACGGTCAACACGCTTTTACTTATTGATTATACATTACACTGTATCGTTAATCTGTTGGACTCTGACCATGATCACAGATAGTGAAAGCCAGTGACCAGTAGTCTCCAACAATAGGACCCTCTAACATTTTAATGTTATACGTATTGCCTTGTGACAATAGAGACTACGACTGGTCAGCTACCGATCAATGTATATTATATACATACATGCCTACATAGTATGATTTATATAACACAACACGCGTGGGAAATGAAACGAAATCGTGTGTAACGTCTTACTGTCTAGCATTGTGCAACAAGGGCAATTATGAAAAACACTTTACCTCAAGTTATCATTGACAGGGGGAGCCGAGAACATGCGGTTGATAATATGGTTGGTGCATTGCTAAATGATTTACTGATGATAATGATGCCCCTTTTTTTTAAATCAATATTTTTTTACATGAATAATTAAAGGTTACAAAACACAATAAGGGATTTAGAAACAAGCATAGCTTATTTAAATCTATTTCCCTGAAGATGGAAAGCACATTTTCTAAAAGTAAAATAACTACGAACATATTTTAACTGGAAAATAATTAAGTAATAAAGAAACAAACTCCAATCCCGATCCCACTCCAACAAATCCCAGTCATCCCCAGCATCGGCCGCGGCAGACCAGTTCGTGATGAAAGGAAATATAGTGGGTAAGTTTTCAGAAATATGGCAGAACAGGGTCAGTTTATATCTGTAGAACATTAATGCCCCTGTCACACTGTCCCGAATTTAACACCCGATGAACACACGAATACTCACTTAGTTGATGCCAGGGCCTAAGAAACCCAAACGGTGGTCACGTCAGATCCCAATTTGAACATTTCCATATTCGAGACTGTGTAACAGGGGCATAAATATCTCCCACGAGTTTGGTATTGAACTATTTCCCCGGCATAATCACGCTAATGACGTAATAAGATTATTTAAAACGATCATAGACTTATCCACAGCCCCCACTAAGTTGATCCAGCTGAGGAGATTAATTCTAAATACTTGTGAGTAAGCGAAAAACTATGTAGGCGAGGAAAAGCTATAATGTGGCTCGTGTGATTAACGGACCCAAGATGCTTGGAAAATAAAGCCCTCTTAACACCACTACACTTTGGCCTAGTGCTTGTCAACCTTGGGCCAGTGGGCGTATATAACATTGCCTTGCAAGCTATCTTTTCTTCAGCACAAAATTCACCCCTCTAATTGTATGTAATTCACCCTCATGTGACTCTACAAAGCTTACATTATAATGTATAATCACAGGCAAAGCAATAATATATACATGTACATGTATTCACACATATTTTATTCACAAATATATTAAATTAGAACAAACTATTAATAAATATAATATAGTAACATCATTACATCATTAGATAACAAACTGGAATCCATAATAACAAACATAAACAAAATCACATAATATTCATCACTCATTTAAAAGTTAAAGGAATAATGTTATCTAAATATTCGCCTTTCAAGCTCACTGTCACTAAATTTCTTTCAGATTATCTTTTCAAAATTACTACCAGACGGATGGGTGCTTATTCTGAAAGTTATAATTCCAGGAAAAATTAGCCTATTGGTATGATGACGTTTTGATATTACAGGCTATATGTCTTTTTTAAGGTCCAAAGAGCGAAAATCTGAGCACACTAGATCGTCATGACAGGATTTTTAAGATTCGTTTGAAAGCACTGAAGGTTTTCTTGTCTTCAGAGTTGATTTTTTACCAGGTTTCTGCAATTAGAAATTAGATGAATTGAAATTGATGATAGACCAATTTCTTTCAAACAAAATCATAAATAGGTCTTAAATAAATATTTCAGGACAAAACTTAATATTTAAGACTTAACTTAATATTTCAGCACTAAACTTATAGATATTTCAATACTAAAATAATCTAGATATATAATCCCAAACAAAATATTTCAGCACAGAACTTAATATTTCAGTACTAAATTAGATATTTCAGTACTAAACTATATCAGCACCAAACTGGATATTTCAGTACTAAACTTAATATTTCTGCACTAAACTAAATATCCAACATTAAATTAAATATTTCAAGACTACACTAGATATTTCAGCACTGATTTACATATTTCAGTACCATAAGTCAATAATGTTTTATAAAAAGGTCGATATTAATTTGAGCGAAATTGACCAGTCCAGTAAGCAACAGGCTATAATTCCTAATTTGTGACAAAATAGCATTTTTGGATAGTATGAATTAAGCTTAAATAAATAAAAAAAAAAAACCTTAAGAAATGATTTTTGGAATTCCAGCCTTTTTGTGTCTAAAGAGTTTTCTTGGTTATTGACTACAAACAACCTCCTATATAGCCGTACAGAATGATTGACCTTCCAGTGAAAGATGACACTGTTAGAGCCATGAAGAATAATATCGGGTCAGTGAGAGGTGACTACAGTTAATGCACATCAACAGTTATCACTTAAGTTGGTTATTGTTGGTTCATCAATGACCGAGAAGGAGACGAGAGCAGTTTGTGAATCAAGGCAGTCAGAACAAAATGACCAGACCGAAGGCAAATGGCTCGCGTTCAGGAAAAACGACGAAACTTTAGGCAGTGGAATTTTTTTTAACACACCTCCCCTTGGCTTGTCCCCAAAATACCCGTTGATCGAATTGAAAGGTACATGAAATGAAGGCTCGGCATGCAAGACTAAAACAATCGATTGAAAAAATAATTTGAAAAATTTGTTTCGTTAATCTTTTCTCCGGTGAAATATACAGTTCTGCTGAGTGAAGTTGGACACCCTTCTTATTAACACTGGCCTAAATGCTCCCCCAGGTAATATAATACAAGAAAATATAAACGCGCCTTGCTTGCCTTCCTATCCTTTTAAGACGGTAAATACAAATGACCTTTACCTCACTTGACCTGGTCATTTAAGGTGAAGCAATCATTAGCATAATGAATTCCACTTGTAGAATTATTAATATGAGATATAAAAGCTATGGACAGGTCAACTGAATATTTAGATTTTAATGATAGTTTTATAGTCTATAAAATAAAAACATGAAA
This sequence comes from Lottia scabra, assembly GCA_029955415.1. Lineage (NCBI taxonomy): Eukaryota > Metazoa > Mollusca > Gastropoda > Lottiidae > Lottia > Lottia scabra. The sequence goes on along the minus strand of JARJEI010000047.1, from coordinate 891,832 downwards.
GAAACCCACCGTTAACCTGTGATTTTTATTTATTTATTTTATAAGAATTCAACAAATGCTTATTGATATGCTCGACTCTTGAGTATTAAACTGATTCGAAAGAAAAATTAACTGTTTGGCTTAATCAGAGGAATGTTCAACATTTTCTAGAATAGATTTGGCCTTGAATTTACATGTATGTAAATAGCCGCCAGAAGTACAAAAACTGCACGAAAATCACAGATTTTCTTTAATATTACACCCCTACCTAAACACTTATCTTTCATTTCCTATATAATGCATATAGTCTTACTTATATTTATACGAGTCGTTTTTATGACTTGTCAACATTGATTATTTTGGCCACAAAGGGATTTGAAGGCTGAAATTTCAAGAGAGAGTTGTGAAAACTTTATTATACTGATTATCTTAGCTAAAAAAAAGATCGGTCGAACGGTGCGCGGGAGACGAACAACGTCGAGCTTACTATTTTTCAAATAGACGCCTTTTTCACGTACCAAACTTCGATTTGCATCACCGAGAGGTTGAAATCGATGCCTCATATACCAGGTCCGTATAGCCAGTCCAGAACCTCTGAGGACAAACCGTGATGTGCAGAGGAACTGATATCTGGTGTGTGCGTAGTTGGGGATCCGGCCTATTAAATCCCATAGCGGTTGTCCGGATACCAGGGTCCCCGGCGTTTGAACGACTCTCAGGTCTTAACGAATTGGCCTACCTTTAAAAATTTACGTTTTTCGGAAATTTCGAAGAATTTTCTTATCGATGGAATACAAAAACTTCACAAGAAACTCTCAAAAGTGCCGTCTTACGCCGAAACAAAATTTGAAGCAGTCCCAGATCGACTTGGACCGCCATTTTTGTTTTTTAAAGGGAAGCAAGCTTCATGACACCCAAACTTGAATGAACGTAATTTAGTAAATATGTATAGTACAATCTACCAGAAAATTTTCGGGAGGTTCTGACGACGTTATCAATACTTTAAAGCCGATTAATTCATAAAATAACATCAAACACATGGGCGCCGCCATTTTGATTATCACGTCATATATTTGAGAGGAAGTGACGTAAAGTGTGCGTAATCCGAGTATGACGCCATATTGACTCAAGTAACACGGCATACGGCTGATACATCTGTTCAAATCTACGTATCGCGAATCATTGTATGAATACGGACGGAAACAATCTACGAAAAGCATTTTGTCATTTTTTTACCAACGTAAGCGAAGAAAGCATATATATTCGACGGCAGTGGCTTGTCAAATGTGCCCGACTATAGCGTAGAGCCGAAGAATCCCCGGCCGAGCCTATCTATGTTTGAAGTGAACATTTTACGTCTTTTGAATATTACTGGGAAAGAATGGTTAAACATAACTTAGGCTTCTTTTCCGAACCAGTGCTAAATGCCGTTGCTGTGCCTTCTTCTTTACAAATCTTCTATGGCAAATTCTATTGAAAAAACAGATGCAGGGGATGGGGAAAAATTCACGAAATGAAGGCAATCGCATTGTACAATATTATTTCAGTAGGCTTAATCATAGGCCCGGAATGTTACTACCTATAATTCCTAGTAATAAAGCTCAGTAAACCGTTGAAAATAGTATTTTAAAATCCGCTCGTATTTAAAAAAAGTCACATTTTTGTCTACAACGGAACCTCAGATTTATCTGTTTATCTGCATATTACAAACCTGCTACAACGTAGGCCTATTTCTCATGATTTATATCATCTGAGAGCCGCGCTCGCTCAGTGAGTCCTATTCCATTGCTCTTCGGATTTTTCAACCTGGTTTCCACCTGTCACTGTCACAGGTTGGAAGTGCTCACATATTGTTCGTCAACGTGGGACAATAAACTAAGGCCCTGGGTGCTACAGGATATGTAAGTTAAAATATAAGATCCCTAGACAGTTCTAAATAGATAATAAGAGTAGGGTAATGTCGCGGTCCTGGCAAAATTTCCTTCATTGCAGGGTGTTTGCCCATCCTGAAGAACCAAAACAGACACAGAAAAAGTTGGTCAGATTATAGTATACCGGCTCGGCCAAATTTTTTTTATTGGTCGGACCAATTCTTAATTAACAATACTCAAACAGGTATTAATTATCACTTTGATGCGAGTTGTTCAAGACATACCTCCTATATATTTTTCTTCACAGAAAAAAAGACCGAACGTTTTGTCAAAATGACAATGAGTGAATTAAATCTTTGAAATGTCCAAAAAAATACAGCTTCTTACCAGAATCGTTACGGTATTTATTCCATTTTAATCATCCAAAAGTTTCGGAACTTTCATTCACATCGCTTACTAAGTAATAACAGTTGAATTTAGGTCAAAGGTTATTTCAGATTGTGAGACTTACTGGCGCCAGAGAAAATGGCGGAAAAAAAAATGTCCCAATTGCGGAATCAAGAATAATTGGTTTTGTAAATCTATTGTTCTAACAAAAGCTACTTGAATAAATTAATTTTAAGATAAGTGTGAAAAAACAATAAGATTCCGTTAATTTGTGACACCACTAATTAACTTTTCTATGAGTACAGTATAGAACACAAGAGGCATGAGATCAAAGGAAGATCAAAGACAGCTGTAAACACCTGTTGTCCACGTGATCAGGGAATATAGAATTCAGTTATACATGTACTATACCGGAAAATATTTTTTAATTGGAATTTTTATAAAATAAAATAAACATAACAAATGACCACCAAATGTCTCGTCTTTTAACATTGTTCAGAGTCTGAGTAAAAGTTGTCTTTTACTTTCAATTTGTTTACAAAAGAGGTCCGAGTCGGTAATGATCAAAACTAAAAAAGTGATCCGAGTTTTTCATGTCATGGTCCGAGTCGGTAAAGTTATGGTCCATGTCTAGAAAAGAAAGTGGTCCGGGTCGGTAGGGAGTAAAATATCTGTGGTCCGACTCAGTAATAGTATACAAAATAAAATTGTGGTCCGACTCGGTAAAAAAAAAAATAGTGGTCCGACTCAGTAACGGTCCGACCGGTCCTGATTCCATCCTGAAATATCCCAAATATTATTTTAATACTGTTTTTTGTTTTATATAAATCTATATTGTTCACAGTAAGTTGAATAAATTATAAGATTAGGAGACTAAAACAATAAATACTGATAATTAGTGAACACACGGTAGGGCTTAGATTTGTATGAATATTTTTATCGATAGTTTTGTCTTCTCTTCATAGAGGTTCATATTACGCTAATTCAGTTCAGTGCTATTGTCACGAACATCTAACTTTTACCCGGTATTTGAAAAAGAAACCGACATTGAAGAATATACATGTACAAAGTTTATATCTAATAGTAGGGCCGTGGAATACGCAATAAAACCCGAGAACTTCATTAAATTATAGAATATTTGATGGGCTACAATACTCTCTTCGCAAGTTTGTTGTGTTCTCGAAATTTGTACATTAATTCAAATTTTATATGCCTAATAAATCTTACGGTTTAACAGCTAAGCGAGAGTGTCTATTTACATAAGAAGTCATTGATACGCACACTTGACGTCATAATGATCACGTGACTAATCGCAATGACAACAATGGCGGCGGCCACAAAAATTCGTCGGCTTCGATTTAAACATGCTATAAAATCGCTGTTTACCGTGGAATGTCGCTGATTTTTTCAGGGTAGTGTCAGAACATAATGTTTTTTCCAATAATTAAGTTGTGATTGCTCAACTAATGAGCAGAGCCTCCCTTTAACTGTTGGCGGATGTGGGCGGAGTTTACATGTTTAACCAGAGATAACTCGCTCACAACCTGTAAGCTCCGCCTTTATGGCAGCCATCACTGATAGAATTCTCGCTTGGAAACTTTCGATCAAAATAAAAGGTATTAATTGAGCTAGGAGATCATTTAATTTACATTTTTAATTATTATTTTATGAAAATGTATCGAGATGTGCCGAGTTTGAAGGACACAGGGACTTAATAAAGGATTTGAATTTCCGTAATGAAACGATAGAGCATGGCAGCCTGACGTTGACCCCTCAACGGCAGGTTTTATCTGACTAGTGTGTGCGGTCTTCATGGTCCAAGAACAATAACTCCAAACCATTCATCCGAGATTCCATTTATATATGCATACGAAGTTTTATCAAGATTTGTTAGAAATTCCGGAAATGGACTAAGGAAATATATGTTCACATTTGAATGTGGGCGTATAAAAAATCAAAATAGAAAGCAGGGGGTAGTAGGCGATTTTATACATAATATTATGTGTTATCGGTGGTTATCAGCCATAGAGTGACAAATACATCATTATTTATACCTCGTGCAGATGGTGTTGACTAGATAAGCTGGTAGTCTGGACCGATATGCACATGTTCGATTCACATGCCTTTTAACCGATCTTAGATAAGCTTGGGTGTCCTCGGATAAAAACATGTATTATCTATTTATAAACAACTCTATGAAAGAATCTCGAACGTAATCAAGTCCCAAAAACGATTACAGAAGATTTTATAAGATAATTTGAATCCTCTAGCGATTGACTCAAATACCAAATAAGTTTAAGTAGGTAAAAAAGTTGAAAATTTTTCAATTGTTTAAATCAAACTCAAAACAAATATAGGTTGATGTCCTGTTCGTGTGCACTTTACAGGTTTTAGCAATTAATTGACAAAATGAAAATAAGTGAAGCCAGGTTGACTGTCAGCTGTTTGAAGTGTGAAAAGTCTATATTTGGGTTCGATGGGATACATTTATTGCCTGGCGTGTGTCACGTATACCAACCGACAAAACTGCACCAAGAACAAAACCGATAAACATATCAATTTAATGATACTACTGACTTAGATAAGGGACAGTAAAGAGGCTTTCTAAACTTATTTGTGTATCGGGTACACTGTTATCATCCATTTATATCATTCCAAATGTTAGACAGACATCCGTAATGATATCACGGTAATGAATGGCGACCATGTTTGACCGAACTTCATCAATTCTACACTAACGTGCTATAGATAACCTCGTATACTATATGGTGATCGCCATAATGAATCAAAAGTTGTCTGTCCTTGCCCATTTTCCGAGTCATTATGTTAGTCTCGAACATTGATGAAAGTTTAGCCAAATGGAATTTTGGTAGCTCAAATATATCAGATGAAATGATATGTTTCCATCTTGCCCATTCGGCTCAACCTTCGTCATTGTTCGAGACTATATAATGATAAGCGGCCATCTTGCCCGGTATTTTAGCAGGAAAAGACAACTCTTGTTTCAAGGTTGATTTTGATTGGCTGTTTATTCCGCGAAAGATGATGATACATTCTGAAGAATAATTTTGATTGGGTGAACTATAATTTATTCAACATGGCGACTACCGTACAGTATACAAGGTTTTCTAGCATGTCTAGTTCCGTTAATACGAGTGCATCTTGCCCGGTAAATGGGCAGGAAAAGACAACTCGTGTTTATTGATTAAAGACACTCTCTGAAGAATGATTGTGATTGGCTGAATTATAATTTATTCAATATGGCAACCTCCGTATAGTATACAAGGTTATCTAGTACGCCAGTCTAGTTCCGAAGTTGATACGAATGATTATCAGGAGATAATGTGAGATTTGTCGATCGGGACTACAGCTGGGTGTAAAGAAATGCCTACAACATGGATTCCAAATAATAATACATGTATAGTTCATTAACCGATAGTTACACTACAAAATAAAGTGGTTGTCAGAGTTATTCTATTCAAATTTAAAGATTTTAAATGGACTCATAGGGGTAAACTGTTTCGCCCTAGAAGACACAACGAAAGTCACATTTTCCTCTTTGCATGGTCCATAATCTAGGGCACCTGGTATAAATGCTGAGTTGAATAATCGTGATACCACTGACACAGTTCTCACAGCAGACCAGAATATATCAAGTAAATGGTAGGAATATGACAAGAAGGACTATAAACACCATTTAAAGGGATATGTTCACTATTACTGATCGACCAATAAAATTTTATTCTCGAAACTTTTTTAGCTAATCTAATCCATAATAATGTTCACAACTCTCCCACTAAACATAAGCTTTAAAATCCCCGTGTCGTGTAACCATAATTTACAGGCACACGATTCTGGTAAAAAAAAAACTTATATGAAAAACGTTTTGTTGTATAAGAGAATAAAGGTATGAAAGCCGCCATCTTGTTCTCACAAGAAGGTGAAACGTTTGTCAACAAAGATTACGTCATTAGTGTGCATAAATTCATGTCCATTGATTGATCAGATTAGTTGGTTGAATTTCTGGCATTATTCAATACAGTATTTATGACAACCAAACACAAGCAATTTGAACATATTCGGGGAGAATTGTTGACATACGTTTCACCTTCTCTTTGTAGAGCATGAATTAAAATCAATTTCGATAAAATACGCCATGTTTTACTGTAAAAGTGATGATTTTTGTTTAAAATATACATTACAATACTGTTTGAATGTCAAAGCATATGAGAAAAGGTAAGGATATCAAAGATAAAACGAGAAACATCGCCGAGTATGAGTAAGCCTTACAAAACAAGGTTACTGCTTTCATACCTTTATTCTCTTATACATTATTACTACATGTATATACAATTTTTTTATACGTTTTTTTTTCTCCAGAATCTGGTGCATATGCCATAATTATCGGCGTTTGAAAGTCAAAATACGACTTGTCGCTTATGGGCCCGTCACACCATGACGTTCTGGCCAACGTTCTTTGACGTTAGAGGAAACGTTGGCAGTCGTCCATGGTCGCTAGGATAGCGCCAGAAGACCGTTGAGTTATCGCCAGTGAACGTCGGTGATCGTCGTTAATCGTCGGAAAACGCTGGTCCGGAAAAAAAGTTTTGAACATGCACAAAAGTTTTCACCGAGACGAGCGTTCTCCAACGTTTAAGTTTAGACGCTGAAGAACGTTAAGAACGTTCCTTGAACGTTTTACTAACGTTCGACGAGCGTAGCACGCGTTCGGCCACCGTTACTCATTCGTTACTCTAGCGTTACATGGTTGTTACTAATCGTTTGCTTTGCAGTGTTAACGACCACTGAACGGTTCCCTGGCGCACACGCCAGTAAAGCGCTTTTCTGTCGTTATTAAAACGTTAGTCACACGCTCGCCTAACGTTGACAAATAGTTCGTCACACGCCAGTTGGTCGTTATAACACGCTTCTCGCGCGTTAGACACACGTTAATTAAACGCTAGGCACACGTTCATCACACGCCAGATGTGTCATTAAACGCCCTAGAACGCTCAAAATTTGAACGATTGAAACGTTCAAAGGCCGTTGACTAGAACGTCATGGTGTGACGGGCCCATTAGTAAGACTTTGCCTTAATAGAGAAAAGAGATATACAGAAAATGAAAGATAAATGTTTAGGTAGGGATATAATTAAAGGGATTATGCGATTTGTGTGCAGTTCAAGTAATTTTGAAGGCTATTTCCACATATATTCAAGACTCAAATCGACCCTCAAAAATGCTGAACAAATCGTATTTTTGACTTTCAAACACTGATATTTATGGATATACATGGATTTGAAGGCTCAAATTTTGACAGTGAGCTGATAAGAAGATTACCATTTTTTTGAGAATAAGGTATTGATTGTTGAACGAATGGTAAACTTGTCCCTTTAATTCATACCTATATTTCACAGGTAAAAGTGCGCACGTGGGTTTATGTACAAGTTTAATTTTTCAACATCACAAATTGCAAATTATAGGATGTTTAAATGCAGAAAGGGGCAATAATAGGTCTAATGAGGACGAGCAAATGCCAGGGTAAGTGAAATCGTGGTAAATTTGCCAGACAATGAATATTATTGTCTAAACGGAATATGCTATAAGTTTCATGTTTTTTTTCAAAAACCCGAAAGTTTCCATATTATGAGAGTTTATTTGCTGTACTAAGAAAACTAAGTTCGACCATGATATTAAAAAATACTACAAAAATTGTCTGAAAGGCCTCTTTGATACCGAATGGTATTTGCTGGAAACCCCCACCATACCCCCCCCCCCCCCCCCCCCATAGGTTGGAAGTTACTGTCTTGATAATTTGCTGCCCTAACTAATAAAACTCTTGATGAAATTAAAAAGAAAACTTATCAAAAGTCTCAATATTAAAAATGCTTTGTAGTTGTTGCCATGTACCAAATTATTTTATCAGTTTATATATACGGAGTCCTTATAAGGCAAGAATGTGACATTTTTATTACTTAAATAGCCATCTAATATAGCTCTATCTTGATCTTTTGATTTTGGTTACAGTTATAGGTTGAATTGATTTAGTTAATAAAGTACTACGCCTTTCTTTGCAGTGTGCAGGTCAACGAAACATACGCCAACAGACTGATGGTTGTCATGGTATACTCGCATGGAATCTTCTTATTTTGATTCAATAGTTAATGTGTTTAAATCTTTCTTGGTATGACTTTAACTTCAACAAAGCGGCTCATTTAGATGCTAATTAAACATTGTCCCAAACCAATAACATTTGAAGAGCCAAACGTCATTCTCCTTGAAAGTGACGCTAGAACTATGCAACAGATTGTGATTTATGGAAACTACCGGGGATTGCCGAATGAAGACGCACATAATTATATTAACTCTTCAGAAATATGTTGATGTCCACCACTACAAAAAATGAAACTAGCCCAGCTAGTGAATGTCTGATATTGTGAGCCCGAATTGACAATTTTCTGACCACTAACCATGATTCACATACAAAAACGCAATAGAATTAATTACGCAGGTTGTATCACCCAGTTAACAAGTACATATATATAATCTTATTCAGAGATTTGGTGCCTAACTTTTGAACTGTTATAACCCTATTTCTTTACGACCTCCACGATCACCAAACGGAGAGGCGAGTCAACAATTTGAGCAGAATTTATCAATTATTGTTGGCGTCATGCTATCTGGTACATTTGCTCTCATCCTTTGATCTATACTTCAAAATAACTGACCAAATATATTAAACAACTTTAAGAATTATGAGCCTTTTAAAGATTATCGCGACAAACCAGCTAATATATTGTATAAATGTTAGTATATTAAAATAGTGGACCACAGCCATATACGCCCACCACGCCATGCAGATGGTAAAAACGAAAAAGCCTTGAATTTAACTAGAAGTAAACTAAACTTTCTCAAACCTTTCGATTTAGGTCCAATAATATCCATTTTAAGTTTCATCAAAATGGGTTGAAAACTAAGAGAGTAATATTCAATATTGAATAGCATATTCAAGATTTTGGGGCAAGGGCAATAAATCTGCTTCTTACAGTCGAAAACAGTTCAAATTCGAACTTGATCTTTGTTTTATGAATATGTATGCACATACAGAATTTCATTTGATTCCATCAAAAAATCTAGAGCGTTTACAAGCAATTGATATGGATAGAAGAACTTACAGTTTAGAGGTTAAAGGGCGATAACTCCTCAAAACTGACATTTAAGGGACCTTATTCTTGAAAAAGCCTTAAATTTAATCAGAAGTAAACTAAACTTTTTCAAACCTTTCGATTTAGGTCCAATAACATCCATTTTCAGTTGCATCAAAATGGGTTGAAAACTAAGAGAGTAATATTCAAGATTTTAGAGCAGGGGCAATAACTCTGCTTCTTAAAAGGTCGAAAATAGCTCAGATTCGAACTTGATCTTCGTTTTATGAATATGTTTACGCATACCGAATTTCATTTGATTCCATCAAAAAATCTAGTTTTAAGAGCGTTTACAAGCAAATGTTGATGGTTGACGGGTGCCGACAATATACGTCCGCATAGAGAGACGTGGGCGTAGAAAAAGGGATATGTTCACTATCTAAAATTTTAATCTCAGAACCTGGAATTTTTTTAGCTTAACTTATCCGTAGGCCTAATAATGTAAAAACTCTCTCTCAAAATTTAATCCTTCAAATCCATATGTATCAATAATTATCAGCGTTTGAAAGTCAAAAATACCACCAGTATATTAGTGAGATTATGCATCATAAAAAAACCCAAATAAATAAAAAATAAATGATTGTTCTATTTTGAGGCAGATGTAGTACACCTGGAGACTATTTACATTCAAGGCAAAAAGTCAGACAAAATTAATTGACTTCACCAAAGCGTTCGATTGTAGCGTCCTTGAAAGATTTCCTTCGACTATAACTACTATACGAGCTTGATTTTCATTATCATCAAACTACAAAAATCGCAGACATAGAGCAAAGGAGGAAACGATGAAATGAAACGTCTTGAATAACAGCATCTGTTTTCAAAATAATTAATCTAAATCCAAAAATAGCTGTACATACAATTCATTTTATTGACAAACTATAATTTCTATGTACGATTTAATTTAATAAGTAAGGTTCATTCTCATTTGAAAAGGTTTGAGAAAATGGTTCTTAAGCTAGGTTCTCACTATAGATTTTTGTCTATAAATTTTTGACTGACGACCTTTAATCTGAAGGTCGTTTGCTATAGATTAAAATATATAGACAATATCGTCTTTTCCGAATTTTGGTGCGGCCATTTTTTTTTAGAAATGTCACGTGATCGCAAGAGCCAATCAAAGCTGACTGTTCTTTCGACATTCAGACAAAATTGAAGTCAAAATCAAACATGTTTGAAGTAATCGACAAAAATCGCATCAGACAAAAGTCTATAGATTTTAGTGTTCTCACTTTAGATATTTGTCTGTTTGCAGTCAACGTAAAAAATCTATAGACAAAAATCTATAGTGAGAACCTAGCTTAATTAGACCGAACCAGGTTGTAGGCCTAAATATCAAACGGTTGATAGTTAACTTGGATTATATAGTTAATATATTGAACAGACATAATTCGATAAAACAACATAAATTATTAGATCTCAACCGATATTATCAGTTGAATGTCTTAATCTGGTCTGGTTTAAAAATAATATTCCCGAAGAAAAATAGCAATTATATTCCTGCACGACTTTGCCCCAAAAATCTGAAAAATGCGACGTTCTTTTATTTGTTCAGTATTATTATAATAATTGAGGTACCTAACGGATCTAATAACATGCATCAAGGTGCTATTGGGGTAAAGTAGTTACAGGCGTAGCTAGACCTCACCAAGGGCGTGGATTTGTCACAAAAAACATTCTGGGGGAGGGGGGGAGGACCAACAAGCATGGGTTGTAGAGCCCAAGTACGTCGCGAAGCGCCACAACCGCAAACCCAAACAAAATTTCCTCGCCCTAGAGAATAAAAATGGAAAATGGTGTCAATTTAATGCATTCTGACAGATATTTCCGGGCTTTGTGTTGATAATAAAGACTTTCTACTATGGTTTTCATGTGATCGATTTTGATTCTTCAAAAAATCTATTTTATTATCAATCTATGGAGGGGACCAAGACCCTTTCGTCCAACCCCTGTCCCCCCTAAATCCACGCCCTTAGACCTAACATGGCTTGAAATGGTGATAGATACCTTGGTATATCAGTAAGATTGGGTTATTGAGGAAGATAAAACAGTAACACAGAGCTAGGTAATAATGTGGTCAAGTCTTCAGGCTATAACGTCATTATGAATATCTTATTGAAGAATCTAGATCTTTAAGTTTCATCAAAATTGGTTGAAAATTAAGAGAGTAATAGCATATTCAAGACTTTGGGGCAAGGGCAATAACTCTGCTTCTAACGGTCGAAAATAGCTCAAATTCGAACTTGATCTTCGTTTTATGAATATGTATACACGTACTAAATTTCATTTGATTCCGTCAAAAACTCTAGTTTTTACAGCGTTTACGATCAAATGTTGACGGACGGGCCGGCGGACGGACCGGAAGGGGTGCGTATAAAAATAAATCAGAGAATGTAAAAATTTTAATTCAAGAATTAAACCTTAAACGACATTTTCAGGGTAAAGGTCTCCTTAAATAACAGAATTTAAGGGAAAATGTAAAAAAAAAAATGTTTTTTAGTACACAACTTTTCATCAATTTACATTGTCATTACATTGAGCAATAATACTCCATAGTTTACCATTGTATATATACAGTAAAATTTTATTCCGTTTTTTTAAATCAAGAATTATTGCAGTGCGTTCGATTTGTCGAACGCACTGCTTTGGTTTGCAATTGACTATTTTTTTTTTTTTGTCTATTTCTGGTCACGCTCCCCAGCCAAAACTGCACATACCACACATAACTTGACATCATTTCCTGCGATGATTAACTGCTCGGTGTTGCTTAAATGTAAAATGGCGCATTTTTGCCTAACCGGAAATGACGTATATTAAAAAGTCGTATTTCAGGGTTTTTCCATTTTCAACTCATTTTTCCAACAGATTGTGATCGGTCTTTTTTGGTTCATTTGTTAAACCCAATAGCTACAAATTGCAATTTTGAAAAATTAATATTTTGACTTTTGTAGCTGACTTTTGGAGCACTTTTGAAAGGATTTTTTTTAACTTTTGCAATTTTATTTCGATCGATCTGAAACCTTTCAATAACATAGACATATAAATTTCCAAAGAAAATCAATTTTCAAAGTTTCGATATCACTTCCGGTTTTGACGTCATTTGCTTCTAAACTTTCAATTTCAACTTCCGGAATATTGAAGATATTTGAAAAAAATGTTTTGTGTTATCATAGATTTGGTCAAACATAAAAAATAAAATGATGAAATTTTTTCCAGGTGTAAGGGATCAGCCGCCATCTTGAACTGACCTATGTTTCTTAAAATTTTAATTCAGAACCGAGGGTTAATCGGATTTTTTTAATTTTGAATCCTACGACTTCTGCAATCGATTGCAAACAAAATGTAGGTTGTCGATTTTTGAATTTCGATTTCAATTTCTTTACATTTCCGGAACAAGAATTTCAGTAATGACCGAAACTTTCAAGGCTCATATCTAGTGACCTTGACCTTTGATGACCTCTTGACATGCACAAAAATTATTGCCCTTGACGAGATCTATCAGATGATATATTCATTTCCGATTTCTGATGTTTACTTCCGGTTTTATCGCCATTTGAAAATTGCAATTTTTAACTTTAAAGAGCTCTGTCAAGTGACCTAATTTACATACGTCACTAATTCTATTTTATTTTTACTATGCTAAATCTGCTCTTTCAAATGATATATAACACAATATATTTGAATCAAAATTGCGCTTTAAAAATCTTGCAAATTTTGTGTCAAATTCCAATGAAACTGTGCGTGTTTATTTGAAATTTTTTCGATCGATCTAAAAACTTACAGGTAGATAGACAATTTGATTCTGAACAAAAAAATATTTCTAGAATCTTTATATCACTTCCGGTTTTGATGTCATTTGCTTGTAATCTTGAAATTTTAACTTCCTTAGTTTTGGAGATATTTTGAAATATTTGTTTGCATTATGTTAAAAATGGTCATCATAAAAGATATAAATAATGTAATGCGACCCGGAAAAAATATATTACAGTGGAAGTATTATAAAAATTTCCAATTTTTGAAAAATGAAATGAAATGAATGGAGTTTTACGTCCTGCTTTTCTGCAGTTTAAACATATTTTATTGTTTGAAACAACAGGATAAGGACAAATTATACAATTTATAAACCTTCTCCTAGTAAATTATTCACTAATATACAATTTGAATTTAAAAAATTTAAAGAAACTTTAACTATAATTAAATAATTGAACATACATACATAAGAAAAGAAGAAAAAGAAAAAAAAAGAAAGATAAACTATTTTACAATTCAAATAACAATTATAAGCATAATACCTAAACTATTTTAGTCATTTTTAAATCGGTGGGACGATGCTATAAAGTTTTGGACTGCTAAAAATATATATTCATTCACCGAACTGGGAAAAAATGGATTTCCATGCAGAAGGATTTGTAAAAGTGTGTCATAGGGAATGTGGTTTAAAAAATATAATTTCGTGAATAGTACAGTTCGTTGAATTTGATATTTTCTACAATTAAAGAAATAGTGATAAACATCTTCGACAGATTGTGTACAGCTACACATGGGATTAGCAATAATATTGCATCGGAAAAGATCATTATTTAAACCACTTGAAGAGTATCGTAATCTGGTATGAAGAATAGAAAACTTACGTGCTCCCACATCTCTGAATTTTGGTAATTTAGACCTGACTACGATTAATTTTTTGAAACTTGAAATATTAACAGCATTTATTTGATTGGGTGTAAGGTTTCTATATTCAGTTATTGTCTTAGGAAAAAACGAACGTTGTTTAATTGTCAGACGGGAAATTGGTATTGAAATATTGTGATTGCGTCTTAGTGCATAAGGTTGTGAGTTGGAAGGAATTATGTCACAAAGGAACGATGGAGAGGAATCATGTAAGATCTTATAAAGTAGACATAATCGTCTAGTTTTACGTCGATCTGCAAGAGGAAGCCATCCCGTTTCTTGATATAAGGCATGCCTTGGGGTGTATATTGTTGAGCCGGATACAATACGGGCGGCTTTTAATTGAAGAAGTTCCAGTTTATTAGAATTAGACTCCGTACACGAATCCCATACTTCGCAAGCATATTCTAATGAAGGGCGAATAAAACAGGTGTATAATTTATTTAAAGATGTTTGTGACAAACAATATTTAGCTTTCCGTAAATGATTTAGTTTGAATGCAGCTTGCTTTATCATATTATCAATATGCAAGTTCCATTTTAAATCCGATTCTAAAATAATACCTAAGTGTTTATGATTTTCGGAACTTGTCAAATGTTTATCATTAAATTTTATGTTAATCGGGTAAGATACAGATTTGTTACTGAATATCATTAATGATGTTTTGTCAGGATTAAAGGTAACAAGCCATTTAGAAGACCAATCCTGGATTAATTTAAGGTCATGATTCGCAATTTGTTCAACCTCTAAAAAACTTTTTGATGATGTTATTAGGCCCGTGTCATCTGCAAATAGTCTTGTTGAACTTTTTAGACCTTCGTGGATATCGTTTATATAAATAATGAACAATAAAGGGCCCAAAACTGACCCTTGAGGAACCCCTGCGTTGGGAAATAAGATTCTAGATTTGTGATTTTCCAAAAGAACTTGCTGGTACCGACCGGAAATATAGGTAGAAATGAGATTTAACAAATTGCTGCCGATTCCATAATGTCTAAGTTTATGTATTAAGCCTTTGTGAGAAACTCTGTCAAAAGCTTTCGAGATGTCAAAAAAGATCGTGGCTGTGAAATCCTTTTTGTCTAGATTCGAACAAATTTTATCATAAATTTCAATCAATTGGTGAACTGTTGACAATCCTGGTAAAAAGCCTGCTTGATGTTTATAAATTAAATTATTTTCAGTGAAGTGAGATAACAAATGTTTATGAACTAATTTTTCGAAAATTTTTGAAATACTATTTAATAATGATATGGGCCGGTAATTGGACTTTATATGCCTCGGACCCTTCTTGAACAAGGGAATCACATGCGCCAATTTCCAACTATCTGGGAATACACCCTTAAGTAAAATGAAATTAAAAAGATGTGACAATGGGATACAAATGGTGTCGATGGTAGATTTCAAGATAATGTTGTTTACTGGACCCGGGCCATTGGCTTTGGATGTTTTCAGCTTCTTAATAACTGTTTTGATTTGATTAGGCGAAACCTGTAAACTTGGACAAGATTGTTCCGTGCGTGAATTAAAATTTGGTAGCACTTTCATGTCAATAATTGTTGAAATAGAAGTAAAAAATTCATTTAGTATCTCTGATTTGCTATAAGCATCGCTAACTAAATTGTTCGTGTCGGAAAGGAGATGTGAAATAGTTTTTTGTTGGGTAGGCTGTACAAAGCTTTTCAAGATACTCCAGTAATCTTTTTGAGATGTTTCTTTTAAAGAACGTATTTTTTCATTAATATGATCGTAAAAATATCTTTTTGCATAAGTTTTCATATTATTGAATTTGTTTCTTGCTAATTTGTATGAAGCCAAATGTGTTGTGTTTTTGGAATGCAGGGCCTTCTTTCGGAGTCGATCTCTTATTCTCAATTGCTTTCTAAGATGGGATGTAAACCAGGGTTTATCTTTAGTTCTAACAGTGATACAGGTAGATGGAATATTACATGCAATTAGGTCAGCGAGCTTATTGTCAAATTTAAGAACACGTTCATTAGTGTTTTCAGTTTCGTTCCAGAATATATCCCAATTTATGGATTTTATATCATCATTCAATTTGGTGAAGTTGGCACGTTTGTACAAGAAGATTTTACGGTTGAAACTATTTGGAATAGCAATATTTATATCCAAGTGGACGTAAGTGGTAAAATGATCAGAAATGTGATTTGGAGTTTCAATGACATCCGCGTCAATTATATTTACATTTTCGGATATCAAAATTGGATCGATTGAGGTGCTCGATGTACTCGTAACTCTAGTTGGTTTCGTTATAGTATTTTCAAAGTTAAAGGCTGAACAGAGGTTGTGTATTTGTTCCTTTGGGTTAAAGAAATTAGAGTTAAGATCGCCCAATACGATTATTTTGTTTGAATCCTCCTGAGCATGTTCAATCGAATCATCTAGCAGTTCCCAAAAATCAATCGGAGATTCATCAGATCGGTAAGCAATGCATAAATATAGACAAAACGAGTTTAAATGTAATTTTAACCATATAATGTCTGCTTTGAATTCAAACCTGTAAAGTCTTTCCGATGCAATATCATTTCGAACGTAAACAACAACACCACCCCCATAATCATTTCGATCATTTCTATGTGTCATGTAGTTTTCATTTATCACTAAATCTTGATCAGTTACAGAATTACTCAAATGGGTCTCGGTTAGACATATAATAGGGAAATCAGAAAGATTATCCTTAATAAAACTAATTTTATTTCTTAAACTTCGAATATTTAGATGGCATATTGATAATTTGTCTGAATATGGGCCCGGATTTGTTTCGATATCGTATGTTAATGATTTACTTATCAGTTCCGACACATGACGTTGGCAGTAAATTAGCAGTAGTAAATTAAATAATGTAAAACAAGCGCAAAAGTAATTGCAAAAGGTATTGTTTTGGTATGGACAAAAGAACATATTTACAAAAATAGGAGAAATAGACTCTTGAAATATACATAATTGTGAGCTTAAATAGATATATACAACATAATTCAATGACGTCAGCAGCATTAACATGCTGGCGAGATTGTGGTATACAGGTTTAGACTATATAACCAGTGTTACTTTAATAGACAGTCGAATGTACACTTTGAGTCCGAAACTCTGACTTGGAAAATTAATTACCAGATTGATAGAACGTACACAATATAATACATTGACTTACAAATCTACTTATTTTGAATCGGACTAAAATACCTAGTGAGATCGTTCTTTTGCAAAGGTGTAGAAGTAGAATTCGTAGCCTTTTGACGTTCCCGTACATTAGAAGGACTTGACAGGGAATGTTGATCAAATATTTGACTATATGAACTGGTAGATACGGGTGACAAATCCATATTCATTGTGGATTCTTGAGGACCTGACTTTTTAACGGATGAACTTCCAACTGGTGATTGTTGACGTGGATTAGGAGCGCTATCATGATGCACTGGATAGTCGTCTTCCTTATCACTGAAGGCCACTTTCAGATCAGTATCGTGAGATACTTTAACAATTTTACCATTTGTGAATTTGGCGTAGATAACACCTTCTTTAGACCAGGTTTGAGAAACAAGTGGTGACTTATAAGTCTTATTCATTAAGTTATTATTGATTTCTGTTAAATCTTCTTTAATTGTAATTCCAGTTTTGGCTAAGAACTTTCGTTTCTGAATCACTTCAATTTTTGACTTACGTGACATGAACTTCACAATTATACCTCTTTTTCTCGATTGAACGAAAGGACCCAGACGATGAGCTATGTCAATATCTGCTGGTGTTATATTCGCACCAATTTTGCTGAACACTCTAATGGCATGTTCAATTGATTGGGGGTAATTCTCATGTTTATCGTCAGGGATGCCATATATTCTGACACTTGATCTACGAGTCCACTGTTCGACTTGGTTACTTTTGTTTAACGCTAAAGCACTAATATTTTTGGATACCTGCAATTGTTCCTTAAGGGTTTTGTTCTCTTCGCGTAGTTCATTTATATGATCGTGAATATTGACATTTTCTGTTTGGAGTCTTTGTACTTGAACTTGGAGGGTCTTGAAACGTTCATCAAGCATATTTACTAATTCAGTTTTCATTGATTCGAGATAGTTTTCGTTATGTTTTAATTGACTGAATATCATGTCATTAGTAACGGTTTGTTCATTAGCAGACATTGTTCCAGATTCAATTATTAGTCTTTCAAGGAAATGTTGTTTTGGACTATCACTGGGTTTTGATCTTTTCTTCACCTGGCGTTTATTGTTATAAGAAGTAGTCAATAGGCAATCAATTTGTGAGGACGATTCACTTGATTGATCACTCAAAGATGCAATTTTAGTTTTTCGTTTTCTCGAAATTTCAACTTCCAAATTACTGTTTTCCATAACTTACATAATTTGCATTATGATACAGAGTCATTGTCAAGATGATAATATAGATTTATAACCATAAGAGGGGGTAACATTGAGTTTTGTTTCACTTCAGAATAAGTTATTGTCATTATTACTCACCCCAGTAGTCAATGTTAAATTCCATAATAATACAGTGAAATGTCAAAATTTCGGATCAGTTTACTATTAGAATACAAGCATATCACCTTTCAAAACATTACATCATCAACCTGTATCCACACTGTTAATATTTACTCCATAATTAAAGAAATTTCAGAGGCGGTATAGAGCCGATTTTTTATTTCCGCCATCTTGCTAAACGTGCTTTTCTGCACCTATATTGAGGACGGGCAAACGCCATGCAGTGCGCAATGAGGAAAATTCAGGACGTTCAGGTTGGCGAGGAAGCGTCTGACTCACTAAGCCACAGGGGCCCCCTTCATATCATTAATCCTGCATCACTGACAGGGCGTATTAGAAAGGGTCATTAAATCCTCCTATATCTGATAGCATTACATGTGAGAGTCTACGCTGTTGTGTAACAATGTATCATCCCCTCAGCACGTCAAACAGTTCATAATCAGTGTACTGTGTACAGTGTATTGTTTCATTTAACGCTTCTCACTGGTCAATGTTTTGATCTAATGTACAACAAATGTTTTTTTTATAATGTCATAAAACTAAAATACAACAATGACATTTTTTGGGGAGAATTGTATCCTACTCAACTATATTAAGAATTTTTCAAATGATCTGAAAAACCACTTGCTTGCAAAGTATAAGATTAAAACTTACATGTTTGTCATCTGTATGTTTAAATGCAGTTCTCTCCCTTCAACTGACAAATGTTTGTTGTCTATATGTTCAAATGCAGTTCTATCCCCTCAACTGACAATTGCAAGTGCTTACTTTCTTATATTGTCACTTGCGCTTTTAACGTTTTAAATTATGTAGTAAAAATGAAAAAATAAAATCTAAATATAGAAGATAACGATCCGATGCCAAAAGAAGAAAATTCGTTCAAAAAATCTGGTTCTGTCATTTATTAAAAAAAAAGTTTTAAACTGCATGACTAAAAACGTTGACCATTAAACTGTTTTTTTAAAAAATAATAATATAAATTTTTTGCTAAGCATATTAAGATGATAATTTACGAGCTGAACTGCAAACTTATATGAAAGTAAACACTCAGACTTCTGATGTTATTTATATATCATATCAAGTAATGGTGTTATGATATGCAAGGGGCCGCGGTAGCTCAGTGAGTAAGACGCTTGCTCGCCAACCTGAACGTCCAGGATTGAATCCCGTCAGTGATGCAAGTCGGGGGGGCTGACATGGAAAAAGCGCCTAGTCGTTCGGATAAGACAATAAACCATGGTCCCGTGTGCTATTGGCTGTGCACGTTAAAGACACCTCGACAGTTGGAAATCGAAAAAAAGAGCAGGCTAATGTCGCTGTCCTGGCAAAATTTCCCTCATTGCACACTGCATGGCGTTTGCCCGTCCTCAGTTAGCCCATATAGGTGAAGAAAAAATAGGACGTAAACTCCATTCATTCCACTTCATTTCTTTCATATGTATGATATTACATATGAAAAATATTAATAAATATTCTTCAACTATTCTACTTCCAATGATGTATAAAAATGTACATAAATAAAAACAACGACATTTTAATCAGATGACTTTTCACTACCGATCATACGCTAGTTATTCCATTTTTCACCGCATGTGAACTGGTTATTCTACTTTTCACTCCCGAATACAAACAATTTATATGTAGGGATTGAAAATGACACTTTTCACCCATAGACGAAACCGGATGCGCACTGCCCAGTATCGTCTCACGATTCTAGTTGTAGTTATAATGCTGTTTGTCTCTAAGACTTGAAACTCCGCATAATTTTTACTTTCCAAGGTTGACATGTGATATCAAATCAAGCCGTTCAAATTATTGACAGTATTCAGAATGGTTATAAAAAATAGAGACATTATTTGCCAATAATTGTCAAGAACTGCGGTTATCTAGATCTTACTCTGCTACTTAATCGAGTAAAAATTGTGTCAATTATCGGTATTTTCTGCTTGGAAACAATCCAACAGTCTAATTGCAGGATCAGACCACAATATGAGGGTTGGTCAAAATCTGTGAAATATTTTACTGGTTTATTTCTCCACGTAATTACCATACTTAAAGGGACAGTCTGAAGTTTTTCTAGGTAAAAAAAGTAAGGTTTTTAAGTTCGTTATTATTTTGGAACACTGTTAGAAAATTACTGAACGGATTTGAGTAAAATAAACGTAGAGAAATAAATAAATACAATAAGAATACTTTAGAATTACTTTAAGGTAACATTTGCGACGTTTTTGTTAATGAACATTGTTTTCAAAAAACAGAATGGCCCTTTAACAATGCGCTTTTTATATCGAACTCTCAAGTTCCCAATACTGGACGGAAAGAACTCATCTGGAGATACACGTTTATTTAGTTCAACGCTGCTAGCATAACGTTTACCACGAAGAGTTGACCATCATGAATTTCATAGATTATCCTTCCTATATACATGTACATTGAACAACTTCGGATATGAAGTAGCCAGTGGGCGATGTATACCATCGTATTGTAAGTGTGAATTACCTTTAGATATGAAATAACCATCAGATTATAAGTATCAGTATACCTTAGATATTAATATGAAGTGGGCAGTGGTTATTCTCGGATTTAAAGTGTAAATATACCTTTAGAAGAACGTCAAAGAGTGTCATTATCATCTGTAATAACCACCGACTGATTCACTTGAAGATCAATGACGATAGAAGGTTGACATTAGTAGAATCTAGATCTAGGTTAGACTACAAACACGTAGATGCATTTGTTATGAAATCGAGTTTTACATCCTACTCTTATGCACATGCATGATTATACTAATTGAGACGAACAATGACATACGCAATAAGGAAATGAAAAATAAATGTAATAAATATTTTACATGTTAGACTTCCATTATGATGGTAATTACCAAATTGATATTTCAAATTTAATTTTAAATCCCCCTAGGATAAAGGGGCGAACATTGACACGGACAATTTGTAAGTCATAATAAATACAGTCGACGGAGGCAAGAGACGGAAAATGGTTTTTTTTTATCTGGACTGGGCTCACATCCCCCCAAAATAAGAGCCGACCGATACTATAAACCATGCGGCAGCCCCTCTCAATTTGTTGTGTCCCTATGCCCCAAAATATATGCATGACGTACGTTCTAGTATACCTAAGAAGTGATCTAAGAACCGAACCCCCGGCCCAGACCGGAAGGTTCCCTCGCTTCGCTCGGTCACATAGTGCCCTTTATATCAGAGCTCCGATTCCGCAGCTAACATTTCCTTCCGGCGCCCCTGACGAGCATTATCCTCCTACAATATTCGATCCTTGTCTGGAATGTCACACGTCAGTTCAATCAAGGATTTTTTTTTTATCAATCTCTTGCCCGCAACCAAAGAGCAGGGGTCACATAATTGTCTTAAGAGGGCAGAAGGATTACGAAAAGAAAATATTTCACCACATTTGGTAATTTGAGGTTGAAGTCGCATTTCCGCCTTTAATTTTTATCTGGTCGATTTTTATTATGCACAGATCTTAACAATATCTTACCTTTCGCCCTCGCCCCTTCTACATTTAAGTAGACAAGCCCCTCCCCCTTCACGAAAGTGACTTAAAAACAATACAAACGTGCATATTTTTCACAAGGGTTAGACTGTAGAAAAAAATACTAACCTTTGTCTTGGTAACGTGACTGACTGGTTCACTCACATCTGAAATATTCAAAAGTTAGCGAAAATAGTGATGGTAGTTTTTAACTGGAAACTCGTCAAATGGGTGGGGGTATCTCGTGGTCACATATTGAAGGTGATTGTTCACATTATTTATTTAAAGTACATGTCTGTGTAATGATTGTTATTTTGATCTTTTTTATACTCCCTTCTATATCTCTTATGACAGGTTGAATGATGTTGGTAGTATATCGAGAATGATGATTTCAGTAAAGCTTTCGATGACAAATATCTCTTAAGACTGTCGCA
This sequence comes from Lottia scabra, assembly GCA_029955415.1. Taxonomy (NCBI): domain Eukaryota; kingdom Metazoa; phylum Mollusca; class Gastropoda; family Lottiidae; genus Lottia; species Lottia scabra. The sequence continues at coordinate 869,268 of JARJEI010000047.1, read as the reverse complement.
TGATTTTGATTTTGATGTTACGCTATACTATAAAACTATTATCGGATCAACTTCGTTCCTCTATGATATTGCTTTAACATGTATGTCACAAGAATTTCCTGATAATATTGTGGGACCTTTTGTTTAATGTCTCTGTGATCGTTCATATCTGACTTTGTCTTTGATTTACTTCTTCCAGTACTTCACTGAAACCTATCTATTGTACAAAGACAACGAATAATGAAGGTTACAGTAAATCATCGATCACTTTACAGTTAGATGTCACATATTCCTTTCATGTTCAGAGACATGCCTTGAAATAAGTCAGGCTGTATCTGTATCTATCTGATCAAATGAAATGAAATGGGGTTTTACGGTCAACTTTTCTGATTTTGGGCAAAGAACAACGAGAGAAATTATGCCAGGACTCAAGCATTAGCAATCTGTGATCTTTTGGTGATAAGGTCTATGGTATTTTGTCAAATATTACAGGGGATGTGCTTGCCAGTTTCCAAATAATAAAAGTTTTATAAAAAAAAAATAGTTAAAATTTGCTTTTCCATTAATGTAAATAGAAATACCAAAATACCAAAAACTCATTTTCTTTATCTTTATCAGAATATTTCATATATTCTAAATTTTTCAACACCTAAATATGTTAACATTTTTTGAATTGCTTGTATCAATCATATCTTGAAACATACAGTAGAATCATTGTTCTATAAGGTATTTTAAAAATTCAGTAGCGATAATCTCAATGATTTCTACCGTTAACACCAAGATTTATTAAAATCACAGCATGTATTAAAGAGACTGTACAGAAATCATCAACACAGGGTCCTCGGTGCGGAGGAGAGGGGCGGGGTCTATTGTCATCTTTAGAGGCTAATGATCTGAAAATCGAGTGACCGAATTCCAAGAAGCTTTCTGAAGTGTGTTGTGAGGTTGGATTTTGAAGATTTTGAAGACACTCGGACCAAGGACCCCTCTCCTCCAGGGAAGCTCCGTGGCCCCTGCAACATATACAATAGCCCCAGTATCATCATCAATGCATTCTAAGATACCACAGTAACGGCGCTTATCTTTGTGTTGACACCTAGCTTCTCGACTAATCCAATAATCTCTCTCCCACTTTTCGATTTCTGGATCGAAAATTGGATAGGGAGGCTAGTATTTCAATCACATTAATAAAGTGTACGAAATTCATTCATTACTACGTTAAAATTATTAAACGTTTATCTTTCGTCTTATCACTTTCTTTGTTCGGTACAAAATCAGTAGACCCACATGAGGTGAATTGCGTTGAATACAATTTTCGTTGGTGAAGATAGTATTAATTCAAAACCAATGGGCATTAACAACTAATAAAAATAATCTTGATGTAATATAGTCCATTCTTTGTTTGATACACCATGTTATTAATATATAAAATATAATATCATCAATTTACTAAACTCGTGTTAAAATTTGATTTAGATATTCACTAATACCGAAAACAAAGATTTGATTCATGTTTATCAATAACACATACATAATTTAAACTTTATCCTCGTCTATCACGTGCGGTAATCTCGTTAAATACCGTGTTATCTCGACGTTATTCTATCAAATATAATGTTTACACATAAATAATGCATGAAACTGTAATTCTGGCCGATAATCCCAGACCTTGGAAACAGTTTCTGTGATACTGTGTATTTTTTATATTTCAATTAACGTGAAGGTGATGAAAGTTTCAACTTCAAAGACTTAATATATATATACTCTATTTCCGGTTACCGTGTGATTAAGCGCTAACATGTTTGTTGATTTAAGATTGGGAATTAAATTCTGTTATTATGCGGTAGCCCTGAAAGAATTTTTTCTCTAATACTCCCAGGTAATGGTAGTAAGGAAGCGATTACTATACATCTTGATGAATCAAATAGCTAAACTTTACATTTGAAAGAATGATGGTATATTTTCGGACGTTTTAAAAGAGTTTGTAAAGAGGTTTTCGAAATTTTGTATGTGTTTTGGGGATTCTGATAACCACAAATTGTAAAATATTCTTGTATCACAGATAACCTTCACGATTTGTGTCATCAAATACTTGGTTTATTAGTTTAAGCTTTTCGTCCCCGATATACATAGGCCGTACGTACATTTCTTTTGGAAATCTATACAATTCCTTTGGCGAATTAATTGTATAGTATCTATTAACTTACCTATATATAATAATTGCCTTCGTTTTCTTAATTCAGCCAGTTCTTGAGCAACCTTCTTGATGATCAATAAAACTGATTGTTTGGCCTGTAAATAAAATGATGTGTTTAAAGATTGATGTTAGAACCATTAAGAAACAGGGGCTGCGGGGCGTCACTAGAGGTTAGGAGTCTGGGGGCCTTCCGAAAGAAAAATCGAGGAGACCTCACCACCTTTCATCGATCTTCGGAATGAGAAATCGATTTCAGCCACATTGGGTGATTTTTGTATGGGGGTATATTTATGATCAAAGTTTTAAAATAAGGATAGTGTCAATGCTGCTAAGTACACAGGTCGATGTGTAAAAATTTCAAAATATATAATATACTGCTTTTTTTTACATTCTCGGCCTATCGACAAAAGTATATATAAAATAAGGCAAGTACGCCTGTCTATTTGAGACTCAAACTTAAGAGTTCCAACATGACCTTCTTTGAATATCATATTAAGGAAAGGATTGGAGAAGTTCTGATCTATTAAAGGGATATGTTCACTAATTATTCCAGAATCTGGAATTTTTTTAGCTATTCTAATCCATAATAAAGCCTTCAAATCCCTGTCTAGCCATAGCGTTTAAATTTCAAAAATACAACTCGCCGTTTAGTAAGACTAAAATGAAAGATAAATGTTAAGGTAAGGATATAATTGAAGGAATTATATGATATTTGTGCATTAGTAGTACTTCTGAAGGCTATTTGCATATATTCAAGGCCCAAATCGACCATAAAAAATGCGGAACATTCTCCTTTAACTATTTACTGAAGCCAAAGAAATAAAATCCCTGAAGTTCTGAAAGCTACTTACCGCCTCTCTCGCAGACCGACTGGGATGAAACATATTTGCTCTTCGTGGTGATGTTTGGAATTCAAAAACACGTGAAGATGTAGTAGTAGTGGTAGCAATAGACCTAACAGGGCTGGACCTCGAGGATGGTGACTTAGTCAGGTAATGATATCTCAGTATGTCATGATCTACATTGGGGTTATTTAGAGACTGAATCTTATTAAACTTCTTTGGAGTTGTTTTCTTGGTCGCCTTAGTCACTCCTTTCAGAGATGTGTTTTTCTTTGGTGTCCTCGGCAAATTAGCTTCCAGATATAGTTGCACCTCTGGGCGTCGTTGTTGTCTGTTTGGAGTCGTGCATGGTTTAGTAACTGAAGTGTTCTTTGGACGAATCGTTGGAGTTCTAGGAGTAGTGGGCGCTGACAGAATGCTAGTCTGTCTTTTTGGAGTGGATGGTGCCTGTGGTTCTTGTTTATCAACATATCTAGTGCTTTGGAATGGAATCACCGGACTGTTGGTCTCTTGAACAGTGTCAACTGGCGTAGAAGTAATTATATTTCCTGATAAATCTTGTTCGGTGGTGTTCCTTTCTTCTTGGATGTTACTGACAGGTGATGGCGTCACGGGTTTTGCAGATTCACGTCGAATGGTTTTGAACTGACGTACTGTTGGTGGTTGACTGTTGGTTAGACATAAAGTCCCTGGTGCTCGGCTTGGTGATTGTGTACAGCATGTAGACTGTGAACAGCTATCTATAGCAAGGACTATTGGAGATTTGTAAGGAGCCTGATACAACATCCGTTTCTTAGTCTGTTCTTTCCTTTGCTTCATCGTATAACCTAAATAAATACAAATGATGTATTCATTAGGTACATACACTAAAATTGTAATGTTTATTACTTAAATACTTTTTATCAGATACAGGGAAACACTTTTTGAATTTTTGAACATTAAACATTGTTATTATTTTTATTCAATACATTTTCAACGGTTTTCAAGGTATGGCGTTTAAACCCAAATCGCGTATAGCGGCACTAGTTTGTCTGTAACAAGGGCAAGGTATCGATCGATCGGTTTATCCACACCAAATAACAGCAATGCCAACTGGAATAGTTAGAAATATAAGTAACAACTTATTCAAGGTCACCAGACTTGCACGACCCACCTTCACAATTAGTCAAAGAAATCAAGTAGATGACGTCATGTAAAGGTTCCAATGCCGTAAAATAACCGATTCAAACCCATTCTCAATAAAAATTATATCAGACTACTGTATATATAATATTACATAATAAGCTAAGAGTTATGAAAGCAATGATTGCTCGTTTCGGTGTCTTCTATTGTTTAAACAATATGGCTAAAACAATGTCATTTAAATATCCTCATACGTCTTAAACTGATCAAATTATTCTGTAAAATACTCTTTAATATTAATACTGTTCAAGGATTCTAGAATATTACTTGGAATTGGGAGCTACTTAACCGTGTTTCTTGAGATGATCTTCCGCTTTGAATAATAGATGGCAATCAATAAGCGTACATAATTCTCAAGGTTGATATAGAAATGGAACATCTTCCTGAACTGCATAAAAGAATAATCATTATACCGCCGACGTAGCGAATGACAGAGTAAGAAGCTTGTTAGGGAAGGTTTAGACCCTCGGTTCCCAACCTTTTGGACTATTTGTACCCCTATTTTTTTAACACATGCTCCTAGTACCCCTTCTATCACCCTCAGTAACATTTAGAGCCAACATGAAAGTCACAGTTTATTGTCGTTTGATGTATTTTGATATTTAATCCATTTCATACTTTCTATAATTGTCTAAGAGGCTTCTCAGGTAGCCTTGTGGTGTTGGCTGGCACCCCAAAGGGTAGACCTAAAAATCCTGTCGAAAAAATAGTTGTTATGAAGCTTACCTCATAACATACAAGAAATTTGTCAGTTTTTAGAGAAAAAACCTCAAGGAAGAAGATTCAACGCAACCAAATTGGCTGCGCGATTTCAAGATATAATCAAGCTGGGTCTCCTGTCCCTCTAAATTCACTAATTGAGGGACAAGATGTTCCGGTCTATCCAAAGGGGTACTAGTATATCTGGTTGGTAACCAAGGGTCTAGAAAAGGGCAGTGTTTGGTATTGGTATTCTACTTCAACCAAACATGAAGGGCGCAAAGCTCTATTTACAACTCGAAAGACTCTATTTGTAAAGTATTTGGAACAATTTTCTGAAGAACAAGATATTCACAGAGAATCGACTTGTATCAAAATATTATATTACAAGACCTGTAACTGGTGGCTTATTATCTCAATTATATTATTATATTTTCTGACTTGTAAAATAATAGGCGATAATAACAGATTATATAATCTCTCCGATGACTTGAGCAGAAGAACTCCATATTATCTGATCTCAAGGACAATAGTGATAAGAGTTCACAAGGGACGTGTATTTACAACTCTACATAATTGGAATTACTTGTTCCAATCATTGTATGGAAAAAATTTGTGGTATTCGAACGATCATTATCCATTAAAGTGGCATAGTCCACAGAAAACTGATCGCCAATTGGACGTCGAGTATCTTATGTGGGTTACTTCAATAATTCATACAAAAATATCATTAACAGACTGGAGTGAAGAGGCTCTGTTTTTAATCATACCTGAACGAGTGAACATCCAAAAGATCTTTACGGGACTGTAAATCCATGCCAGAACACATTTATGAAGACCCATAATGGACCCAGTTAATTTGCCAATGGACTGATCGTAATAGCACATAAACTTAAAAAAGTATATACAAATATAAGATTTTATAATGACCCTAAGTCATCTGCCATGAGCGTATTGGTGGTACCTATTACAGATAGTAATAGAGTGTAATTAAGGTGCTACTAAGATTGGGTCTAGGACTAATGATTTCCTTGATTACATGTATAATATACCAATACAATTCTTGGTAAATCGAAAAAACGAACAAAACAAGATAAACCTAATACTAGTATGTATAAAATCATAATATAACATAATATGCCAACATAACACGTTTGGAACACCCTCCATAGTAAACAATTATAAAAATTATGCTCTGAATGTCTGTTAACATTCATGGTAACTTAAGTAACGATGGTAGTATGAAGTTTTTTATGTATTTTCCTCGATCTGTAGTGTTCATTTGGATTCACAGATAATCCGTAATGAAGCCGTAGATGTGAAAACGAGAGGCCTCGAAATTGTATTGCCAAATGTAAGACGCTATTTACGAGGCCATCACTTGTATCCTGACCGTAGAAAACTAACATTGTACCAATCATCGTTTGAAAGCAGTTAGTATGTAGGAAATGCGAACTTCGTATGCTTCACTGAGACATTGAATGAGTAATGGCCATGGGCAATTAAAATAACCTACCACAATTTCGCTCGCTATCAGACAGAATTTGTTGATATAAATATATAAATAGTTAGCTACCTGTAGAGAATTGTGCATGATACAGGTAATAGGTTTCATAAGGAATCCCGATACAGAAACCACGAGTGCCCTTGGTCTTACAACCAAGTTATCCACAGAGCACTAAATCGGCCATAGTTGATGGTTGACTGTCTAGTCTCTTAAATTATTATTACACCATTATGGTGTTTGCTGGGCAATGCAGTGTGCAATGAGAGAAATGTCTTTAAACAAATGCTACATGCTAAAGGATACGTAGGATATTTTTAGTATATGTTATATTATGATTCTAGATTACCAATTATTTGCATGAAATCAGGTAGACATTCGTAAAATAGATTTCGTAGGGTCTCAGATTGCCAGTATATCATCTAGTGAGATAAGATAAAGAGGTATGCTCACAATAAATGATATATAGTCGCGGAATTCACAATAATCATTCCTCTACCAAAACCACAGAGGTATCAATGCAGCTCATACAAGCTTATTTCTTTGAGACGATGGTAACAATAGATTTAGATAACACTGTTATTCGAGTCTAGGACAATTGCCCCCCAAGACAATTGCCCTCCGGATAATTTTCCCCTACCAATTGCCCCCCCCCCCCCCCCAAGACGATTACCCCCTGGTCAATTGCCCCCCAGGCAATTTTCCCCTGGACAACTACCCCCCGGACGATTGCCCCCCAGACAATCCCCCCTGGTAAATTCATCACAATTTTATGAAATGGCAGGAATCATTGACGCAAAAAAGGCAATCGAAATGTTTCAAAGAAGAAACGTGTAAAACTTTTTCCCCCAGACAATCCCCCCCTGGTAAATTCATCACGATTTTATGAAATGGCAGGAATCGTAGACGCAAAAAAGGCAATCGAAATGTTTCAAAGAAGAAACGTGTAAAACTTTTTCCCCCAGACAATCCCCCCCCCCTCCCCCCTGGTTAAAATTCATCACAATTTTATGAAATGGCAGGAATCATAGACGCAAAAAAGGCAATCGAAATGTTTCAAAGAAGAAACGTGTAAAACTAAAACTATTTTCAGTGCTCGTATCCCTCTAATAAAAAGGTTTCTGTGACATACTAAACTCTGAATCTGTTCATCATAGACACCTCTCACTCTTACTGATACCTACATGATGTATATAGTTTATATTACCATCCAAAATAGCTATTTTAAAACGTAATATCTTTAAAATAACGGGAGATTTAACAATTTCGTTGGCTTCAGATTCAATAGGTACTTCCGGTTGAGTTTGATAACTGCTGTCGTAAATATTATAGTTAGTAGTCAATGGAAGCCATAAAACTTGAAGAAAGTAACTGTTTCAATGAAAAGGTATTAAATTGAGCTTTAGGTCTTTCTACGCAATGTAGTGCGTTATGAGGTAAATTTTGTTAACTAGTTTCAATTTTCAACTGTCTTCGAATATGTATTGTTCGGGCATAGTATGAACGAACAACTATAGGTATTTGTACACATCCATCTCATTACAGTATTATAAAAGAAAGTCTTTCTTCCTGGCAAAATTTCCCTCATTGCACACATAGGCGTACGGGAGGGGGGTGCAGGGGGGGCGACCGCCCCCCCCCCCCCCCAAAATTTTCGGCTCGATCATATTCGGGCACTGAAAGTTCCCGAGTCTTCTTGGTTTTTTTTTAGAAAAATACCCACTAATATTGCCGGGAACCGATTCCTGCCCGAATCAAATTAGTAACTCTTCATGATCACTTTTGTGCATGAATTCCGACATTCCGGGCACAAATCTCTCCCGCACCCCCAGTTTCAAAACCTCCCGTACGCCTTTGATTGCACACATATAGGTGCAGAAAAGGCAGGACGTAAAACTCCATTAATTTAATTTTTTCCTATGTTGTAATCAAACAACGGGCCCCATTGTTATTCACTAAATTAATAAATTTGACAGGTTTTTTAAGTCCAGACAATGTCTGGCTTTAATTATCACTGAAGTAATCGTAAGCATAAAATGTAGAACGGCTTTGATTTAAACAATATTATATTTCTACATTACATATTACAATGTTTTACAGAAAATAACTAAGGTTTCGAAAACAAGCCGAAGCTTATGCTAATCCGGCACCAGATACAAATAAAAGACACAATATAGAAATGAACTATGACAATAAATAAATGGTTATCAATATTCAATAATCAATTGTGTATATTTAAATATATGAATGAAAAAGTGCGAAAGTGCATAGGTGTCCACACCAGACAGGGGTCATCATCCCCAAGAATTCCACTCGTCCACAAGCACAACGAACTCAGCGAAGCCACAGACAAAGATAGTCTGGCTGATCAATTGGAGACTGTGTTGAGGTTGGAAGATAATTTGATCAGACTAAAAATAGACTTGGAGGCCGAAGAACGGCTTTAGGAAATAACAAAGTTTTATGCAACGTTTCGGTGTGTTTCCCCTGTCCTTCCTAGACTCTGATAGGCACATCATTATGTCGAATAGTTGCATAAAACTGTTACCAGTGATTTTGTTCCATAATGCTTTGTCTATAAATTGTAATTATCAATATTATTTTTTCCTAAGTCAAATTTTTTTTGCTCAAATTTATGAAAGCTATACACCATAATCTCGAGACATGTGTCCTTTAAAGCATCTGAAAGTTTTAACTAAAAAAATCCAGCCTTTTAAACGCTATAAACATACTAAAATATTCAAAAACCTTACGTAAGGTTTTTAAGTGTGTTATGATTTTTGGACGCTGACAGAAAACTACTGAACGGATTTGAGTAAAATAAACGCCTAATTGTAGAGAAATGTATCTTGTACTCTAAAAGTTTCAGCTAGAAATATTGAGCAATTATTGAGACAAACATCAAAACTAGGTCAAACTTATAAATTAACAATAAGTACTCCCTGTTTCTAAATAATCCTTCAAAATCAAATTCAGTTTGATACGGAGATACAATAAGCATATTTTAGAATTACTTTCAGGTAATATTTGCGACGTTTTTGTTAATTGACACTTTTTTTCAAAAAAGCAGTATGACCCTTTAAAAGATTAGTAAATCGTCGTCGTCTTCAAGATGGATAAAAGGTTTTCTCTTCACATTCGATATGACCACGACCACAGAGACCTACAAGGTTTACCTGCCGTGCTAATGGCTATACATATTTCGGTAATATCACCTCCGTGTATGTCATGAAGTTGTCCTCATATGTTTGTGTACTCGTGGATCCTTACTTTCCCAAAGTTATCACATATAATTCTGTTGCTCTACAAATATTTTAGTCTTCATGATAAGAATCAATGTTGAAGGTATTAGAGAGAGTGATTGACCAATATATTTCATCTGTCTAGTCTAGCAATCACGATTTAAGCCTTAGACACGACTGTTCTAATTACCTTTCTCGTTCCTCATTATTGACAAATGAAGTTGTATATGTACATGAAGGTTTCAGACTATTACAAGGGATATGATCGTCTAAAACAGTGGTTCCCAACCTGGGGTCCATGGCTGCCTATAGGGGCCGTGAGGTATTTGTCAGGGGAGAGGGGAGGGGGGGAGGGGGGGGGGGCATGGTGCATGAAAATTTTTATAATTTTTTCACTAGCCAAAATTTTATGTAACAACATGTATATTTTGCTGTGTAAGGTCTGTAGTTGCTTGTGGTCAAATGAGTTTGACCTCTCGATGATGAGGAGGCACAAAACCACCTCTTGGGCGATATTTTGAATTAAACAGGGGGTCACGGCTCTGGGAGTTTCGTGAATTTTGGGAACCACTGGTCTAAAACTTCCTTTATTTTAAATCCAACGCCAAGTTCCCTTCATTACAAAAGGAGAAATGTTACATGAATGTTTCAAGTAATGGCTTTTTGATGTTGAGATTTGAAAAGAGAATCTACATTGCTAACATTATTGAAGTGGTTAATTTATAATTTTTAGGTTTGTAAACAGGTTTTCAATAGATATGGTTTATTTTTTGACCATATAGCCTACCATCCAACCTTTTAATATTAGTTTAATATGACCAGAACTATCATAATTACATTACAGTCAAATATTCATTGATATTGTATTATTATACTCGCCCACAGACAAGCTGTTACAAAAACATACATTTGCTTAATCTATCACATGTTTTCAAATGAAATTTGTAAACAAATAATTTTTAATCAATTTGCAAATATTTTCACAAAATACAATAGGCCTAATCAGATGGGAGATCGTGGTGGCATAGTGAGTTAAACGTTTGCTCGCCAATCTGAATTTCTACCCGACATAATATTATAAGATAATACATATATCTTCGATTTGTTTTACCTGATTTCCCCTGACAGTGATGCAGGTTGGAGGCGTTGAAATGGAACAGGCGTCTTGTCGTTCAGACGGGACAATTAACCGAGGATCAGCATGTTACAGGCTGTGCATGCTCAACAACCCACGAACATTGAAAATTATTCATGATTGGCTTTGTAGACTCCCAGAAAGGAACTTCAAGCACTATTACGTAATCCGGAAGCGCGAGCAAACAAAGTAGCGTTTCAGGATTGATTAATTATTATGTACATGTACCATTCACGATATGAGATGCATACATTATTGATTTTTAATGAGCATTCAGCATCAATTAGTAATAGATTAAATTGGCGTGGGAGTTATGATAATGTTTAATGGAGGTCATCTGACTACAGTAGTAAGGTCCGACTCTCTGCCCGTTCGACCTGTGGTGTGTCTCGGGTAAGGGGTCAGAACTGAGGCTTGGTCCCTCAGTTTAACATTTGTAAGCATTATGTCTGACGTTGTGAGTATCTGTGCCCCCACCCCCATCAGATTCATTCCATTTGAATGTATTGGATTGGCGGGAAGCATATATTCCGCCGGCCATACCTTGCCACCAAGATTTCAGTAATGTTGATACACAAGAGCCACATTGATACATGCAGGGGCGGACTGGGGCCGTGACGCGGCCATGGCTTTTTTCCAGTGACCGACCCACTTAGGTGTGTCTTCCCCAGAAAATTTTGAAAAGTGACTGCCATAAACGTGATTTCCGAGCGCCTCCAGCTCTCTAAACTAGTTGGCCAGAAAATGGAAATGCATTAGCGAAATTTATAAAATTATCAAGATAATCCGATCTATTTTTATAGTAGGTACCATTGGAAGATATAGAGCACAAACCGGCCCTCTGAACACCGGCCCGAATGGCTTTAGCCATGCGGCCCAGTCCGCCCCTGGATACATGCATTCATATCCAAATCACCTGATTACGCACCATGGGCAATAATGAAATATCAAGGGCGATGAAAGAGCAGATACATAAATGATAACATGTAATCATTTGACTCATTTTGTCATCAAAATTGGGTCGAGGTTGAGGGCATTCTTTTATGATATTACTCATTATCTCAAAACGACGATGTCGACGAACTTTGGATGATTTGTGACACAATTAAAAACAAATATTGGTCAAATTCTGATACAAATTAAACACAGATGAAAGTTTAAAGAGTATTGTAAATTAGGATGTTGGGTTCAAACTCAGACAAGCCGAAAAAGGTGATCTACGGAAACGCAGAATTTCATTACTTCGATAAAATGAGAGTATGACGCAAAACTATATTTTCATTCATTATTCCATAACGAAATGGAAAATAGGACATAAAACTAACACAGATTTCATTTGCTAAATAGGGTACAGAAAAGTAGGTCTATAAAACTCCATCTCATTTAATTAGAGTGCAGAAAGATTGGACATAAAACCTAATTTCATTATTTTCATTACTCCGATTACGTGATGGAAAGTAGGACGTAATAATGTCTTTCTTCATTTCATTATTTTTATTACTCTGATAACGTGAAGAAAAGTAGGACGTAAAACCATATGATTCCATTACTCCGATAACGTTATAGAAAGTATAGAACGTAATACTATATGATTTCATTACTCCAAACACGTTATAGAAAGTATAGAACGCAAAACTATATGATTTCATTACTCCGATAACGTGAAGAAAAAGTTGGACATTATACTATATGATTTCATTACTCCAATAACGTTTAATATGATTTCATTACTCCGAAAACGTTATGGAAAGTAGGATGTAAAACTATATGATTTCATTACTCCGGTAACGTGAAGAAAAAGTTGGACATTATACTATATGATTTCATTACTCCAATAACGTTTAAATATGATTTCATTACTCCGAAAACGTTATGGAAAGTAGGATGTAAAACTATATGATTTCATTACTCCGATAACGTGAAGAAAAAGTTGGACATTATACTATATGATTTCATTACTCCAATAACGTTTAAATATGATTTCATTACTCCGAAAACGTTATGGAAAGTAGGATGTAAAACTATATGATTTCATTAATCCGATAACGTGAAGAAAAGTAGGACGTAAAACTATATGATTTCATTACTCCGAAAACGTGAAGAAAAGTAGGATATAATACTATATGATTTCATTACTTCGATAACGTGAAGAAAAGTAGGATATAATACTATATATTTCATTACTTCGATAACGTGAAGAAAAGGACGTAAAAATATCTCATTTTTATTCCTTCGATAACTTGATGGAAATTAGAAGTTTAAAGGGACAGTCTGAATTTTTTTTTGGTCAATAATTTTTTTTGCTCAAATTTGTGAAAACTTTACACCAAAATCTGTAACTATGTGCTTTTTAATGTATCTGAAAGTTTTAACTAAAAAAATCCAGCCGTTAATTTTTAAACGCTAAAAACATGCCAATTTTTTTAAAAACCTTACGTAAGGTTTTTAAGTGTGTTATGTTTTTTGGACGCTGATAGAAAACTACTGAACGGATTTCAGTAAAATAAACGCCAAATTGTAGAGAAATGATCCTCTTGTATATTTGAAAGGTTTCATCTAGAAATATTGAGCCATTTAAAGGGCAAACACCAAAACTAGGTCAAATTGCTTAATTAACAATAAGTACTCCCTGTTTGTAATTAACCCTTTAAAACCAAATTCAATTTGATCGAGAAGATATAGAGATACCATAAGCATACTTTAAAAATACTCTCGGGTAGCATTTGCGATTTTTTTGAAAACGGAAACTTTTTTCAAAAAGCAGAATGGCCCTTTAACTACATGTGTATCATTTCATTACTCCAATAACGCCCTTTAACGTGCAGAAAAGTAGTAAAACTGTATGATTTCATTTGATTTTTTATCATTGATTCATTCTCATTTCTATAAAGGTTACGAACTTACTTTCGTTTGTCTTAATGTCAAAACAGGTTAACTTAATTCAAACTGATAACATTACAAAAACTATCAAATTTTTATAAAAATTACCATTTGCCCGAAGGAAGACTACTTATACACAAATAAAAGAGTAAAAATAGCTTCTCCCTGGTGAGTTTATAAAAATAATGATATTCAAAATATACATTTACCTTGACAAGCTTAACTGATATAGCGTCAAATACAGGCTATAACAGTCATATTCACCACAGTCAACATGTAAAATTTCTTGCATGTATGTGCTGATAAACATGTCTCGTTTCTTTTTACACATATTAAGATTCAAGTGTTATTGCCTGTAAATCTTCAATTTTGTCAAACCACAGCAAATTGTGCCTAACCATGGCACTTTTAACCAGGACAGGTTCTTTGTAAAGTACAACCTGTAATAGTATAAGAAGACAGATCCTCTTCTACCATCAATCAAGGGCGTGGATTTGTCAAAAACATTGGGGGGGGGGGGGGGGGGGGCACCAACCAGCAACCGCAAACAAAAGGTCCTCGCCCAAGAGAAAATAAATGGAAAATGGCGTCAATTTCGTGCATTCTGTCAAATATTTCCGGGTTTTGAGTTGATAATAGGGACTACCTACTATGATTTTCATGTGATCGATTTTGATTCTTCAAAAAAATCTATTTTACTAATCAAATTATTGGGGCCAAGACCCTTTTGTCCCCCTCCCCCCTTCTGAGTTCAAGGGGGGGGGGGGGGACACGTCGTCCCACCCCCGTAAATCCACGCCCTTGCCATCAATCATTGACAAGGTACACAAGGTATGTGTATGTACCGCCACTGACAGCACGTTAATGTCACTGATTTTGGTAATCAGGATTGGCAGATAGTAGGTCTTTAGCTATTTAAAGGATCGATTTACAAACTGTCTATAAATAATTCACAGGTAGGTAAAAAGCGAAAAACGTATTTTGTCTAAAAATATTGTTATCTTACAGTATTAAGAAGTTATATACCGACTATTTATACCTTTGGGTGGAGTCATCTCTTAATCGTATACTTTCGCTCCTGTGTTCTGTGAGCGAGATCGTCGGTAGCTGTAAGTCAATCAAAGACAACCAAGAAGTGGATTCAGGTATATGGCGCTGTATTTGGTTCAAAATAGGATCCAGATCTGATTGTATAAGTTCTTAAAATGGCGTGGTCATTTCTTAGGTAGAAGTGGCAAATCTTATAAAATTGAAGTATTTGTACATGTTACATTTACTTTTTTTGATTTGAGTCTTGCTAGAACCTTATTTTAACCGTAGATTTTGTAGAACGCAGAACGCGAATTCAACCTTTGGAACTTCACTACTGGATCGTGTTCTTTGAATCGTAATCTTTGAAACTTCTTCACTGGATTGTGTTCGGTGAATCGTGATCTTTCGATTTTCTTCATTCAACCTTCCACATTCGACTTTCTTCGTTCGACTTTCTTCATTGGATCGTGTTAGCTGAATCGTAACATTGAATATCACGGAAATTAATTTAGACCACGTGATATTTTCTGCATATCATTATTGCTCGTGTTGCTATCCTATCAATGTCGTTATTATTCTGACAAACTCCTATTACTAAGATATTCCTAGATAAATATAAATGACTTTCTTATAATTAAATAAAATTTTATTAATTTAAAAACAATCTAGGACTCTTAAAACCATTTGAGGTTAATATTACTATTCATTTAAAAACCATGGGCAAAATGTGATTCAAACGGCTTAATAAATGAAATGGAATGAAGTTTTACATCCTGCTTTTCTGCACCTGTGCAGTGGGAGTTTTGTCTAGCGGCATTAGCTAACTCTATTTCGATTAGCAAATGACAAGGATCTTTAACGTACAAAGTCTGTAGCACACGGGGTGTCGATTTATTGTATTATTGTTTGTCAAAGAATTACCATTTATCTTTCGTTTCATAATACCCGGTTGAAAAAGCTAGTTGTTTTTAATTGAAAAAATATCTCAAAATGATTTGTAGAAATATCTTAATCGGAGCTTGTCAGAATAATAACGACATCGTGGGCTTTCCGTTAGCAACACGAGCAATAATGATATGCAGAAAATGTCACGTGGTCTAAATTAATTTCCGTGATATTCAAAGCTCTAAATTACGATTCAGTAATTACGATTCAATGTTGAAGTTCTAAAGATTACGATTCAGTTGATACGATCCAGTGGTGAAGTTCCAAAGATTACAATCTGCGTTCTTCGTTCTACAAAGTCTACGGTCTAAATTACGTTCTAGAAAGACTAAAGTCATGAAATAGGACATATTATACGTAAAACATACTTAGATTTATAAGATTCGTCTTTTCTACCTTAGAAATGACTACTTGATTTTAAGAATTTGTACAATCAGATTTGGATCCTATTTTGAACCAAATACAGCGCCATACTGGTATGCCATGTGAATGATGCCTTAGATGCAACAATGAGATAACTATACTCTGTTTGAAATTTACTATAAAATCTGATAAATATCGGAATAACAACAGATGGTGACCTGATCCAGATATTTTATTCATACAAAAATACATATTATATTCTGTATAGGGTTTCATTGTAACAATAATACCGCACATAAATATATTTATTTCAATCAATATTTTGGAAAGTATTCATGAAGTATGCATGAATAATATAGTCATTATTAAAGGGAAGTTTAGGTACGCGAAATTAAAAAAAAAGGTTCGCAACGCGTAGAACCATTCAATGAACTCTCGATACAAAGGAGTACTCGTATATGAGTCTAAAACCAGACCATCCCCATCGCGGTGTCGACAAATACTTAAGGGCATCTGAAAAGGCAGTCGACTATATCATTAGGTAATAAATACATCACTCAAATTAGTCAAGCATAAAGGACAAACGAATAAGTATTATTATACGTTTATGTACCTAGATTCGCAGTTCACGGGCACAAAAATATATATTAAGACAAATTAACCTTCGTCTATCATCCACTGCCATGGGTGAAACCCAAACAACCAAATAAAGCATTCTGCATTTTGGAGATTTAATTAAGTTTTATATAACTCATAAGTTCGTTTCTTTTCTATTCTGTTCTGAACTTTTCCTGTTCTGCTCTGCTGTCCTTGTCTGAAAAGTTGTGTTCTGCTCTGTTTTATTGTTCTGCTCTATACTGTTACACATGTATATTATGTTTTGTTACGTTGCTTGCCCTGTTTCGTCCAGCTGTGTCCCATATTGTGTTCCATCTGCTGTGTTTTGTTTATCTGTTCTTCTTTTCTATGTTTTGTTAAATGACCTTATTTGCGCTTCTGTTATTGCGTGGCAAATCTTTCGATTTGTCACGCTTTGTTTTCGTTATGTTTATTTTTTTTTTTTTTTTTTTTTTTTTTTTTTTTTTTTTTTTTTTTGGGAAACTTTTTAGAGAAAATAGAAAATGGTGTAGCATAATTGTATCCACCAAACATTATATAATGACCTGGAATCAAAAATGAATATCTAAAACTCAAATTTTGCTGAATCAGGAGTGGGCTATTGCATAATATGCAATTATTTTGCACTTAGTCTGTAGGGTTTATTTATGGACCGATTTGGCTGAAATTTTCTTTAATATCTTCATTGTAAAAAGAAGTATCAGATGGGACTACACAAATTTCAATTTTTAAATATTTTTGTCCAAAAAATTTGAAACCAAAATTTTCAAAAAAGCTC
Source organism: Lottia scabra (assembly GCA_029955415.1). Classification (NCBI taxonomy): domain Eukaryota; kingdom Metazoa; phylum Mollusca; class Gastropoda; family Lottiidae; genus Lottia; species Lottia scabra. The sequence goes on along the minus strand of JARJEI010000047.1, from coordinate 851,872 downwards.
AAAATTTTTAACTCAGCCGCTAATTATCCGATCGACCGGAAATTTACAGGACGTATACAGAATGTCCATAGAAATAAAACTACTCAATCAAAATTTTTTCATCACTTCCGGTTTTGACGTAAGAACTTCCGGTTTTTCAAAATATCGCCTAGCAGCCTCACTTCCGGTATAAATTTCAGATATTGACAAAAACTACATATATTGTCTGTCAGTCATAATGAGAATGCTCTTAGCATAAAAAATCCAAACCGGAAGTGTTGCATAAGCTGCCGTCACAGACTGACACATTTCAGCAAAAAATCAATAAGTCCTCTATTTGTTATCCGATTTTTATGATTTTATGTCTATCAAAACCTTGTAACCTTGTCTACAGTTTGTTGGAACAGAATTTTGAATTTCGAATTTGAAATTTTTTTATGTTCGTTTTAATTTTTGGAAAATTCAAAAGGCCATATTATGTGACCTTGACCTTTGATGACCTTGAAAATTCCAATGAAGGATGTCCTTGACCTCAGATATCCATAGGTATGCTGATATTAATTGAAAAATATTAACTTCTGGTTTTATGGACATTTGAAAATTGACATTTTTGTCAACTTTGGACATCTATATTGCATTGTCTAATCAACGCAGAGAATTAAATTTTTCAATTTTGTAATGCCGATTTGATTATCTTTTAAACGATATATGACAATAACCCATTAAAATATTTTTTCAAAATATTGCGTTTTTTTTTCGACTGAGGGTTCAAACTTACAAAGCAATTATCTCATATCAATATGGTGTGTATAGTCAGTATGTACTAAATTTTCTCTTTTCAACGATATATGACATGAGCAGTTTAATACAAAATCCATTAAAGTGAAAATAGGCATAGGATACCCCTTTTCTGAGAATAAAGTAGGCCCTAGTAGAGAGGATTAAAATGATTGACAGGGTTATAGCAGGTTATATAATATGGTAATAAAACTATTGACATGAACTTTTCACATGGAGGTGTGAAGTATTTTAGGTCATAAACAGATTAATCTGATTATGTAATCTTTTAACACTCTAAAAAGTATCAAAAATTTATTCATTTTTTTGCAAAATTTTCACTTATATTAATTTTACATACAATCAATTAGAGCAGTGAATTTTTGATACATTAACCTGTTCGAATTTTTCCTCTACCATTGATAGAACTCTTTCTACAAGACCAATTTTCTTTTTGTCGTCTGCTAAGGTTATTAAAGGTCATAAACAAATTAGTCAGACTACATAATCTTTTAACTCTAGGGGCTGTTTACGCGTCTGCGCTAATCCGTTGCAATAAAAAAGTAAGCGCTCAAACTGTTTTTTATCGTCTGCTAAGATTATTATAGGTCAAAAATAAATTAATCTCATTTCACATTGTGTTAACTTTATAAAAATTAACATGTTTTTCGAGTGTTTGCTATATTTGAAATAATATCAGATTTTTTCTTATTTTGAGGGTGCTTCTTACCCACGACACTTAATTGACTAACATACATCAATTCAACTGGCTATTGACTGCTCCAATCCATTGAAACAAAAGACAGTATTTCAACTCAGCATTAAAGGAAAATATTGACGTTTACACAGTTCGAATGTTGGGGAAGGGGGTATATCCCCTATACAAAATGGCCCCTAGTCAAAATGGCCATAACAGTTAAATTTGGTCAAAATGGCTATTCACCATGGCCCCTATTTTGGTCAAAATGGACCGGTCACCATGGCCCCTATTTTGGTCAAAATGGACTCTGTATTTATTCTTTGATTTCAACCAATTCTTTGGTCAAAATGACCTTTTGAGGACAAAATGGTCAAAATGGCCAAAATAATAAAAGTCAAAATGGTCCCTGATTTTTTTTTTATAAATTGTAGCTTATATGATGATAATCAAAGGAATAGTTGGAAGCTATTTTAACCCTAACAAAGGTCACTAATTTTGACTGAAAATTGTACTCTGTAACAACAAATTTTGAAGACATAAATTGTGTTCCTATTTATATTTTCATCAAAGCAAAGACATTCTAAGACTTACAATATTAATTTGAAGTTCCAGTTCCAGTTCTCAAAAAGATTATAAAAAAATATATTATGTATAATGTAATAAAAATATTATTTTGAGACCATTTTGACTTTTTGGAAGGACCATTTTGACCTTTTTTGAGGACCATTTTGACCATTTATCAGGGACCATTTTGACCAAACGAGGGGCCATTTTGGATAGGGGCCCAATTGACTATAACCAGTTTTTATCGTCTGGTCGATAGAGGCGTAATATCTCTCCGTAAAATATTTCAAGCTGGTCAAGCCTACGTTGCGTTAAGCAGAGTTAAAACATTACAGGGTCATACAATACAAGATTTTAAGGAAAAAAACATATATGTGATGAAAAAATATAATCAGCATTAGGAGCAATTACAGCCTGAAAGTAGGACCATATCGACTGATACTAATATAATTTTACACAATGTTCAGGGTTTACATCTATTCACATACGAGATCTACAGAAACACACTAAAATGCTAGATAATATCATTGGTTTAACAACGTGGCTAAATGATTCAATAACTCCAACAAAACTCAAGTTAAATCGTTTCCGCCTTTACCACCATCCTCGAAGCAGCAGCTATGATGACACTAAAGATTTCAATTTTTTAAAAGAAAAGGGGCATTGAGGATTAGGAATATATTTTAAAGAAGAAAAAAATGTCAATATCTTAAATTTGGGAGTTTTAGAAATAGAACACATGGCTTTGGATATTCTGGATAAGAATATTAACGTAATTGTTATCCATAGACCACCTGTTTATCGATTAGAATTATTTCTCCCAATGTTACAAAGATCACCAGTTGAATTACAAGAATCTGGTGTATGTTATTATGGGAGATTTCAATCAAAATATCTTGGAGGGTCATTTGTCTATACATAATTATTTTCAAAAATTTGGTTTTCAACAACTTGTTCAGCATTATACTAATGAAGGTGAAACACTTATAGATCATATTTATATCAGTAAAGGAATTCCGTCACATAATGTTCACATTTCACACATACCTGTATATTATAGCTACCAAGAAGCTATAAAAATTACCATACTATAAGTAATATTGATATAATATTGAATCTACCCTTTCACAAAACTTTTTGCTAAAAATGAGGGAGTGAACACCAGACTTTAGGGGTTTGAAGTTCAAAAAGTCTTACAGCTATCAGGCAAAGTATCAAGGGCCACGCTCAGTGCTGTTCACAGCTCTAGTACTCTTCTCGCTTTTGTATTGATCTTTTCAATTCTGTGATGCTTTAATATTAGGTTTTTACTCTTCTGGGCTCCGTTATGCTCCTCTGTTCCTGTTACAAAACACATGAAGCTGCTTGGAAGTTAAAAAGCTGAGGGTAATATATTATACGATTCAGTATCCAGATATGTCCGGAAACACCATAACTCAGGAATAAGTGACGAGTGGAGTCGATATCTTGCTCTTACTATCTTATATCTCTAACATCAAAACCAAAGACACAAACTGCACAATTACTTTGTTTGTCAGAAACTTGATGAATTTCACCATGCGATTCCGGCTTCTTTTTTCCAGTGTTGCAAAAGGGAGGGGATAATATTGAAAACAGCTTCTTATAGCAGAGGCCACCATCCACTGCACTGGTAGTATTTTCATTCATACACACTGCATACATGGCGTGTTCTGTAGGTAATATGTCATATCATGTCGGTTAATATGACTTCCATAAACTGGAGATTTTTTTCTAGCAGCTTGTCAAAATTAATTGGTCTTTTTTTTTAATCAACTGATACAATGTGCATCTGTTACAAGGAAAGATATGTTTCACGTACTACGTTTCTGTATTTGATTGGGCTAATAAATACTGAGCATCCACTATCAAAGACCAGAGAACAAACGTCGCAATAAATATTTGTTAAAATCAAGGCAGTAATTTTGAAAGAAATCAGACATTTTGAAGTAATGAATGAGATTTACAAACGTGAGAGAAAATACCGGAAGTCATAAACTAAAACTGTAAAATGAAAACAAGGGAAGTACGTCAACGTAAGTAAACTGGCTAGTCAAAATAATTAGGCTTTCGTGTCCGTAACATTCCAGAAACTAAATAATTACACTCTTATACTAGTTAAACCTTTCATACGGATATATTCTGCTAAATATAATTTGCTTTACCAACTGATAAAGAACTCTTTCAGTTATCTGTTTAACTTTTCATGAACTTTATCTGTTACTTAGGGCCTACCATTCAAGATCATCAAAATCGTTCAATGGAAGATTGTGTCGTCCCCTCCATACCGTTGTACATAATATTGACATTATCTGGTTAAGACATATCAAGAATTTTTTTAATTTTATAATCGATAAAACGATGACATATTCTTAATTCCCTCGCCCCAGCCCCAATTTTCTCCGACAATTCACAAGAAATATCCGTTTAGCATGCAATCAATGTTAAGATGATATTCTCCTACGCCTCCCACCCCCCTCTACTTTATACACATTTCTCCTTCAGCATCACGTCGATCTTACACCTACAAATGAAATCCTTGAATTATATTCATAAATCACCTATAGAGTTTCAAGAAATATATTGATGAACTCAACTGTTATCGCCGGTGTCTGCATGGTAATATGCTTGTATTTAGAACTGTAATCGAATAAGCATTAACTTTCCAAGGTCTTGTGGTGTTTACTCGAGAGGAGTAAATAGAATTTTCTATGTCAATGACGTCAATGGTTGATTGTAACTATAGGCCAACGTATTCAGACTTAGAAAGCTATGTACGTATTGGTCTATATAATATATTATATCGTTAAGTAAGCCGACCATTCAACCACAGGACAATCCACGTGTATGTACAAATTATTAGTAAATAGATCTAGAAGACTGGGTTGTTGAAATGTCGCAGTTGATTTTTCCCAACACTCGTGTTTAATTCACTAATATACGAGATATATGTATTCAATTTCTTTCGTATCCTATTTCTTACTAAACCGTCTACAGTGTTATAAGTAAGTAATGATCTCAAATGCCGCAATTTGATTATCAAACACTCGTGATAGTGTTATTTACGATCTTTTTATAATATTCCCTTTTGTCTCGAGTTATACTAATCTCAGTAAATCGGTACAGATGATTCGACAAATAATAGGTTTGTCCAAGGATTTACATCAGTCGAGAGATCTTACCATTTTCTTGGAGCACGATCCAAATGTTGAAAATCAACGTATGAGGCGAAAAAAAGGGTAGTTAAATCACTTGATGAAGATCGAGTTCAAAAGCAGAAGAAATTTAGAACACTTGTAAATATAATTTAAGCTTGGATGCGTATTTGATTTCTCATTGTCCTATATTCTGGTATTTTATAGGTTATTTTATAGTTACATAAGAGTCTGGTTTATTTTTAGATTTATAACTATTAAAAGGTTGCAGTCGTTTATCATCTTTCCAACTATGACAGGGTTCAATTTCACTCATTTGTATCACTTTTTCAAAAGGGAATGGATACGTCTGGTTTATCTACAAACTTGATACATTTTAGACTCCGAAAAATACTTGCATGACAAATAACATTGCTTATTTAGCAATTAAATTCAAATAGTTTTAAAGGGACAGTCTGATTTTTTTTAGGTCAAAATATTTTTTTGCTCAAATTTGTGAAAACTATACACCAAAATCTCCTACTATGTGTCCTTTAATGTATCTCAAAGTTTTAACTAAAAAAAAATCCAGCAGTTAATTTTTTAACGCTAAAAACATGCTAAAATATTTCAAAACCTTACGCAACGTGTGTTATGTTTTTTTGGCGATGTTTTTGATAATGGAAACTTTTTTCATCAAAGCAGAATGACCCTTTTAAGCTAATTTTTACTGGATCAGGTATAGACAAATAAAACAACTGCATGAACTAAAGCTGAATGAGTCGAATTGAAGTTAATTTATAACTTCGGACTATTACGAATATTGTATATTATGACATTCATATAATATGGTTTAACATTAACCCATCAGGTGGGAAGACAAATCATCCTCGATACCATCAGTATTCTCATAAATAACTTGAATGAAGATAGCTTGCCAGACAAAGTAACATACGCCAATTGATAGATGACAAAAAAGGTAGTGAAGGGTATTCATGCTCCCAACCCAACTTATCTTGACCGTCACCACCCATCTTGGTCAAAAAGTTGTGCATCAACACCCAGAAGAATAACTGCCGAAAAACGCGTATACTATCGTCAGAGTTATTATCTATTTAACAAAGGCCAAGTCTCTTGGCCATGAACTTTACCAGATTATCCGTACCCAATACCTGCTCGGTCGACAGGAATAATAACAATTGATAAAGTTATTACAGATTAACAAACTTTCACTATATTATTATAGTTGATAGTGATAGAGTTGGGAGTTTTTCTATCTAGCATGACTTGTTCAAACTTTAGGAATGCGTGTGCATATATAACATACTTTTAAATTAACTAATAAAAGGTTTATTTTCCATGGAAGAACGTCATAAAATGTGACCATGAAAAGCTAGTCCAATACACTATACCTATAGGTATCAAACAAAACAACTGGGGGTTCAAAGGATGTTGATTTTTTAAAGGAACATTTTGTGGGTTATGTGCTACTTGTATGGTGCCACCGAGTTGTTAAGAGAAGGGCGGCTTCGAATCTTTCTGGAAGGTTATTCTCAAAATAAAATCGTACAATTATAGTGAGTGCTTTTGTGCATTTGGAATAAAACTAAGGCCTAATAACTATTTTAAGATTCTTAAAGGGATTGTAAAGATTATTTTTAAACTTTGTATGTGTATCGGGGATACTGACAGTGATCTGCATAGATATCAATTGGAATGGCGCAAATTGATGCTATATACAAAGTTTAGAGATACTCTTTACAATCCCTTTAATGTTGAGAATTTATATCTTGAATCTTATATCAGAATAACACACTCTTAATAAAGAGACTATGATTCAACTTATTTCAAACTGTGATATCAATTCAATTGAAACTAACATTTCGAGGGAAAGTTTATTGTAAGTGATAAAAACCAGGAAGATATATAGCCAACAAATTTGACATGTTTTATCAGTTCATCTAACCATTTTCCGTGTGAAACCGTTGCATATTTTTATAGTTGCATAAGAAACATTTCCGCTATTGTTTTCTACGAAATTACGAATCATGTAGTGTTAAATTATATTTCCTTCCATATTTCGTCAAATGTTAATTGATAACATTCTACATAAATGCAGTTGGCTTCATATTAGACGTATTATAATATCACTTTTCAGAAAGGAAATTCTGTCTCTAGTTCCTCTATACATGCATTTTTAGAACATCATTATACATTTCATTGGAGACTATACGCCACTGAATAACAAGAGTGCACCAAAAGAGCCCATCAGACCCCACACGAAATATTGCTTCCTCGGCTCTTCCACATCTGGAATCTAAGCATAATACATAACGCCCCCAATCTTTGTCCCTTATTTGTTATTACCCCAATTACACAAGCTAACAGTCAGGTTTCTTAATAATCTCAATCTGATTATGCACGTCTGTGTGTTCTGTTTCGTGTTAACATTTGAGATCTGATTTCATCGATCAGATTTATAAAAAAAAAAATTGCATTGCTGTAATTGGGTTGGACCGGATGTGAACCGAATTCGGAAAATTGACGTGTGACGCTTCGGTGTTTCCGTCGAGTGGGCTTGTGTATATGAATGCATGAGGTAAGATCGTTAAAATAGACGTATAAGTAGTCAGTAGTTCAGGCTGCAAATTATATTACCACCGAGGTTGAAGGTCAGTGATTGTAACAGAAAGTTCAACAAACGTTCAGAAATGTGTTACAATAATCAGTGTATAGTGTTGTTTTGTGTTTAGATATTCATATGTATACATGTATATAGGCTACATGTATAGTAGATTTTAAATTGATAGACACATGCACTACCTTTATGATCTATAACAATACGTTGACTGGCAAACATTAAAGGGATATGTTCACTATCCGTTAGACCAATACAATTTTATTATTAGAATCTGGATTTTTTTTCTAATCCGTAATAATGTTTACGACTCTTCCTTAAAATTTAAAACCCCGTGATTTCATAATTATCAGCGGTTTTGAAAGTCATAAATCGCTTATAGAAAACACATATTTAGAAAATGAAAGGAAAGTTTATGTAGGGGTTTAATTTGAAGGAATTATGCGATTTTTTGCAGTTCTAATAACCTACATTGTCGTCGTTTTTTGAATGTAAATACTCTTGAAGGCACAATTCTTGACATATAAAAATATTCATAATTAATATTTAATAATTTGCACATAAGCAGTGTAGGCCTACAACCCTAATGCAAATTTGTAAAATTTAAAACGAAAGGTAGCCTATGTGTAAAAATGTTCTTATATTTTTAGCTCGTATAAAA